>JBBIGC010000001.1:30166911-30209743 GCA_037576955.1 Lepidarchus adonis
CGCTCCGTAGTCACATGAGCAGCCCAACTAATCGATAACGGCATTCGTTGACAACGAATTTCATTATCGATTATTATTGATTAGTTGTTGCAGCCCTACTCTCTACTACCATTTTTAAGGCACCAAATGAAGGAATATCCTTTAGGCATTCTATAACGCCTGGTACAGTTAAAATTAAATAGCACTAAAGAAATTCTGGTTGCTCATGAAGGCCTAACACTTTAATAATATTATTTTCTTTTGGTTTCCTTTAATACATTAGCCATTTGTAATGCATCACAATAAAAAAATAATCAAATACACTGCCAGATTGTGGTACTCAAATGAACAGTTAAGATAAAAGCATAATAAAACAGTTCTTAACAGTCCATACAACTCCACTGCCTTCATGCTTTGTTATATTTTTTAAATAAAAAATGTGCTTTGGCAAAAAGGCAAACAACAAAGCTTTACAACATTTAGGCAATGCAATACAATCCTAACATGATGATCTATTACCATTACTGATTACAATATTTAAAAAATGTAAAATCCTCTATATGGACTCCATACAGACACAGGCTATATGAAGGCTGAACAATGTATTGCTTTTAAATCGAAATCGCAATATCAAATTGCAAAAATCAGCCATTTTATTTATGTGCTTCATAAGTTAGAAAATTTGAAATTAAATTTAAACACGTATTCATCCTTCAAGCCTCAAGTCTGAAAAAAGTTATCACAGCTAAGGCTTTTTAGTCCTTCCCGTCCCAAACAGGGGACGTGTCATTTTAGATGGTGTCTAAAGATAATTAACATATTTAGTGAGCACATGGACAAGATGAGAACTCTTCAGGATGTTCGGGCTAAAGCACACCCAATTCTCTTCCTTTTGGCAGAGCTGAGAGGAGACGCATTAGTCAACATTAATAATACATTTTCTGACTTTTAAGAATGCTTTTTAAGCAGGGAAGGTGCAGCCAGCAGGTCTCTAAAAGGAGAAAAATCCAACGTCTGCAGTTCCAGTCGAGGCATTGTCTATCATTTTTGCCTACACAGAAGTGTCTGAAAGAATTTGGCCACTCAACAAATAGGAGTTTTATTGATTGGCATTCTCGGTCCTGTTCTAAGAATTCTGGCTCTTCATTACTTTGCTTTAAAAGCACTATTGCAGAACAGCCTGCACTCCTCCGCTTTTCCACAGGCACAGAAGAGAGCGAGTGTGTGTCAGAGGGAGGTGGAGACTTCTTGGCTTGGCGAGAATTGCTTGTTTAGTTTGTGTTACTAAAGCAAAAGCATTCCAGAGGTTTTAAGAACTACCAGATGGTGGTGTTTCTCTCTCGCTCTCCCCAGAGTCTAGCCTTATACAGCCATATGTGAGCAGTCAAGATAAGGGCTGCGACAGACAGAATAGAGAATATCACTCCCAGCACAGCAGCTTTGTGGTAAAAAAATTAATTGTTGATTGATAATTGTATTCGGAATTGCTGAGCAATGACAATTAAGCTGTTTAGTTTCAGTGGCCAGACATGAATCCTTAATAAGAATATTTGGGGACAACTTTGGGAAATTTGTCCCTGATGGCGGAAACAGACTAAGTAGGGTGAGAACAAACAGAAATAATTTTCTAAACCAACATGTTACAAATTGCGGCTCCTACTGTAGGGGGTAATCGCATGCCTGGCTGCACTGTCCAATTGGACTGCATTCATGCTGTTAGCTCATGAATGTGGGCCTGCAGCTGGAAAAACAAAAAAACTGAACTTCAGGTAAGCAAGCAGATGTGTATGGGTCATACAGAGTATAGGAGAGTCAAATTAAACATTACATCATACAAAAGAAGCATTATTCCATTAAACCAGGCTATTCTTTGGCTTTAAAGTAGGCCTGCACAATATGGACAAAATATTCTTGGAATGTTTGTGATTGAAAGTTTTACAATCATGCCCCCCCGCCCCTCCATAAAGTCCATTTATGCAAACTAAATCATCGTTTTTGTGAGGTCACAAAACCAACACATTTACATGTCTCTTTATTTAGCCTCATCTAGTGGCCTAGTGATTAGGAACGTGCCCTTGTTTTTTGTAGGTTTAAGTCCCAGACCAAGACACCACTGAAGTATCCTTGGGCCACACCATCGAGCTACACAGCTACCCGATTGCTATTGATTCCACATGGGTTAAATGCGGGGTCACATTTCATTGCAGTTGGTGTGACAGGGTGTGTTCAAAATGAAGGGTGGTCACTTTCACTTGACATGGAAGTTTTTAAAAACTCTGTAATTGGTTAGAGGCTCATCTGCATACTGTAGCCTCCTGCCTTGTAGAGACCGATACTATGATGATATATAGACAATATTCTGTGTAGTCCTACTTTAGAGGATCATTGGGTTAGAAACAACAGTTGGAAAGTTACCACTGACTGTATGTGGGCCTGTCGTTCACAGTTGTGATGACAAAGTCTGTGTAGAAGAGAGCTGTGGAAAGAACTGGTAGCTTTGGAAAAGATGAGCTATAGGATGTACATCTGAGCAAAACCATTGTACTCTAGAATTATGGATGAGAGTTTAGGGGTGTTTTTTAGAAGTAAGGTGTATAATCCAGCACCAAAGGTTTTAGCCACTCGTCACCAGATGTGCACTCTTGTTATGAGATACTCTGACCCAGCAAGGCTTTAAGGTGCACAAACTCATACTTGTTGTTTTACTCCAGGTCTTATACCTCCCTCAACATGTAGCCATTCTTTACAACAGAACACTGCAACATTGCGGTCGATCCTTCTTTAATCAATAAACATGAAGGAAACCATAAAGACTAATGCCTATTTAATTCAACCATAAAATAAGTACATTATTAAAAGACCTGTCTAACCACCTAAGTTATAAAACATAAAGGCTTTACTAATACAGTAAGGTCCAGTCTGCACTAACATTTCAACAAGAAGCAATGTAAAGGCCATAAAAAGTGAGATTTATTAAACAGAAAGAAATACTGTACCATAAATCCTAAAGCAACATTATTACTTGCAGGGCAATTTTAACCAACCAGCAATCCTGCACTAAACTGCTTTGGTTGTTTTGGACACAATAGAGCAGAGACACCTGTTTGAGCAGCAGCCAGTTTGATGAGTTGTGTTCTCCCCACTCTTCTGGCATCGCAGAGATGGTAAATAATACACACACTGAGATATTCTTTTTATCTGTCACATGAAAGTGAAAAAAGAAAGCAACAGTAATGACAAGAATGCAGGACATAACACAGGCTGCCAAAACAACACAGACATAAGCACCTGTTAGCAGAGTGAGGATACACAACAGCTCCAGGCTGGGCACAAGCTGGATTAGCACGTATACAAAACAAACATGACTTTCCACCTCAAAAACTAATCTAGTGACTTTTCACGATCAACATATAATCCCCTTACAGAAGAATGTGTAGCCTTGGTTCAATCTTTGCAAATATAAGGCACACAGATATTGTCAGGGTGGGACATGACTGTTTTTCCCACAGAACAGTGAAAACATTTTTAATAATAGTATATAGTTTATTAAGTTTATCACGTAACCCTACACTTTATTATCAGATGAGATTGGCCAAAAGAAAATGTATGAATATAAGCACATTTGTATTTGTGCATTTTGCAAAAATTGTTCTGGAGGAAAAGTACAAGCTTCATTACTATGCTTTAAAACTTTCCTGAACAGACAATTTGTCTATTAAATTTGTTAACATTTGTTAATTTGTTTATTAAAATATCCTAATCCAACAGATATACAGGTACATCTAAAAAAATGTTTTTTTAAATATCGTGAAAAAGTTCAATATTTCTTTACATTCCTTTGAGAAAGTAAAATCCATATATTATATAGATTCAATACACAGAGTGAAATATGTCAAGCCTTAATTCCTTGTAATTTTGATGATTATGGCTTACAGATAATAAAACTCATAGTTTACTGTCTCCGAAAATTAGAACGTCACATAAGATCAATAAAAAAAATGATATTTTAAACAGGAACGTCAGGCTTCTGAAAAGTATGTTAATTCCTCTGCACTCAATACTTGGTTGTTCCTCCTTTTCCATGATTTACTGCATCAACGCGATGTGGCATGGAGGAGATCAGCCTGTGGCTCTGCTGAGGTGTAGTGGAAGACCAGATTGCTTTGATAGCAGCCTTCAGGTCGTCTGCATTGTTGGGTCTGGTGTCTCATCTTCCTCTAGACAATAACTCTGGTTGTTGAACAAGCTTGTGGTACCTTTGGTAGTGTGGGCAAGTGCCAAGTCCTACTGGAAAATGAAATCAGCATCTCCATAAAGCTGGTCAGCAGAGAGGTGCTCTAAGATTTCCTGGTAGATGCTGTGTTGACTGGACTTCAGAAAACACCAGCAGATGACATGGCCCCCAAGTCATCTCTGACTATAGAAACTCCACACTGGACTTCAAGCAACGTGGATTCTGTGCTTCTCCACTCTTTCTCCAGACACTGGGACCTTGATTTTGAAATATGACCTTTTGTGGCTTTCCCTCCACAGTCTCCCAGACTGAGACCATTTAAAGGCCTTTGCAGGTGTTGAGTTAATTAGTATTTCAATTTTCTGAGACTTTTGGGATTTATAACCTGAAAGCCATAATCATTGAAATTCCAAGAAATACAGGGATGATGTATTTCACTATGTGAAATGAATCTACTCAATATATGGATTTCCTTTTCTAAAAGAAATGTCAAGAAATATTGAACTTTCACAATGTTCACATTTTGAGATATGTATCATCAAACATTTTCTTTAAAAAAAATACAGTGTAAAAAATCCAACTACACATTTATTTTACTTGTCCTAAGCGGAGCTTTAATGTGTTCTAAATATAATTTAAGATTACGCTATGTCTTGCTAATAAAAACAGAGATACTTTGCAGATTTTTATCTCTCAAAAGTTGTTTAGGGCAATCAGGTTTGAGTAGATAATTCACATATCAATTCATGTTCAGGAGTGTTCAAGTATTTTAGTTTCAAGCTTGAACCCAGTGAATTGGCAGAGCTAAAAATGCTACTTAATTACGAAATCACTGAATAAAACTGGGTGCACATGATTATAGAGCTACGAGACCGTAAAATTAACACAACCTGTGACTGTGTACTGCAAACACAGGCCAGTCAGACAGAAAAGCTTGGATAAAACTAAACCCCTTTCTCAATTACAGTTCAATTTAAAAAAAAAAAAAAAAAAAAAAAAAAAAAAAGAATACAAAAGGCATGCAAGTATAGCAAAAGGTATTATGCGCAGGGATAACAAAGGGTATTACATGCACAGACAGCAAGCCTACTGGAGCTGCTAAATGAATCTGCATGACTGACACTGGCCAAATACCCAACTAGCTAAATTACCTCTCCACAAGCCAGTAAGTAGCGCTCCTTTGTAGCATCTGATGCTCCCAGCTCTACCAAGTCATGCGCAAGTCATTGCTGGCGCCCTCCATCTGCAGTCTCCTCACACAGAGGCGAGACGGTAAAGCCAGAAGGAGAGCCTGTTCATTTGTTTTAAATTCCTACAAGAGGTGACTGTGTTCCTCCGCACCCAAGATGGACAGCCAAGATATGACAGAGCATCATTAGCACAAAACCAAAGTTGGGCCAACAAGAACTCAGCATTTATAAAAAATAAAATAAAAACCAACACTGAGGATATGACACTTGGATACACTGTAAAGTATCAATAACAACACAGCCATAATATCTAAATCTAGTACACCCCTAAGGAAAATGGGCAAATTGTGCAATATTTTATGTAGCCACCATTATTTACCAGCACTGCCTTTACGCTCTTGGACATGCAGTTCACTAGAGATTCACAGATTGACACTGGAATCCTCTTCCACTACTCCATCATGGAGCTGGTGGATGTAAGAGACCTCTGTCTTCCGTTTGAGGATGCCGCAGAGATGCTCAGTAGGGTTTAGGTCTGAAGACATGCTTGGCCAGTCCAGCACCTTTACCCTCAGTTTTTCTCGGGTGTGTTTCAGGTAGTTATGTTGGAACACTGCCCTGTGGCCCAGTATGCGAAGGGAGGAGATCATGCTCTGCTTCAGTTTGTCACAGTACATGTTGGCATTCACAGTTCCCTCAATGAGCTGTAGCTCCCCAGTGCCAGCAGCGCTCATGCAGCCCCAAACCAGGACACTCCCAAATAAGTTTCTTGGTCTCATCAGAGCAGAGGACATGATTCGAGCAATCCACATGCTTAGTCTGCTTGTCCTCATCAAATGGTTTGTGGTCTTTCTTGTGCATCATCTTTAGAAGAGGCTTTCTTCTGGGCTGATAGCCAAGCAGACCAATTTGATTCAGTGTGAGGCATATGGTCTGAGCACTGACAGGCTGAACACCCTCTCTTTTATTTTACGTGTTACAACAACTGAATGAGACAAACAGAAGTGCAGTGTGCAGTTGCAGGCTTTCTTTGAAATAAATTAAACACTGAACTATGCACGCCTTTTGAGTCCTTCTCGTATTTGTGTAAAATTAAAATATAACATTGGAGTTCAGTTGGTCTTGTTGTGTTTGCTTCATTATAATCGCTCTGTTACTCCATCATAAGTTGGAACATTTTAGAAATTGCTGAGTGTTTGTCTTAAAAATGTCTTAAAGTTGTTGTTGCTCATTTCTCACTACATAAGCACAAGCACACAGATAAGCAGCGTTTTTTTTAAAAATATGATCTCAATCTGTAGCATCTAAGTGTGTTAGAGACTCAGCTTTGCTGGTATTCTGGATGAAAGTCATGGCAGAAAAACTCCACAACAGAACTGAAAACTTATTTTGAAAGGAATGTTTATGCATTACCATAGCAACCAGACTCTAAATGTTGGCGCATTTTGCATTTCACTTTTTTTTACGCTGCTAATAAAGTAACATAATTACACAAGTATCACCTCAAACTCCAAAATAACAAAATAAACTATATATATATATATATATTTATTATTTAAAGTTTCATTAATTTTTTAATTAGTTTTTTGTCAAGGCCAAAAAAAGCCACAACAAGGTGGCTGAAGAGAGTTGCCGACCTCTGGCTTAGACCATCTTCCTGTAGGGAAACAATTAATTTTTTCAGATCCTCAGAGAGTTCTTTGCCACGAGGTGCCATGTTCACCTTCCAGTGAACAGTATGAGTGTGTGTGAGAGCAAGAAAATCAAATTTAACACACCTGCTCCCTATTCACACCTGAGACTTTTAACAATAACATGTCACATGACACCGGGGAGGAAAAATGGCTAACTGGGCACAATTGGGACATTTTCACTTAGGGGTGTACTCACTTTTGTTGCCAGCAGTTTAAACATTAATGCTTGTCTTTTGAGTTATTTTAAAAAGGACAGCAAATTTACACTGTTCTACAAGACGCACACTGTAACCTTTACATTGGATCTAAGTGTCCCACCTTTAGTGTTGTCCCATGAAAAGATAAAATAAAATATTTATAAAAATGTGAGGGGTGTGCTCACTTTTGTGAGACATGGTATACCTCCAACATGAAAACAAGTGAGATTGTGAATGAAGTTCTGCAAAATAATGTATTCAGATGCCAGATGTATAATCCAACAAAACGAATGAAAAATTCAAGACACCCAGGTGGAATGCAAAAATAAATATCAAGTGCAAATAAATGGCACCTGAGAAAGAGCAGCCAGCCTGTCAGACACCTACTGAGAAAAAACTTCTTAAACTTAAAACTAGAGCATTAAACTCTGACTGAAGTGAAAGGCTAAATGACATGTTAAAACTGATTTCAGGGACGTTAGGATAAGCAGTCTAATTAAGCATCTAATCAAGTGAATCACTCTACATAACATTATAGGCCTGTGTGAACAGAAAGTAGCCCTTAGACAATGCTTATCATTAGTTACAGCAGTGTATTTACAACAAATACATCCACTACTGTAGCTTTACGCTACTACAAACATCAAATTGTGTTCATGTTAGATTTTCTAACATTCCTGTGTGGGACACAGACAAACAGTTAACAAAACTGCAGTGTTTTTTTTCCAACTTCACACACATAGATATGTGCACACACAAACACAGCTCCAGTGTGTTCTCATATCACTGTAATAATAGTGTTAAAAGCTATGTACAAACAAAAATATCAGCAAAAATTTCATTATATTATGATTTTTTTTGCTGTTTGCTGCTTCAGAGAATCAGTGCTTGCGCTGTTCCTGGACACCATGTTGTTTAATTTCATGCAATGACACAGATCATTTATGTCAACGTATTTATGTGATCTGTAATGTTGAAGCGTCATTGCAGCCCTAGTTGTGAGGCCTTTAGACACTAATCTGCATTTTTTTCTGTATGAAAATGCTTTTTTTTCCACCCAGAGATTTCTGCTCTGACCCATCTTATTTAACATCTTATTGTATAAATATGACAAAATGGAAGAAAATGTCTCATTAAGCAGCAACAGCATTAGAGCAAGATCATATCCAAAAGCGCAGGTCTTGCAGAGTGTGCAGGAGTTAGTACCTACCAGGCAGGACAACAGGTGAATCAGCAACAGGGTCATGGACACTAGAGAAAAGGGGGGTAAAGTCATTTGAATTTTATTCACACTATCCCAGCCTTTCCTTAAATAATTTAGAATCAATCCTTTTTTCTTTTTGAAACTCTTGGACATTTTCTGGAGGTTGATAAATTAAATAAATAACGTGGCACTAAAGGTTGATCACAAATACTCTCACTTAGATGAACATGCTTACTGTTAACTGCTTTAAACTTTGTTAAACTCCCTTTTAAAACTTTTGTCATTTGTGTGGGGGACCCAAGCTAAACGCTTTCACAGAAATATCACTAAATTGACATTTACAAAAGGGGTCATTTGTTAAGTGAGTGGAATAAGGAAAGGCACAAAACTGAAACAGACTGCCCTTATGCACCACTTTAGCAATTCAGCTGTGAAAGAGTGAAACTGTGATCACCAGAATGTTATAAAAAAAACATTATAATGAAGGAGGAGACGGATCAGTGGCTGAAAAATGAATGGGAACGCTCACTCAACAGGGTGACTATTGTGGAAAGTTCCACCCTTCAGTAAAAATGTTCCAATCGTCTTGTTGGCGAAAGGCACAAGTGGAAAAAGCATGCCCAGTTTGAGAGATATGTGCATGCGCAGTAGCCGGAACAACCTTTAAAAATTCAAATCCTACATTTTTCTATCTATTTAAAATAAGTTTCCAAAAAATTTCAGATTTATTTGAATGCATCAGGTGTCTGAGCAATTAAAATATGCCGGTCACATTTATTATATCAGATGAATTATTTTTGGCAGCACAAAAATGCAGAGAACAATAATTTAAAAAAATATTAATTAAATAAATAAAATTACACATAAAAAAAAAACACACACACACACACACACACAATAGAATTAACTGAACGATTAATTGAACGATCAAGTGTTCTCCTTTTTTGAGGATTCTGGATTTTAGTGTACATACCGTGGCCTAAAATTTGATATATTTAAATTAAAAGGGTTTTATTTACTGCTGGCTGTTCTGTTTCAGTTTTGTTTATTTCCCGTCCCAATTTTCAAATCCGAATACCAGTTTTAATTTCGGTATTACAGACCTACTTTGTCCCAGAATAAAAAAAGACCCATAAAAGCTGTAATTCTGGATGTTTTAGTCTCAAGAAAGTCTTAGTTATGCACAGCTACTGAATAGATAAACACTTGCCCCTTGCAGAGCAACAATTCAGTAATACAAATTGGTCACTTTACCGTAACTGTAACTGAGCCTTGAGAGGGGCATTCCAGGGCATGGAAGTTAAAAAACGGTCCATTAGCTGCTGACGTGGTGGAGTGAACTCTGCAGGGTCCTAGGAAACTGCTACTGCATGACCAAATGATTAAAGGAATGGGTGAAATGCTCTATTTTTAAGGCAAATTGATCTCCAAGCGAGAGGGACACAGGCCAGAGCAGTGAATGAAAGCTGAGGAATGAAAGGACATTGTCTCAGTCTCATGCACAGCTGCAAGAAGAATCCAGCAGGCCGTCTGTCTGGAGCTGCAGCCAGTTGGATTGCTGTAAACTTCCTGTCCCCAATCCCAGTGCTAAAGGGGTGTAGCACAGCTAGGACAAGGTGCAAGCACAGGAAACCGTCAGTGACGTGTTATGTTACATAGCTCATGGAAAAATTACTTTAAGGGAAAAACAGATCCGTGTTTGTGAAATATTTCCAATATTTCCATCACAAACCATGTGAAGAGAAGTTAAATGCTGGATTACCAGCACTTGAAACTGCACAGCACAAATGATGTCCATCCACTGTAAGTTACCACACGTCACTCAGGCATGCGTGAAGTCAGCCAAGAGCAATTTGTCCTGAACTGCTCTGAGGCTAAAATAGATTTATTATAGTAGAGGTAGAGGCATTCCAAACATGGAGAACAGCATAGATATTTCTTCAGGACCATGTTAGTATAACAAACAAAAAGGCTTATGCATTATATCAATAGTTTACCACCGAAGATTGCTATTGGCTCTCACCACAAGGATCTGAATTCTTAGGCAGGAATATGTTTAAAAAACAACAAGGTACAGCAGTAAACTTAACAGTTTACTCAATGCAAAAACAGTTATGTGAAAACATTGCTCAAATTAAATACTGAATAAAAATCCATGGCATCTGTTGAATCAACAAGCGTGCACACCCTTGAGGATGACTAGTGGGCTGAAGAGCCAAGCAGCTGGACGTTACCAATCAACAGCGCTGGCATGTGACCTCTCGCCCTAATTTCAGAAGGTCCAGGCACCAAAAAGAACAGGTATTGATACGGACACGGTTAGTCGGTTCACATGGAGTGAGTACACACACACAGACACACACAGACACACACAGACACACACAGACACACACAGACACACACAGACACACACACACACACACAGACACACACACACACAGAGTCATTGCCCCCCAATTCCAACTCCTCCCTCGATCAAGACCGCCAACAGTGACAGGGTGAAGCAAATACTGTCTCCAAATTGCATGAAGCACAGTTGCACTTTTTCAAAACATGAACATCATCACTGGACAGCACAGCACGTTTGGGAAAAAAAATCCATTATAAAAAATTCCATTATGTCCGCTAACAGTACTGGTGTAACAATCCACCACATATCACATCACTGTGGAAAAGAAATTGCTATTTGCTTCAGGTTTTACATCTGTTAAAAAAAAATCTGGTTGTTCCCTGACATGTGTATGAAAATATGAAATGAGCCTTAACCATATTGTAAATCTCAAGCACACTACTGCATTCTTCAATAAGGACCAACCAGCTACAGTGGAAGTTTAGAAATTCCTGCTGTCGCATATAATTTCCTGTACAAGAGGTAATGAAATTTGTAGACCTGAAAACTTCCTTTTGTTGCTCCTGCTGTTTCAGTGGTGTATTTGGAGTATGACTGGCCCCCGCCCCTAAAGTCGTTTGTTTGTTTGGATGAAAAAGAAGTCATTCATCACAAAAATACATTGTGGACATATGGCAATGCATTATGATTAAACTTGAAGTAACTGCATTGATTATAAAATGTAATTAGTGCCAAACAACAGCCCAGTAACCCCCCACTACCTTTGTCATCTTCTAAATTTATTGATGTTAGTGTTTTGAACAAATTCTAATGATGGACTGAGCGTGCCTTTACACTCCTCAAGTCTGCAGAATGAGTGAAACAACTATGGTTTGCAAACAGCTTTTCCTTTTTCCATGAACATGAAGTTGAGTGCTGCAAGGTATACCCAAATAATACTTCTGGTGCTCTTACTCAACTGAAAGGTAACAGTGAGAAACTTCTGAGTTGCAAAAAAAGGGAAGGTGCCATCAAAGCTCTGATGGGTAATGTACATGCAAGACACGAGATCTCCATGAAACTAAACTTCATCTCCTTTATGTTAAAAAATGCACTTTGAGCTGCACTTACTGAAGGTTTTGCAGATGTCAGACACTGCCTTGAAGACACGGTCAGAGAAGTTCACCTTGACCTTCATGTGTTTCATATTGGGCAGCTGCAAGCGCAGCAGCTTGTGCTGAGGCGTGAACAGAAGCCTGGCATCGGCCTGGATACCGTATTTATCCAGCGTCCAGTGGGTCTTCAGTAGCCATGTCTTCTTCTTCTCCCACCATAATGCATGATCTGACCAATCCTTCTTCACATCTATGCAACAACAACAACAAAAAACACAGATTACAGGAACAGTATCATAATACATCCAAAGCTCTGCACTACAGCCGGTTTTAACACTAAAGTGAACTGCCTGACTCAGAGGTCAGTAACAGATAGCACACAGAGTGAGAGACAGTGATTTATTACAGAATTAATAGACCATTAGCACAATCCAAAAATCTATAGCATTAATGACAAAAGTGTGACAATGCATTAGGGGGCTGTTTACTTTGTGCCTCCAGAGAGCTCACATGAAATGTGACATGACATCACCAAAAGCGGGGTGGGGGGTTGCCTTTATGGGCAATGGCTAAAAAGAAAGCATACACAGCATGTAGAAGGCATGTGGAGAGAAATCAGAGGGGGGCTGAGCCGGGGGAATGTTTGAATGTGGGCAGATCAGGTTAAAGTCTTCCCCTTTGTTTAAGAGGATGAGTGTAATGTCAGAAGGCAGAGACGTGGCACCTAAAACCTGTTTCTCTCCCCACAGCTGTGGGTTAACAATAGAGAAGCAGGACTGTGTTGTGTGTGGAGCAATGTCCCTTAGAATGCCCTTGGAGTGAAGATGAAATCCACAGAGACTGGGGAGCCCAAAACAGCTGGTTTACAGATCATCTGCTCGCTCTCGTCTCTGAGCAGAGGCCAAGGCCAGGGGTTCTGTAGATCTTCTGTAGAGGCCCACAGGAATACGCAAGGATACGGTCGCCTTTAGGGCAACAACTACGACTTCTATAAATTAACACACCTAGGAGACCATCTATTAATGATTCATTTGATTCATTATTTTTCCACAGTGGAATTTTATTCTTTATTATTCTATGTATTTTCTGTTCATGGTGCAACAAAACAAAAGCCATATCACCCCAAACACTTTTTTTAGCATACTGCCATCTGTTTGTCTGTGTGTGTGTATGTGTATATTATATAAATATACATAAAAATACACACACATACATATACACACACACATTGGGGCAAAAAAGTATTTTGTCAGCAACCAATTGTGCAAGTTCTCCCACTGAAAAAGATGAGAGGGGCCTGTAATTTTCATCATAGCTTTACCTCAAGTATGAGAGACAAAATAAGAAACAAAAATCCAGAAAATCACATTGTCTGATTTTGATTTATTAATTAATTCAAATTTATTTTAATTTATTAAAACAAGTACTTGTTTTCTGCACCTTTATACAAATACATTCTTTAAAAATCATACAATGTGATTTCCTGGATTTTTTTTTTTGCATTCTGTCTCTCATAGCTAAAGTGTACCTATGATGAATATTACAGCGCTCATCTTTTTAAGAGGGACAACTTGCAGAAATAGTGGCTGCCAAATATTTTTTGCTTCACTGTATATGTCAGCAGTCCAAGCATGTTATAAAAATAATTTTAAAAGCAAAACAAAACAAAAACCAAAGAAACAGAACTATAACAGATGTTCTTGCACTAAGAATCGGATATTCCCTGATCATTTAAAAAATCTATTTGTGTAGCAGACATTTGTAAAAGAACAAGAAGAGTAATCAGTTAATTCATTACTATTCTAAATGAATTAACAAGGCTGTCTGGTGGTGCTGTAAACCTGATATGGTCCACAGTAACTGAATGGATGGTGGAAGCAGCGGATGTTCCTGCTCCAGCAGTGATGTCAGCACTCAGGCATGCTTCCAGGCCGGCACAGGGACTAGCACTTCCCTCAGTAGTGTCTAGTTTCCATCCCCCTCTCGTTCACTTCCCAGATGCACTGCTCTCCACACTATCAGCTACTGACTCAAGCACACTGACTCAGAGTTTCTCCTCCATGCTGCTGGCATTCTGACCTTTCTTCTTAAGGTGCACTAAACCACGCTGTTTCCATTTAAACTACAGCCTCATATTCTATAGGGAAGTCTGTGGTGACAGAAACGGCATACGTCTCATACAGCACTGGCAATTACCACATAGAGCTGAGTCTGGAGGAAAATCCAATTAAAGGTTAACTGGACATCACCTCTGGAAACAGGATTCATAGCTGGCAACACCTCAGAACAAAATCCTCCCAATCTTTATGCTGCAAACCACCAGATCGTATGTGCTGTGACTACATGCTTCCATGAGCCAGTTCAGAAAAGGGGTCAACAGAAATATACATTATGACTACAGAAGCTCACTACATACTACCCATAATCTCAGCTTACTGTAAATACCCAGCACAGCGCTGCTGAGCCACGCCGGTCGGCTGAGTGGCACCATGCAACAGTGCTGAGAGAAAACCTACAATCTGTAAAACAGAGAGAGAATTTCTGCCATACTTGTCTTTACTGGGTCAGTCGCCTATAAAAATTCTACCATGTAGTTTTAACGTCCCTCTCAAACCAGCAGAGTGCAGATCTAAACAGGCTTCTGAATGTTAAGCAACATTAAGCAGCAACTAAACTCCCTGAAATACTATCGCTACTACTATTATTACTGCTACTACTACTACTAATCATAATAATACTATTGATTATTTCATTTTAATCCTAGAACACACCAAAAACACACCTGCTCCAAGCACTGGGCAGACATTGTAAAAGCACCCGGGGAGAAGAGGGAGATTGGCTGCCGACTAGTTCTGGGAATCAAACCTACAACCCTTTGGCCATAAACCCACTTCTGTAAGAATTCGTATGCAAACTGAGCTTTGAAAATAGATTGAGTATAAATTAGAGAAATTTAAAGAAAGGGAAATCCATAGTTTCCAGTAAAAATGAGAACTCTAGATGTTGTAGCCCCACAAAGGTCAGCACTGCAGTAGTCAAGACAGGAGGTCAGAAATACGTAAAATAAACTAATCCCCATCATTCTTGCAAAGACTCCACAGCACATCACTTTATTTTTTTGGGAAGGAGAAACACCTTTCTTTTGTAACGGCAGTTATTTGAAGTACTTTAAGTATTTTAAGTAAAGTCATTTTAAGTACATTATCACCACCTTCTGATGCATGAACTAATTTTTTTTACAAATATATTAAATTGTAAACCATGAATGGTAGCATATGGTGATGTACACTGAACTGAAGAAATGTTCATGCTGAGACACTAAAATGCAAGTAAAATTACTATTAAACTATTAAAAATACATGGTTAGATATATTTTGCACTGCAGTAACAACTACTTTTAAATTATGCTTAATCATAAAATATAACTAGCATTTTCAAGGGTGATATTAAAAAAAAAACATTAAAAACACATACGTATATTAAGAGTCCGTAAAATGCTACATGGTTCTGACAAAGCTCCATTGAAGAAGAACAAAGCCCTGTAAATAAATACTCCTCCTGGTTATGATGTAGGGAACTTCAGCTAGTTGAAGATTGGAGAAGAACATGGGTATGTTCAGCATGGGTGGAGTGCTTTCATCTCTACATGTCTACATGTACTGGGCTAAAATACTCCAGTATATACATCATCAATTGTTCTTGGTCATGTCATTTATGTTGTGCTGCCTGTGTAAGAGTACAGTCAGTCTTGTTCGGCATGTTCAGCTGTAGAACACAAACACCAACACATTCGTATAAATTCATGATTGACATATTCTCAGTTCGTCTTCATTCCCAATCCTGAAGACATGCACTGAAGGGGGAAGTCTAACAGTCCTCTATCAAACGACCTGAATAAAAGCTGGTAATTCAATCTACTGCAGACCAGTGGTATCTCTATCCAGATAAATATACAGGCTGCCAGGGGATGATGTAATGCTGTAGCTGAGTGAAAGCAGGACTAAGTAATTGGGGGCACTGAACACAGAGCTGGGACTGCAGAAGGGAGGAGATTTTATGACCTCTGCAGGCACGTGGTCCACACTTGGATGAGTGTATGGCCATGTATTAGATATTCCTGTTCTTACACAATAATGAATCTTACGAATGCATCAGCACTAACTGTGAAACATGGCACACCTCATTTAAAGCAGGTCCTGTCCAATTAACTAGCAATAAGAATTGGAATCACACAAAAGCACTCAAGTCAAAAGAAAAAGAAACGCGTGGTATTCAGAGCACTATGCATTATTTTAGTGTGTTAAACATTAGGCCTGTGTAGTTAAGATAATTTTCTTAATGGGATAATCATGGGAATAACAACATATGGTACATGGTTAAACACGTTATTGTTTGTTCCAGCATCCATTCCAGAGTTGGGATCCCCCTAAACATTACCAAAAGAAAAAGCGTTGCTATGACTATTTATAGTTCTGTGCGTCATATATGAACATAAATACTATTTATACTTCTGTGAGGACATCTACTGACACGTGCCTGATTCATCTAGAAACACTAGTACATGTGCTTTTAAAAGACTAACCCTAGTGTAGTACAAGCAACACACACACACACACACACACACACACACACAAAGAAATCAAGTTAAGCAAATTGTCTATACTTTATGCAAATTAGGAGAAAACAGACGGGAGTTAAAAAGGTTAATGAAGCACAGCGGTGTGTTTCATCTCTGCCACTGTTAAATGGGATCTGCATTTAGTATGCCCAACATAGTAAAACACAAGGTATTTTACAATAGCTATGAGGCAGGTTAGCTTTTCCTGAGTATGAAATCTAAAGTAAAGTAATAGGAGAAACAAGAATTTATAATCCTTTAAATGACAACAAATTGCATTTGACATAAACAAATGAAGTAAATAGCAAAGACCCATTATTTATTTAAAGTAGGCTTTAACTAACCTCCATTTGTGATTAAACAATGCATTAAAGCAAAAAAAAAAAAAGTGTGTGAAGAAATGATGAGAAATGGGTAGTGAACAGTAATCAATACAAAGAAAACAGAAATAAAATTCACTTGAAAGTGTCTCAAATGTTTACACAGTAAACAATTCACTGAACCCTTGAAGAGATTTGATGGCAGAGGAGCCAAGAGGAGCTCAGTGGTGGATCCTGAAGTGATCAGGGGAGGCCAGGCTTCCTCCTCCTGCCAGTGCACCAGTGTCTCCTCACTGTTTACACTGGGACACAGCATGTTTATGAAAGCTTGACTATGGGGGAGGGGGCACCACACAGCACTGAGGAACAGTGCGAGAACTGAAACCTAAAAGCCACCAAGCTGACAATTACATACAGCTACTGATGGCTTGACAGAGATGTTTGTACAGCTGGCTGTTTCAAGGGTGTCATCCAAATGCACAAAAGAGGCAAGTGTTTGAGGCAGTTAGCAGAACAACAAAAACAGAAGCTCGAAAGACGAGTGAACTGTTTGTTATTGATTAAACACTGAGGAATCAATTGGAAGCAAGCTTGATGCACTTTACTTCTGACGACTTCCCAGACGCATGCTGCCTGGAGGACGTATTGACCTGAGCTATTTATGAGTCTAGATCAACAGTAAACAGGAAAATCAAGGCCAGAATAATGCTGAAATACACAACAGCAGTAGCACCGCACTGCTACAAATTAAGCAGAGTAATACAGTTTCTCTTGCAGAGTAAAGCCTAATTAATTCATACTGCTTAAAATAGCGCATCAATCATACACCACAAATACAAAACACACACGAAGGTTAAAGCCCATAGCTGATAAAATCAGCTGTATTTTCCTATGCTTGCTCAGAGACTAATGTAATTCAGCAATGTAGTACAACCATTAGGTTTAGGATCAGGGTGAGGATTAGGTTTAAGAATGGGAAGAGTGTCTTGAAAATTGATGAAGTACAACTTCCAGGTCCCTCCTCCTCCTCCCTCTCCTCTGCACTGCAGTCTCAACAGGCTCTCCCCACAGAGTTTGGGATCAAAATCCATGAATGAAAATGAACTCATTTCCACAAAGTGAGACAGCTCCTGCTTCACTGTGACTTTAACTCTGACTCAAGGTTTTGACTTGTGCAATTCATTCATTCAAGTGGCATTTAGAATAGTATGAGGATTTTCCTCCTAATCGTTCTCATATACTACTGTCAGGTGAAATGGGTGGAACAATTTGCTTTATGATAGTTTGGTTTTCCCGCATCAAACACTACATAGTCGAACAAACAGTACACAGTGCATTGCTCCACATGAAACACGCCTTCAGATACAGCGCGCTTGTTTTAACTGTGTCTATACCGAACAAACTGCCAAGCGATACTCGACTTCTCTGATGTAAAGTATTGTTCTATGACTAAAAGGAATGTGCTGAACTCCTAGTAACTCTCACATTAGTGTTGTCATGTCTGAATTTATGCTTCATTTGTTCCTGTACCTGGAAGTCGCTTCAGCCATAGGCATCAGCCAAATGAATAAATGTAAATGTTAGTAGCACGATGCAGTGCAACTTGCCAAGTGACAAACGGGAACAGAATTAAAGTCCTGAACCTGAAGCGGTTTCTTTGTGCTTCCAACCGTAGTCGCAAAGCAAACAAGGGAAAGGTGATAATAGCATTGCTGCTGCTTATGTAAATTAATAACACATCCCTGTGTGAGTGTTATATCGCTACGTCGAAATTATTGTGGGCCACGTATCGCATATTTTATCATGAGATTTTGAAAATGTATATTCCAAAATTTCTTCCAGATTTTTATTTTTACCCAGAACTTATGAATGTCCTAAGTTTTAAATTATATTCTTTAAACCACCCCCACTTCCAATATATATATATACATATATATATGTATGTATGTATGTATGTATGTATAAAAATACACACACACACACACACACACACATATAATCCCCCCCCCATCTATACTAGGGGTGTGACAAAATATTGATATGGTGACATCTCGTCGTCCTTACTCACATAATACAATAATCAACATGCAGAAGGCAATATTGATATTTAAATTAATACACATTCTCCGCCAATTTACTCACCGGCGTGGGTGTCTACTTCTCTCCTTTGGGTGATGCTGCTCGGCTAAGAGCAGGACACTTGGCTGAAAGCTGAAGAACTTCCAAACTGATAGCTTGCAGACAGAACACCCCAGTCACATTTACATCCAAAGTCTGACATTGGCTTTAAAAATATTGACGAAACAGACCATGTATTATTTAGTGACTATCACAGTTCTGCTCATCTCTTTCCTGCACATTATAGTGATGGATGACGATACAAGCAAACCGTCAAGTAAACACACCTTGCTGGAAAAATTATTTTAAAAAGGTGGAAAGTGTGCAGAATTGCACGTCCCCGCCAATATTTAGCATTTGCTGAACTGTGTTCAACAATAATTTACAGATAATATTTTTCAGACAGAAGTGAAACTCTCCATAATTTGTCTGGTATACACAGGGTAAAACAATTTCGCTGTAGCGGAAGGCGTGTTTCTGGGGAGCAATACATTGTGGACTATATAGTGTCTGATGTGGGAAAATAGGGCAGCTGTAGTTCAGGTTGATGGCAAGTATTGGTAGCATCGTGCTAAGTGACAAAGGGGAACAGAAGTGAAGCCCTGAAGCCAAAGCAGCGCTTTCTCTGTGCTTCCGACAGCGATCGCAATGCAAATACGAGAAAGGTAACAGTAGCATTGATGTTATTTATGTAAATTAATATCACATTCCAGTGTTTCTGTGGTGTATTGCTACGCCATCACAGTATAGCAATATTATCAGTATCGTGGGCCATGTAACGCATATCAAATCATAGTGAGAGATACCCTGCAATTCTCACCCCTAATCAATACATATACCAATATTTTGAAAAACATTGCATGCTGGTAAGGACATTTCTATACCTCTGCAGCCCTAGTCCGTAGTCAGAGCAAACTTAATTTAACAGAAATTGAACATGGGTTGTGTGCCTGAACATGCCATATGTGGTGCAAGCTTTATCTCACGAAGGCAAAAGGTTAGGTAAACACAGACAGCATAGACGACTACAAGGTAACGTGCTGTCAGACCATTAGTTATGCATGAAATCAAGACAGACTACTAGACAGAGCAAAGCCAAGTTAAAATGTTAAAACAACCTCTACATGGTTTAATATTAAATATGTACAAGCAGGGGCAATGAATTACCTCTTAAAAAGAAAGGACTAAAAGCAAAAAGAAAAAAATCTATTAATATCAACAGGACTAATGGATGCGCTATAAATATGAAAATCCAAATCTCATGTACTACAACTTACATTAAAATTACAATCTAATGCTGATCGCACGGTTACCCTCCCCAGTTACTGGGCCCAAGCTAAGGAAAGCCCATTTTCATTTTTAGAATAAGAGTCTCACAGTCAATGTATGGAAAATGAATTCAAAACTGGCTTTCCTGCAGTTTAAATGTTTCTGAGACGCCACGAGAGAACACAGGATCTGTGTTAAACACAGTAACAAAAACTGCCTGTTTGATTCTAAGGATAAACAGAGGCTTGGAAATGGTCATGAAGAAATGAACTATGACTGTTTGGTCTTTAAATGAATACAGGAAAATGGCAGACCCTTTAAAAAACCTGAAATACTGCTATTTTCATCATAAATGAAAACACTAAATTCACAATACAGTATCAACATACAATAGGATAAAAGAACGATCTCTGGTTCATCTATGGGATGATATGCAGAATATAGACCAGCAGTGGACTATGAAGAATTTTGTTCCTGCACGCTTTCCTGCTGATAGAGCCTGCCTCATGCTGCAATGAAAATGAGGGGTGAACATAGCAAACAGCAATGACATAGCAACTCTGCAAACTAATACTGCAATTAGCTGTGCAACAACGCGCTACAGGAAATCATATGGACAAGATTAAAAAAGGCAGTGGAGTATATGCTTTGTTGCATATTCCATTCATATCACATAATCCCGTTCTGTCATGGTGATGGGAAGACAGGGGCAGCGTAAAGCATATGGACAAAAATATGACTTTTTTTTAACGCTGTAACCAGAGGATAGAGTTCAGATAGTCATGGGCAAAGCTCTACATTTTCAGTCTGATACATCTCTCCATCTCTCATTCTCTCTGAGAGCGTGAATGGTGTGTGCGTGTTGAGAAAATATGAGAGATTAATTATTTTGCATAATATCATTTGTTATTGATTATAGTCTAGATCTTAAAAGACACTTTCAAATGGGAAAGGTTTATAAGGGATGCATCCTTTTTAACTCCACCAAATGTTAAAAAAAAACTATTTATGAGATTGGGACCCTTTCAAAGCTAGAGGTGGAGATACTTGCTCTACTCTCCAAATGTCTGAAAGGCCAGGTATGCAAAATCTGGAAAAGCACACAACAAAAGAAGATCCAGGACTGGCAAGTATATGGGCCAAAGTTTCTCTGGTTACACTGGAGCACCTAAAACTTTACAGACAAGTCGATTTTTTTGCCCATGGCTACATAAGGCTACAGAATAGAAACAGATCGCTCACGCTGATGCTTTGTTTCTTCAGGCCAAAGCATCAGCAGAAGATCAAGTTCCATCTCATCCACACATGCTTTCCTGGCATCTGTTTAGGGTTACAATCAGAGAGGGCCATGCGAGCCCTCTACACAATGCAGTGCATTCAGATACTCTGAAGTCAGATCACCAGCACTAGCCACCTTAAAGGTGATATCATTTAATTTATTATGAATCAAAATATTTTTATGAACCAGCATAAATCACAAGTCCTCAAATACTGAGCTCAAAAATGTACTTTGGCATAAAAACGCAATCCTACAATTCTCACATGATCCCAAGCCAAGCCCTTTTCCAAGTCTTCCTTCCAAGGACATGTGATGAAATATAATGGGGGTGAGGGGTGAGGGACATGATCTAGAAAGCAGGCTTGATCAATAACATTCTCTCTGATCTTATTTTGAGACACTCAAACCTCCCCGGGGGCACATGCAATGATATTCTTAACCCGATCAACTGAGAATAAAAACAGAACACCCACCAGAGGGAAGAACATTCCCTCTGGTTAAGGAAGCTGAAAGCTCATCTGAAGGTAAACCACAGGCCCAGCCTCCATGTGCTGCAGCCTGGAGGTTATTCAGGAGACCGGTGTATCCAGGAGGACTGACCATTCAAAACCATTCAAGCTGATGTGGTCAAATGTCATGTTCTAAAATGCTACAAACAAACATCTGTATTTGGGGAAAATTTTAAAGCAAATAAAATTCTTAATGGCATAATGATAAAGATAAAAGTGGGTGATATGGCAAATATATAATTTCATAAAGAAAACCGAAAAAAATGTATGTTTCACAAACTGTGCTGTATTACATGTAATTTAAAAAAACAATAACAAATAGCACTGGTGCTCCTTGCTGAAAATCTTTGGTGCACCAGCACAACATTTAAGCTCAATATTTAAATCAAAAGGGACATACATTTTCCCCTAACTTCCCCTACATGACTGATAAACACCTTGGCAATTAATACAGTTACATCTAAAAAAGTGAATATCATAAAGTTCAATATTTCTTGACATTGCTTTCAGAAAGTGAAATCCATATATTATATATACTGATAAACAAAATAAAGGAAAAACAAAAATAAGACATCCTAGATCTGAATGAATTAAATGTTCTTATTACTTTGTTCTTTACATAGTTGAATGTGCTGACAACAATATCACAGAAAAATTATCAATGGAAATCAAATTGATTAACCCATGGAGGTCTGGATTTGGAGTCACACTCAAAATTAAAGTGGAAAAACACACCACTGGAAGTCATTTTGCAGAGCTCTGGCAAAGCTCCTCCTGTTCCTCCTTGAACAAAGGCAGAGGTAGCGGTCCTCCACATCTCCTGATGTGCTGACCTGTCTCCTGGTAGCACCGCCATACTCTGGACACTACGTTGACAGACAAACCTTCTTGCCACAGCTCGCATAGATGTGCCATCCTGGATGAGCTGCACTACCTGAGCCACTTGTGTGAGTTGTAGTTCAATCTTGGAAAGTCCAGGTGTCACACCCTAATCAGCTAATTAACTTAAAACACCTGCAAAGGTCTCCTGAGCCTTTAAATGGTCTCCATATGGGAGACTGAGGGGGGTAAGCCACAAAAGGTAATTGCTAAAGTAGCTGGTTGTTCATAGAGTGCTGTATCCAAGCATATTCATAGAAAGTTGAGTGGAAGTGAAAAGCAAAAATCCATTCAAGAATTTGGGGGAGCTTTACAAGGAGTAGACTGAGGCTGGAGTAAGCGCATCATGAGCCACTACGCACTGATAAATCCTAGACATGGGCTACAAACGTCGCATTCCTAGTGTCAAGCCACTCCTGAAGCCGAGACAATGTGAGAAGCGTCTTACCTGAGCTAAGGAGAAAAAGCATGAAGTCCTTTTTTCAGATGAATGTCAATTTTGCATATCATTTGGAAATCAAAGTCTCAGAGTCTGGAGGAAGAGTAACTAGGCACAGAATCCACGTTGCTTGAAGTCCAGTGTGAACCAAACCAAGTATTGAGTACATACTTTTAGCCTGACATTTGTTTAAAATACCCTTTTAAAAATTTATCTTGTGTGATTCTAATTTTCTGAGACAGTGAATTTTGGGTTTTATTATCTGTATTCTACACCAGAGATAGTTACTGGGCTTGTACCCTGAAAGGTACAGAACTTTTCTTTTTAGACCTACAGTCTTAAAATTGCATTACAGATTAAATCATTGACATTGACGTCAGAGAAGACCCAAAGGCCTCAAAAGGTAGAAGAGATAACAGCTGATAGCGATTCTTCCCTCTGAAGTGTTGACAATTACTGCCATCAGCTAGCATCTAAATAAAGAGCTCTGTATCTGTACACTTTGCATGTTAGGATGGGTATATAATACAAACATCACAATAATACAACAAAAGACAAAAACAAGAAATGTACAACAACTAACATTTTGGTTTTCCTACAATTTTGTTTTGAAAACTATAGGCAAGCCTCCCAACACTACATTCCCCTGCTCTTATAATAGGGATGGGTCATCCATTTCCAAACATTTCAAAAATTTGTCCTAAAATATATTTTCCCTTGTTTTCCCAGTGCCTGGAAGTAAAACATTACTATTGACAGAAGGTGGCAGTAATGCATACTGAAAGTTCCCAGAGAAATGTCCATCCTTAATTTAAAATATGATTAAACTGTCACTCTAGATAAAAGTGTCTGAAAATGCACTAATATAATAACACTTAACCATTTCTGTAATTCAGAAAACTTAAAGGTAAATTTACATGCCTTGACAAAAATTCTCACACACAAAAACATGATAGAGCATGTTTTAGATGTTTAGAACTTAAAATGTGCAGAAGGTGTAAAATTCTTTCTTCTCCCAGGTTATATACAAATGATAATAACGTATTAAACTTGTGACTTTTAGAGCAATGTTGATTGTAGTTGATTTTAGAAGTTGCAAGAACACTCCAAGAGAGTGAGTTACAGGGCTGCAGGAAAACGCTAAATTACAGCCGGATTTAATCAGAGCAACAGGAAAGCTCTGCCATGGGAAGGGCTCCTATTTACCCTAACAACTTCCTGTATAATAGATTAGTGCACACTGAAGACACTGCAGTATCACTCCGCCGTATACACGACCAGAATTACAATCTGAGGGACAATCAAGCAACGGTATGAAGACCTGAGTGTAAACTAAAGAATTAAATCATTCTAAAACTGGAGTACAGAATGTCATGTGAATGTCAAATTAATATCACGTTTTGTGAAACGCCCCTCAGTTTTCCACACTATCGTCATGTGGATAACCACCCCCTCCAAAAAAACAACAATAAAATCAGCAAAAATTCTGAGAAGGCATAAATGACCCGCTAATGGAAGTTAAGAAAAAAGTTACACAGGAACTGTTGCATCCTGAGTTAAATGACGTCCATTTCCTTGAAAGCCCTAGCTCCATTGTGGACTGTGGACCTTCTTCCCCTCACTGCATCTTTTCAGTGATACGATCAGGATGTGGGGAATTACACACACACACACACACACACACACACACACACACACACTGAACTTTTCCTTGGTCAACCATGTTAACCCACACTGAAAATAAAGGTGCCAAAAAAAGGTCATTTGTGAGATGCCATGAAATATCATTTGTCAGCAGGAACCTTTCAATACAGGATTCTCAAAAGAACCATTTTTGTAAATGAGTGTTTATTAAGTTTAAAATGATCTCCACATAGTGTAAAGGCTCTTAAAATAAATATAAAATATATATATTTAAAGTTCTTCAGTAACCAATAATGGTGGTTCTGGGACAGAGCATGAAGAACCCATCCTGCCACTCTTATTTTGGTTTTGTGTTTTTTTTTTTTTTTTGAAGAAACAAGATTATATTTGTAGCCATGTCAGATAACTGCTCAACATTTGAAAAATAGCACTCAGGTCTAAAAAAGGAGCAATTCACAACAAGCCAAAAACCGGAGAGAAACCCGAGGCCTGAGCAGGCAGCAGAAAATACCATGATGACGACAGCGTCCAGGGAACATGCCAAACTCTGGAAGTCATTTCCTGTTCAACAGAGGACTTTTATGGAATTCTATTAGAGCATCCCACGTCACACTGAGGGGGCTCAACCACTCAAAACCCCCAAATATAACAGAGTAACCAACCCCAATCATATTCAAAAACGTTGCCATTATTATTTATGAAAATTGGCAAACATTTTGCTGACTTGACAGTAAAACAGACTTAAGGCAGATTTTTCCTGTTCTTTCTCTATGATCTCTCTATTAGTCTATAAAAAGTGCACACTTTTCACTCATCATTCTTAAATATCACTCTTCGATATAAGGGTGAAAGTTGAGTGACATAAGAATGTTTTCTCTTTCTCCTGTAACAGTACTTTACAAAGTTTTGATCTGACAGAAATGAAGAGACTAACTAACGTTCTCTCGTCTGCACGCTGCCTGATCTTCACGCATATGCACCAGATTCTGTTCTTCTTATGATTGTATGTGATTTTTTCTTTTAAAAAAGTTACAATAAAAATGCAGCTAAAGAAGCGGAACAATGAGCCATAAAGGTGAGAGTAGAAGTTCTGTTAAATTCCTAATGATACCAATCCCTACACAATGTTACGAGTGATTAATGGTTTTAAGGAAAATGTGTTCCTGAAAAGAAAGACATTTATAATTGATAAAGCACTTTATTGGCTTTTCCATTTACTCCATTAAGACATTCAGAGGCAATGAAGAGAAAACTAGTACAGAGGATACAGGAAAGATTTGTATCCTGGTTTTTGAACTGCACATGGGTGCACATCCTCTTTACGCAGCTGGTGTGGCAGGAGCAATCTTTGAGGAAAGTAGAGCTCAGTGAATATTTCAAAGTACTTAGGCTTTAAATGTCCACCCTTACAACAAATTAAAAAAAATAATAATCCTTTACAGTTTTTATCCTCTATTTAGCTATGAAAGATTTCTGGGTTTGACATTAAGATGATTGTCCATGTTCACATTGGCTGACAAGTATATGTTTCCAACGGCTAAAATCTAACTGTCATTACTGGTAATTGTGGAACCTGATTTGTTTTACAACTACTCATGAACACAGCAAACAAACCCAAAACTAACTCAACTCCCATTACGTCCTGAGTTAATCTGAATTAGTCTGTGGTCTGAGCAATTTGTGCATAATCAACAGAGCCCTTGTCTACGCTGAGTTTTGCATTTTTTTTTTGCATCAGTTGTCATTTGCAACTGGTTGTCTTTCAGGTTAATTTTTACAGAAATGAGTTTGGATTTTTTAAAAAGAGCTGTATTAGAAAATTGTCCTACTGTGTAATCAATGCAACAACAAAAACAGAAGGGTGTCAAAGTGGCCTCGCAATGTTCTTCACAGTTTGAAGAGTGAGCTTGACAGTGAAACAGGACACTTTACAACAGGCAGAAAGAAAGCATGCTATAGGTATTTGCTGATGTGTGTCCGTTCAGATACTAGGAGGCTGGACAATCCTCTAAAATATAATCTCACAAGGGCATGAAAGACCCATAACAAATGAGTGTCACCTGACAAAAGTCATTGGACCACTTTCCACCAATTACAGAGTCCAGAAGAACACGTGATGATCACTTGAGAACAATTTTAGAAGTGCCCGTTCTTGTACGTGCACTGTCACAGAGGGGGAGGGAGAGATTAAAAACAAGGTCAGTGGCTGAAAGCCCTGGAAGCAGACAAAGGACTTTCCACTACAAACTAGCTAAATCATTAGAGCCTTATTGGGTCAATGAACCCTCTTGTGCGTGACCATAGTGTCCTTGCTCTGAAACGATTCATTTCCTCAGACACTGCATGAACAGGACGCTTTCAGTTTTCACCCACCATTTACTTACTTAAGTTCCCATTCCAGCACAGAATACATATACCCCAAGCAAAACAACTCTCAAACACTATAAACACAGATTCTCTGGTGGAGCTGAGCAATTTGTGGCGTTTTTTTCTATTATATTACATTTGAATTAGGTTTCTTTTCCCCAAATTTGAGGTGAGAACTATATGTAAATGTGCCACACCTCCATTTCACAAGCCCTGTATGATCAGATTGCATTATTATACTCCCAAGACTGAAATGAATTTCACTATAATATTGAATATAAATGAAATGCCAGCCGTTCTGTATTAATTTCTGCAATTATATTTCCACATTTGTTAAAGGGCTTATATCCCGCCCCCTTGCCTTTAAGACTGTTATATGTAAATGGCCTCTGCTCTAATTGGCCACTCTGTAGGTTAATTCAGAAAGCAGTCAGGGCTGAAAGTGTGAATCAGCAGGACTAAAGTGTAGACTGAATAGGTGGATACATGGAAATGGATTGGTTCCAGTGACATTGCAAATACATGAAATCATCCAGGCCTTTTAACAAATATGTGTGAACATCAACAGCCCCGTGTGAGATATGACTTGGCTAAGAACACATCTTATCATCTGTTGGCATCAAATGAGTCACATCAATAGATGAAGGTCCCAGTTGTCACTGCATTTTTGTGCTCCTCAGTCTAGGTGAAAACAAAGGAGGTGGAGTAAAACTGGTTTTACTTTGAGTTGTGATCAGTGGAGTGTAGTCAGTGTACAGTCAGGAAGCTTTCACTCTTTACAATGGCCTTCACTGAAGGGTTAATAATTGCCAGAGGTTCTAGTCCAGCATAACCTTCTTCATACAAAACTTTACAGTGGGTTTGTTCACAAGTTCAAGGAAATAACCTGTGGCTGATGAAGCATGGGAGATATCTTGAAGGCCATAACATATACTGAACTATGAACAGCTTCAAAGTTAAACATGAACTTCCCTTAAATTTTGTACTCTGCACAACTTCATTGTTGAGACCTAAAAACTTGGTTTAGCATGAATTAGTTCATTGTAGAGAAACGTGTGGCTGACTATTTATACTTCCTACATGTACCCCTCCACCACTAAAGGATTTTAAGCTAGCGTATTAATTTTTTTCAGTATAGAGCTTTTAGAGGCAACCATTGGTTCCATTTATCACCACTGTGAACTTCTCTATAAGGGAACTTTTATATAAATGCATGTAGAAATATTGAAAACTTTAAGGAATTCTCCATTAAGCTCAATACCAAGGTCAAGTTGTGTTCTTCAAAAGAGCAGGAAAGACACTATATCTGGAAACAGATAACTTGCACAGAAACAGGACAATTAAATATGAAGTACTTTGCTAGGCCTTTTATTGTCAAAACGTTAAAAGTTTGGCTCCTTTCTTTTCTATCTGGATCTTCTATTGCATGCTCTTCTATTGTAGTTGTACACAATGTTCAATCAACAGGTAATACAGGAGCGTTATCAAAGGAATGACATGAACAGCCACTGACAATGTCCTGTAGTTCTGTAATCACGTGTTCCCTAAACAATCAAAGCTTCACCAATAATGCTCAGTTTTAATGACAGTATAAAAAACAGAGCAACAGGATCTACAACCATGCACAAAAATTTGTGAATAAATGTGTTTTCTCTATCTTTTTCCATCCAGCTTTCCATCAGAGTGCCTAAAGTGTCTCGCAAACAGCAGCTAAACACAATACAAAGCAGAATATAATGCAATTATTAAAAAAATAACTGGACTTAAAACAACTGCTGTCCTCCATGATGACTTAAGTGTGTAAACACTTTTAAACGATGGGTTTTACATTACAACAGCAGATCTGATTTTGGGAGGTTAGACTTACCAAGTTTCTCAACAAGCTTCAGCATAACTCCTCCAATGTGAATTTCACCGGTGACTCTCAAAGATACATCCTTGTTGAGATCAGTCACGTGCATCTTCAGTTCCCAAGTCCCATCAGCGTAGCAGCCATCAGGCATCCGTATTCCATCCAACGCCATCCCTTAAAACAGACTGCGATCAGAGACTGCAGAAAGTTGCGCTATTACTATTGACGCAGTTGGTGGCAAGAGACTTCGGGGTTACAGTCTCTACAGTTTACAGTTTACAGTTACATTTGTCAATCTGCCTTCTGAGTAAAAACACATTATAAAGGAAAAAGATGCAGTTTTCACGTTAGTTCCACTTTAACACTTCCCAATCAGTTCAGTCATTCTCAGCATATTCTACTGAGCACCCGAACTCCCTCTCACTTCCACACTGCAGCAAAAGTCACTGAGATTTCAGACTCATATTTAACAGTGCATTCATTCTGGAAGAGGAGGGTGTCTATATAGTGCTGTGCATATAAATATTATACTTAAGAATATAAATATTAAGTCCATACTATATGTTTTAAGTTACACAAAAATAATATTTGTATAATGAAGACAAAGACGTCCTAATTAACATATTTTGTTATTTATAACAATATGCAATATTTATTCACGAGGAAAGTGTCAGCAGCTATTTCACTGCTAGGCCTGCAGCAATGTGGAATCTATCAATTAAAAAATAAATAAAATAATAATACAACATAATATATATATTTTTTATATAATAATTTTATTATGGTATATATTTTTAATCGACGGATAAATATCGCATATCGTTATCGGCTGATAGATTCCACATCGCTGCAGCCTTAGCAGTGAAATAGCTGCTGACACTTTCCTCCCCTGATTCCACTTAAATAACATCAATTTTATTAGAGACTGAGTTTTAGATTATTCTGTTAACGTTAGCTCGACTAGTTTAGTGGTTTGTGCGCTTAATTGTCGTAACCAGAGTCGGATAAAGCTGAAATAGTGTGAAGCTGACGGGCTAAAGCACGAGCTGGAGCTTTTCTTACTTGTGAACGACAGCACAAACTGAGGTAAACACGATAAGAGCGGAATAAAGGAACAGAAAGGCCCGTTCACCTGCGAGGCCTGGTCCCTGACTGACTGACTAACGGTGAAGCTAAAGCGGGGAAGATGGTCGGCGGGGTGAGCGCAGTCCTGAGGTAAACTCCCAGAGAGGAAGGAGAAACCGCGCTTTTAAACTTATATTTAACTATCTGCTGACGGAACCCGTTAAGAGAGATACCAGCGAAGCAGATATTCAGTAAAAAGTGATTCTTTTCGCTTGTATCAGCACTTGAAGTGAAAACGAGGGTGAAAAAACAATCAAACGTAAACGCTGGGCTAACGGTCACTCACCTCCGCGAGCTTGCTAACGACGTTTCCCACAAATCCGCGGCTTTTCCAGGCAGAGGGCACTTGTCTTCTCGTTTCCGTCCTTATTTTCTGTTTTCCAGTCCCGTATTTGACTCTATCATTGAGGGAGAAAAGTCCGAAAAAGGATCGGTTCAATCAAAGTCCCTTAAAACTAGCCCTCCCTCCTGAGGGGTTTAAGCTAATGGAGTCCAGTGACCGGCTCGCGCTCTCTCCCTCTCTCTCTCGCTCTCACTCACTCACTCTCTCTCTCTCGCGCGCGCGCGCTCGCGCTCCAGCGGATCACGTCACTGCGAGCTCCAATCCCACTTTCCTCTCTAACACTGCGCTCCTCACTCACTTCCCTTCTCCCTCCCTCCAGCATCTTCCTGTGGGCCCAGACAGCATCACTGCCGCGCTGTCGCGCCGGTTTACTTCAGTTCTCTGTCAAATCAGTGTGTTGTGTTCGAAGCAGCGGCAAAAAGAGTTCAAACTGAGTTCTGATAGAGAAATGAATTTGCACCAACCATCATCACATTTGACTGTTCCATCAGTAAATATGAGCCCAAAACTCCGTAACATCTACAGGTTTTACATCTCCGCCCCGTCAAGCATTTTTTGTCTCCACCCCAAATATTTTTGTCTGCACCCCAAACTATTTTTCTGTCTCCTCCCCAAACAATTTTTATGTCTCCTCCCCAAACAATTTTTGTCTCCTCCCTAAACAATCTTTCTGTCTCCTTCCCAAACAATCTTTCTGTCTCCTCCCCAAACAATTTTTATGTCTCCTCCCAAACAATTTTTCTGTCTCCTCCCCAAACAATTTTTATGTCTCCTCCCAAACAATTTTTATGTCTCCTCCCCAAACAATTTTTCTATCTCCTCCCCTAACAATCTTTCTGTCTCCTCCCCAAACAATCTTTCTGTCTCCTCCCCAAACAATTTTTCTGTCTCCTTCCCAAACAATCTTTCTGTCTCCTCCCCAAACAATTTTTATGTCTCCTCCCCAAACAATTTTTATGTTTCCTCCCCAAACAATTTTTCTGTCTCCTCCCCAAACAATTTTTCTGTCTCCTCCCCAAACAATCTTTCTGTCTCCTCCCCAAACAATCTTTCTGTCTCCTCCCCAAACAATCTTTCTGTCTCCTCCCCAAACAATTTTTATGTCTCCTCCCCAAACAATTTTTATGTCTCCTCCCCAAAACAATTTTTATGTCTCCTCTCCAAACAATTTTTATGTCTTCACCCTAAACAATTTTTATGTCTCCTCCCCAAACAATCTTTCTGTCTCCTCCCCCAAACAATTTTTATATCTCCTCCCCAAAAATATAATATGTTTCCACCCAAAACATTTTTGTCTCCACCCCAAAAAATTTTTATGTCTCCACCCCAAACATTTTTTATGTTTCCACCCCATCAACAATATTTTACATCCCAACCCAGATTGTCAACCATATTTGGACACATCCCCTCACTCCACCAATTGTCAGCTATATTTTTATGCCTCTCACTCCATCATCAATATTTTTAACATCCTACACCATGTCAACCTTTTTTCTCCCACTCTGTCTTCAGTAATTTTGTCCTCCAACCCCAACAACAGTATTTGTACATTTCTTCACCTGGTCAACATATGTCCCCTTATCCCATCAACTATATTATTACGTCTTTATGTATTTAATTTAATGGTAGCAACATGTCTTTAAAAAGTTGGGACAGAACCATGTTTACCACAGTGTAACATCACATCTTCTTTTAACAACATTCCTTAAACATCTGGGACCTGAGGAGAACAGTTGCTGGATTTTGGGAGAGGAATGTTGTCCCATTCTTGTCTGATACTGAATTCTAGCTGCTAAAAAAAATCTTGGGTTTTTTGTCTTTTTGCTTGTTTGTTTCATGATGCACAAAATGTTTTCATTTGTTGCCAGGTCTGTACTAGTTCACCACCCAGACTCTTCCACTGTGAAGATTTGCTGTTGTGACAGATGCAGTATTCAGTCAGTGTTGTCTTGCTGATCTTCCCTGAAAAAGACGTAGTCTGGATGGGAGCATGTGTTGCTCTAAAACTGTATATACCTTTCAGCATTGATGGTGGCTTTCCAGATGTGTAAGCTGCCAGCACTAATGCACCCCCATACCATCAGTGATGTACTGACCACTGATATAAACCTGGATAGACCCTTGCCTCTTTAGTCTGGAAGATGTGGTCCATGTTTTCTAAAAAGAATTTTAAATGGCCATTTCTCTGACCACAGAACAGTTCTTCTCTTTGCTTCAGTCCATTTTGAATAAGCTTTGGCCCAGAGAAGACGGGAGAGTTCCTGGATCACATTCACATATGGCTTCATCTTTGTACGATAGAGCTTTAACCTGCATTTGTGAACGGCACAGCGAACTGTGTTCACAGACCTGAAGATCATGAACATCCAGTATTGATTTGTGGTCTTGTCCCTTGTGTACATACAATTCTCCACATTCTCAGAATATTTTGATGATGTTATTCACTGTAGACAATGAAATATGGGGAAAAAAGTTTCCCAACCGTCAAATTCAAAATGAGCTTTATAAAGATGTATCATTCATCATGTATCATTTTCAACATTGAATATATTTGTTATATCGTGACAATGGGTTTATGAAATTTACAAATCATTGCATTTACATTTTACAGTGTCCCAACTTTTTTGTAATTGGAGTTCTATATTCTATATTATAAATAAAAAATATTTAAAATAATAGTTGGCCTATAACTGCTCTACACCTACTAATATTCATGGAAATGATACTAATTTTGGTCTTTTTGGGGATTTACACATGTTTAAAGCAGCCCAGTGATGCTGTTCACCTTACAGTGGTTTACAGTTTATGGCAAACTGAGTTCTGATAGAGAAATGAATTTGCACCACCCATCATCACATTTGACTGTTCAATCAGTAAATATGAGCCAAAAACTCCCTGAACACTGTGTTCTTCCATGAGCCTAAGCCTTACATGGGTAATGCACTATTACTGCTAGAGACATTGTGCTGCCGCAGTCCAAAGAGCTCTGTGCTGATCTGAAATCTTTTAATATGAACTAATATCATCATAAACATAACACAAAGTCAATTTTCCATTAAACACTCCACAGGACCTGCTGTATTGTAGATGCTCCACCCATCACAATAGTGGCTAATATCTTCACGAGCTCTTCAATTTAAAAAACTGACTGTTCCCTTGCTCCCTAATATCCATCCCAGACAGGTGCCAATGTCATGAAATAACTGAATGGTTGGTGTTGTTCACTTCACGGTCAGTGGTGTTAATGTTATGGCTGGTTAGTGTAAAATGATGAATCCTGAAGTGATGAGGATTTCTTATGGGAAGATCACTGTCCTGTTATTTCTCCTCCGTGATCCACAAGACTGGATTAACAGGCCTGTTCTGTTCTGATGGGACAACACAGCATGAATCACCAGGAGCGTTTGGCTGCTCCGGCTGAAGAATCTGCGCAGCATCAAAGCGATTTATAACCGTCCCTGCTGCTCAGACCCTCTGCAGCGTCTGGCCACGCAGCCCTCGCCTTTTATAGGCTGTGTTTTAATTACGGTGTAAACAGTGAGTGAGACACAGTGCAGGAAAGTGAGATTAGGGTGGGGCGGGTGGTGCAGGAGGAGTGAAGGAACACGGAGGTCACACACACTGCACAGGGGAACTGCACTGTGAAAATGAAGCACTGGGGAATGAATGTTCAAGTGGTTTCATTGATTATTTTCAAGTTGAGCATAAAAACCAGGAGAAAACAGAAGGCCAGAGCGGTTCACACTTTGGGCTGAGTTAATGGATTAATGGGATGGCCCTCTGCTGGCCAGGAGCTCGTGGTAGTTCACCGTAAAGCTAGTGTTCGTGTTGACTAAGCACTTCTGGTTGGTGCTTCAAGCTTTTAGCTCCACCCACATCCACACAGTCTACCAGGGAGCTCCCTGTGCCCTACATAGTCCCCTAACCTCAATGCCCACAAGGGTTATGTGGCAGCGCCTCTTCGGACCAGACAGGCTACCTTCACTTCCCCACACATCAATGACCCCTGGGTGTCCATGACCCTGTTGATTTAACAGACACTGCACGTGTGGAACTCCTAAAGACCTGCGCTGTTGGAGATGCTCTTGCCATCACATTAAGACCCTAATCCAGGGGTGCTCACACTTTTTTGGCTTGCGAGCTACTTTTAAATTGACCAAGTCAAAAAGATCTACCAACAATAAAAATGCTAAAAATGCAGTGATGTACATTTCTGACCATCAACAGCCAGAGCTGCAAAGTCCGGACATAATCCCCTCGCTTTTCAGTGTGTAGTCAGTGTTGTACGTTTTAATGAACAGTCTGGTTTTGGTTTCTTACTTGGTTCAGCTCCCTCACTCGTTTTTACTCCCTTTCTTTAGAAGTAAATAAACTAGGTGACTGCTTTGCTAGAGTTTGTACTAGCGCGCGCGGTTGACCGCGCATGCGCGGTGACGCTTGATACAACTGATGACGCTTCATTGGCTGGTCTGTATGTCAATCAACTGCCAAACGCCACAGTGGGGATGGATGATTGGCTCCATCTGTACTGCAGTGTTTTCTGTGGCTCGTGGATCACTCGTTTTTACACTGTTGTCTCACGTGCGCGTTAGCTTATTTTGAATGGCAGGGTTCTGCGATCGACTACCGATGTCTTCGCGAGCGACGTATTGAGCAGCCCTGCCCTAATCAAAGTGATCCAGATTCTAATGCTACTGCTTCCTTCACGTCACCTTCAATAACAGACTGTTGACTGTCTTATTCCCTTTACCAGTCAGTGGCGTCTGTTCGGGCAGAACAATTGTCCAATGTCCATAATGATTGGAAGCCAAGATTAGAAATGAAAATGTGAATAATTCCAGGCCCTGAGTGGCGGACGTTTGATTAATTGATTATCGTGACAAAATGAACACAGGAGGTCTGTCTGTGTGTCTTCTAAATATTTTGAAAGAATCCTTCACTGAGGAATTCTGCTCATCCCACACACATTTCAACACTCCTCACTTACATTGTTCAGGCAACTTCTCTCTATTTATAGGCCTAATCACTGCTGACATGAAAAATTGAGGTTCAAGTAAAGGACAGCAGAGCAGCTGTATGAAGAAAAAGAGACTTTGTTCGTACCCAAAAAAGTAATGTTTTAATAAAGAGAAATAAATACAGTGTTATTCGGATGGCAGTTTGACTCCATTACAGGCATGGGTTATTATTGCACAACTCTCCCTTCCAAACCTAATGCCTCAATTACATTTAAATAACAGTCGTTTGGGACACTTCCCGTACGTCTGGTTAATCAATAACCACCTGATGGACTTGTTGACTGAATTTTACAGAACAACTTATTATTTATTGTAACACACCTAGGAGATTAGCCATCACTTTCACTGTGGACAAAAAAAAAAAAAAAAAAAAAACCCAAAATGACAAGACGACAAGAAACGTTAAAATATTAATCAGAAAAAAACGGATGGAAGTAAAATAAAAGGTAACAAGATTACACAATGACTGTACAGTCGTATGCAAAACTTTGAAAACCACTGGTCAACTTCAGTGTCTTTATTGGTTAATTTTCAGTGAAGTTCCTCTGCAGGGAACAAATATCAATAATATTTATTTTATTATTGTTATTAGTTTAACACACTATATTCCTTCTTCGGAATGTACATTACAAACTTGTTTTTAAAATCATTTCCCTTATTCAAAGAGTGTAACCAAACACACAGGAAATGGTTACATTTACAATATTCTCTGAACATTTAGTATGAAATTTGAATAAAAGCATTTAATTGTGGCAGAATTTACTACTAAGACGAAGCCCGGGGAGAATGAGTCAGATGTAGGACCTGAATGTGTTGGACTGGGCTGTTGTTTGGCACTAGTTAAACACTGTAAACAAATGTAGATCAAACATTTGATCAATTCGTAGAATGCTTTGTCTTCATTATGAATATTGTTTTGCCTTGTAATATTAATTCAATGCATCGTTGCCCCCTACTTTAAAACGATTTTCACTTTTAAAAAATCAGCGAAACATACAAAACAGTTGATTATATTATTAAATCAAGTGATCTATTCATTAAACTGATAATCTGGTATTTATTTATTTTTTGTAACATTTAACCAACTAATCTATTCATTTGCAACTAATACAATTCTCCTGTCATTTCCTCTTACAGTAAGGCTCACAAAAGCAAAGTGAATGCTAATAGCGCCCCCTTGTGGAAGTTGCTGAACAAGACTTTTCCTGATTGTTCTTTTTTTTATCATTCAAACTGAAATGTAATTGTGATCGATTTCTTAATGGAAGAATTCACACTTAAAGCATGTAGTCTGATCAGAAGAGTGCAAACTTTTGCATACAAATGGATCTTCAAATAACCTCCAGAAATCTAAAATTCAAGCATGCATCAGAGCAAAGAACACATCCTACTGATGTGTTGTGTTAAAACCATGTACCTGCTTAGTCTAAATCAGATCATTACTGCACTCCTCTGCTTTCTGCAGGCTCAGCTCAGCTCAGCTCAGCTCAGATTAGATTAGATCTAGACGCAGCTTCTCTTCACTGATGCTTACTGTGAAATGACAGAGGTTATTGTTTTAAATAATTGCATTAGCCAGTTGGAATGAATGAATAATGTAAAAACTCTGAGGTACAGTCTGCATATTACAGAAAAATGGCCACGGGAATGACATATCCAAAACAAACTGTGACATTTAAATAGAAAACAATCACAATACAAGTGACTCAGCAAAGGTGTATTCTCCTCATGTCAACACAATGCAATATATGAACTATTAAAAAACAGCAAAGCACATGTGGGAGGGGGTCATTAAATCAGTCCTGTGCAATTTATAGTAGTGCAGTACGTGCAAGGTCTGGTCCTTCATTAATTTCTGTCTCCTACTGCCAACAACAACAGTGAGTCATAAATAGCTCTGCTTCATCCATTGCGAGGGAAAAGACACGTCAGCTTTCCCAGTGGAGAACTGGATCTGGGTTCCTTAGAGGCAACCAAGCCATTTTGACATATCCAGCAAAGGATTACTAGCTTACCCTTGCCATGACAAAGCCATAATAGGTGTTGTATCACATATGATACGAACTGTAGTCCTTGGCTTGAAATGTTCTAATGGTGCAATAGGGCAACAGATGGTCAATGGTGATAAATGTGAGGAATGATGGAGCTCAGTCTTGAATCTCAATAGCTCAGACACAATGCAGACTAAACAAAAGAGCCTGTCTGTGAAAGGTTACTGCCTTCTTTTCTATATGCATATCTAACTTCTCTGTCTCAGAAAGGTGCTCGAGAATGTGACTAAAAGCTTTTAACAGAAACTAAGACTTACAGACAGCAAAAACGTTTGGCCTCTGATTGGAGTATCACAATGATGAAAGGGTATCTCTGTCAATCCTAGTCAATAACTAAATAGATATAAAATATATATCCATATACTATGGTTTTCAAAGTCAACAAAATAGTGCCTGTATGTCACATTTTAACATGAGAGAAAGGGGCATGAAGGAACGGGGCATGAGAAAGCATTGACAAATCTCTGTACCCTATAGTATATAAATAATCTCAGTCTAATGACCAACTGCATTTAAAGCATTTAAGCAAATCACTACACTCTGCATTTGGCTCGGTTTTAAAGGTTATGTACAATAGAGAGATGGAAACTCATTAGAGCTACACAGTAGTTCCAATACTAAAATGCATCTGCAGACAGTAGTCTTAATTCATCAACACATGGTGCGATTCATTACTCAACATTACTGCAGGCAGATGGTAACAGGTCAGGTTTGGTTACAAAGTTAACATAGCAGCAATTTCCCCTTGAAAAGGTCCAAGCTAAGCACAATTATACAAGTGATTTTAAAGGAACAGCATGGCAAAAAACATTATACACTTTTCCACTGACTCCAGATGTAGTCACCCTAATTATTTCCATAAAAACATCACCATAACAACAACGCATTCAAATCACATCCATCAATGTACTGCAGACTAGTGAATGTACTTTAGGATGCAGTATGACCTCCAACTCAACAGGCAGATTATAAAAACTGACCTGGTTGTGTAAAAGAGCTGCCCAGGGCATTTAAGCTACACTGTAAAGTTCTGTTCATTTATAAAGCTCACAGAAAGTCAACAGCCACAAGCTTTACAAAAATCTGCATATAGTTTCAGAAGTTTTGGGGAAAAGTTTAGGGAACGGTGGCGACCACAGCTCACAGCTCCAGGGCCAAAGTAAAGAAGTCAAAATTTGACTACAAACATGTCTTTGCTGCTTACCTACATCTGGGGTCATTGTGTAAATGAGATTTTTCTGGACAAACCATTCCTTCAAGCACTACTCAGACAAGAAAACGTAATGCATTCATTTTGCTGCAACATCATCTGTAGGATGGAAAAGCAGAATATGAAAACGCTTCATATCTATCGTCGTGTAGAAAAATTGCTTTTGTTGACATGTCACATGAAGGCAAGTTTACTCTTTACCAATTTGCAGTTGGTGTCAGAGTTGAAGACATCCAGTATTCCCCAGGAATATTAAAATAAAAATAAACATTTTAGTTTTGATATATTTCTCTAAAAATGAACACGGACAAAAAAGGCGATATATTATTCTCATGAAATAAATACACCTGCAACCCACACTCAAAGTTGCAATAAATATTTGCTCAGTAAATGTCCTCCTGTGTGAATACATTTACCTTTCCTCCTTAATAATTCCTTAACTTAAAGTGTTCCACAACTTAAAAATCCATGCAAATAGAGAACCAGATAGGAGGAACAGATCTTGTTGGAACAATGCAGTCAAAACTTTCGCACTGCACGTCTGTTCTGTACTTACTTAGACCAGGCTGTGCCACTGCTGCCAGCTGTTTGGGCTGGACTGAGGATCAGAATTAGCAAAGATTAATAAATCACTGGCTCTGCACAGCAAAGCCCATCCTAGGTTCAGCAAAGCACAGCCAAGGTTACAAAACGTTCATAGAACTAGAGGTTTTACTCTATGCATCTCCCAGTTAATGGGTTAATAAGAAGGGTTACTGCACAAAGCAAGTGGGAGAGTCAGGGAGTCAGTCTTTGTATGACAAAGAAGCATTTGCATGAGAGGCAAAGTGAGAAGGGGTGTGCTTGAATGCTTCCGCAGGTGTGTGGAAGTATATCCATCACTCAGGGTCAGGATTGTCTTCAGATGTCTGCAATAAGCTCTTTGATTTGTATATGAAGGTCAGCAGAAACAACGCTACATCATGAGATGTCCAGTAGGCTGTATGAGAGGTGACCGCTGACCAGTAGCGGCTCTCGACCAGGCCTTCCCGCAATTCAAAGTCAATGCGATGCTCCATTTCCACTGTAACAAGAGAATTATTCATAATTATTGACCAAGTATAGAAAAGTCAGAAAACTGACTTTCATGTTTGGCTGATATCCAATACTATCAGTCAACACTTTTTGCCAGTAATTGCCAGCACTTAAAATAGTCAAAGAACATGTAACAGAAGGATGAATGTATGGACACACCTGCAGTGTCAATGATTGTGGATGTAGACTGGGACATGGTGGACAGGCCATATGCTGATTGGCTTTTCTCTTCGTTCTCCACTGTTCCAGAATCCACTCCTGAAGGTTGGCTGCTGGAGCGTGAGAAACGGGAGAACAACATCCCTCCAATGCCTTTTCCAATGCTGGCTGCACCTGGACACAGCAGTACCCAAACCAGTCATCTCTAGTACTGAAGCATTTAACAGGCAATTTTCAATTAGCAATAGTAGCATCTAGATAATTGTAGTAACATGAATGTTCTCTTGGTATTACTGTATGCTAGGAACAGAATAAAAAGTTAATTTTCTTTGGATTCCATTTGCCACTTTAAAATGTAAAAATGTAAAATTCTTCTGTTTACCACTAGATGGCTCCACTGTTCTATTTCCGCTATACCTCGGCTCTTACAGATGAAAGAAAGGGAAGCAAATGTTCCAGATTTATCCACAAGGTGGCAATAAAATCTATATCAACATTTATTTCTAATCTTACCTGAACATTAACTTTTGACAAAATGTCCGGGTCCGTGGAGATTTAACATTGAAAATAGCTTTTAGACTAGCCTTGGGCTTAATCTGGATGTGGCGAAACTGGCCCTACACATGCTTGTCAGTTTTCTACAGGATATTTAATGATAATATAACATCATTAACTAGATCATAACAAAAGGTTAATTGCACAAAGAGAAAAATATGATAAAAAGAAAAGCGCTAACAAACCCTGAAGGTTACCTTTACAGTATAATGAATAGCTGATTTTAGTTTGTTAGCAGAACAGATCCAGAGAATGGATACGGTTATTTTAAACTTGAGTTGTTACTAGACATTACACATACATATATTTTAACATTTTTTATTTAACTACAGAAAACATTAAGTAGCAGTAATTACTTCACCAGATAAAAAAAAACAAGGTTCACTTATTTCAGCCTCTCAGATCTGTAATACTGGGTCATTTCTCAACAAATAAATAATATTTAATTGAGATTTATTTACTTTTAGGATGTGTGTGACAATACGATGAATTTAGGTTAAATCTATGCACAAATATAGAACCTTTCAAGCTCCACTGTATATATGCATGCATCACTAGTGGTTTTGCACAGTACATACATTGATGTGTGGTAGACACTGCAAACCCACCACCACTGTAACCAAATATTCTCTACAACAATTTCCTTAAAGTATTCCAATCACCCATTACATTTCTATATCTGTGTGAATTATTCAGATTTTTAACAAATCTGTGGCTTCCTCTTAACAAGGGCTGGTTAAAAGCTGTTATACCAAGTATGCTGGCTTTGCCCAGGTTGGTGATAGACTCTCCGTAGTGTCTCCGGGTCATTACAGGGGAGGTGCTGGGGCTAGGAAGACTCTCAGTGTCTGAAATTGGGTCCTTAGCTGGATTCAGAAATGTAGGTTTCATTTCATCGTATGGAGTGGGGTTAGTAGTGTTACACCTACAAAGACAATTTTAACATTTTTCAAAAACAGGAAAAAAGATCATATATTTAGTTTAATATAAAATAAAATCTCTTTTCATCACCATGGGAGATAAATGCTCACCAGTGTATTTGGACAGGTGCAACATTGCTGTAGTGCTTCAAGACAAGGGGTTCAAGTCGATAGGCCTGCGTAAGCAGAAAAACAAAAACATACACCAGCAAAATTACAATGTCTCACAAAAGTGCAGTACTTTCAGATTCATGATAGTTCTCTCACCACAGGGTCTGTGGGGTGGAAGATGTTGAAAAGGCGTCGGCAGATAGATTTGGGCATGATGTGGTCTTGGTATCCTGTGTTGCCAGGCCGAATGCCTCTCAAGGCCAAGAACACAGACAGAGGAGAGCCCATGCAGAAGTAGTTCTCCACCTACGGTATGAAGGCATTGAAAATAAATAGAATTCCATACTTGTGTGTGACTGTTAATTTACATACATAATAGCAACACTATTTTCACAATCTTTCAAATCCATTCTGATTACATTCTGTAATGTTAAAAGGTAACTAATGAGCGACGCAGATATGTTATTAGATATAATTTTTCATACTTCAGTATATAAATAAGAGAGAAATGAAAGATGTAACCAGGCATTATAGTCAACATAACCAAGCAAGTAATACAATAAAATCTAAATAATAAAATAGTTCAAAAATAAAATTGTCAATCTGAAACTTTATTTGAATTTTTTGTTGCTAACAAAAGTTGACAGACACAGACCAGCAGAAAGAGGCAAAAGCCAATCACATTGGTAATGTGTGAACAAGAGGCCCACCTCCCAAACATGCTTCAAGTCTCCGCCAATCACATTGGTGATGTGTGTTTGCAGGTGGGCCCTAGGGTAGAGCACGCTAGGTTTACCCTCTGTGTACTAAGACACATCAAGTTCTTCAAATTCATGGAGCGCTACGCAAGGGTGCTCAATATGTCGATGGCGAGCTACTGGTCGATCTCGAAGACATCGGTAGTCGATCGCGGAACCATTCAACCATATGTTGCCATTCAACATAAACTACCACGCACGTGAGACAACACAGTGTAAAAATGAGTGATCCATGAGCCACAGAAAACACTGCAGTACAGATGGAGCCAATC
>JBBIGC010000001.1:30213248-30225015 GCA_037576955.1 Lepidarchus adonis
AATCATTTTGTTGTGTACAGTGTCCTTGAGTGTTTTGAAAGGCGCTTTTCAAATAAAATGTATTATTATTATTATTAGTGGTTTACATTTATTATATGACTGATATTAACAGTTTTTAAACAATTTTTGCTAAAATAAAAGTACGAGCCTAAAGCAGGAAAAACTGATTGATTCTAGTCAGCTTCAGCTGCTTTATGAGTGTGAAATATGGAAATATATTGTATATTGTGATCCATATATTGTGCCATTTAAAAAAGACAGATAATTTATGATAGAAATTATGCTGGCAGAGCCAAAAGTATACAAAACAATGTATTCCAATGAGACAAATAATACTCACAAAATTAGCATAGGATCCTATCTACAAAAAAAATAAAATAAAAAAGTTACAGTGTAGGCCGAGTGGTTAGGAACTTACCACAGTTACAACTTTTGTTCCCAAGACCCATAACATGTACTAGGGAATGTGTTTTCTTGCCAAATGATAACCATTTCATATTCTGCTTGTTGTGATACAACGTGGGACAATGCAGTAAACGATCAATTGCCATCGTTTCCAATATTTGCTATAAAGTAATAATTTTGACGGGTGCTGTCACTTCTCTAAAGTGTTTCAGTTAAACATAGTAACAGCCTATAACCTCCATGCCAATGTCCTCAGTGACGAGGCTTTCTGTTGTGTAAACACAATTTACACGCTGCCTCTTTTTCAAATCCTCACTACTTACATCCCAGTGTTCTTGATTATGCGATCTTTATCCATTTTCTGTCCAATGCCATGCACCACGAAGACAATATGAGTTGTCTGGGGGGGCTTATCTTCTAGGGAGGCCTCTTCCACATATCCTCGATGAAGTCTGGTACCACTACTAGAGGCTGCAACCGGAAAGACATAAGGGAAATGATTACTGTACTTTTCAAATGTTGCCCCAGTTGGGAAAACCTACCTATTGCTTTTAACAAGGTTTAATAGTTATGAACCTTGCCAAAAGCTTAGATAAGAATATTTAGTAACTGTGCTGTAAGTATTTTAATCATATAAATAGCATCAATATTCTGGGCCACATGACTGTGGTCTGGTTAACAAAATTACTACACTGTCTTAAGTAACAGCAGCACAACAAAGAGATTTGGTGGATCTGGAAATTGGTTTGTGTGTCAGTACTAGACACAACATTAAAGGTTGCCAAGCCCTTAAATAGTGCAGAACAGTGTGTAGCAGGACGTGTGCCTAAGTGGAGCACTTTGCTCAATTGGAACACACTGGTGCAAGTGTAAACACTGACCTTTTGAGAAGCCTAGCTTCTGGGTGACAGTGCGGGCAATCTTTGAGGTGGTAGCATCACTGTACAAATACACCTCATCAACACTTTGCCAGTCAACATGACTCCGACTCAGTTTCAGGCTGTGAATGGCTGTGGCGCAGGGAGACAGAGGGAGTACATAAAGTAAAAGGAAAGTAAGAACCGGACAAATGGAGAGTGGTAACAGGAAATATACAGAAAGGTAATTGATGAAACAATTCAGAAAATCTGTGTAACATGCACAGCTGTAACACAGTCAGTAAATGAAAGTTGGGACATTGGAATAGAAGAAGCAACTACGGCCTACTCAATGTCCTGATATTTCAGTTCATATTTGCTCCGTACACACAGAGGAAATGGCTGTTTTTAGCTGTGGCTCACAAGAGTCTAGCTTTGATACTAGGATTCTTAAATTCCATAAGGTATGGTTTATAAGGAAATGTTGAATACAATAAAGGTATCTGTTTAGCTTTGTCCTCATTTTATAACCACCCAGACAATTAGTTCTCCAACAAGTAAGTCCTTATTATTACATTTGAGGACACACCATGGTTGTGCTACCACTCACCAGTGGTACACTGGAGAGTAATTTACCCAATCTCTAGAACAACCCGCTTTGTTTGTAGCTATTGTGGCTTTGTTTCATCAGGAAAAAAAGAAAGATTAAGGACCTAAGCACCAAAATGATTCTACAACACAAGCTATGTATTCAGGCCTGGAACCAAAGAGACCAGATTGTGCCTTGTTTCAGCCAGAAGGCAGGAACGGAGCGAGTAGGAATTGAAATATCGTACAAAAGGGAACTGGGAAAAAAAGTCATAGCCAAAAAGGTCATCCACTCTTCTTCAGATAACACAGAGACATGAATAACAGATGACATTAGATGTGTAAATGGCATGAACAAAACTTGGAGGTGTAAAGGTAACTCTGGTTTCTTCCCATGGCAGCAACTTGAGGACCCAGTCACCAGACAGCCTGTACCGAATCACTCAACCAGGATTAAACACTACAGCTCAGGCCAAAGACACTAAGGGGACAGATGTTTTAGTTTCCACATGACTGCTCAGTTCAGTACACTGAACAAGCAAACTGGGCCCTAAGAAATCAGACAGATGTATATAGACCTCTGAGATTAAGAGATACAAGTACATGCACAGGACTGCTGAGTCTCAAAGACAAAATAAGCACCACTATTTTTCTTTTCTAATGGCTTTGCACGTTAGCATTTCTTAGGGACACAGTGCTCTAGTTCTGTCATTACAGGCAAGCAAAGCACACTGGGAAAATGCTTGTATGTTCATATTCTAGTCCATCTGTACTTCCTGACTCACTGAGTCACAGGAGGAGGAACTTAATCAAATGGGCAGGTCATTTAGCATGAGTGTCTGGCACTCTCCTCTAGTTGGGAGTGGAGATTAGCTGTGGGCCCTGAGCAGTGAAGGCCCAGGACAGATATAAAGAGCATAGACTTGGCTCAAATCATTTGTCCCTTTTATCTGCAGGCAAGGAATGTGGCACATCAATTGGATAGTCATATGATTTACTGCACAGCAGACTTCTTGGGCGTCTTTTGGCCTGTCTCCAATCCAGCTTTCAAACTATGCATCTACCATCCAAAAAGAATCACCTCGTTTAACCATTAAATCCCTTTTCCAAGTGTTTATCAGAAAGGTCTAATTATATTTAAGGCCAGTATGCCAGTCATGGTTAATTCCAGCCTAATCTTGGGCTAAGAAACTTAAAGTTTAAAGACCAGATAAGAATGTGATCAACATCATTTTTCCCCACATTAAAAAACATATGGGGGGCATGCTTTGTAACAGCTGAGAGAGAATCTACAGATTCACTAAAAGACTCCATGTATGTTTAGCAGACTTACACACTTCACCACACATCTAGATGTACACTGTAAAACAGGATGTTCTCAGGGGACAGAAAGAGGATAATTGCCAAGCATCCAATCGGAGCCTCAGAAAAATGATAAAAGCATCATCTAAGAATACATACCAATACAAGGTGAGAACTAATCCCATTTTACAGCACAACAGGGCACATTAAGGTCAAACATGTCACTGAAAACCTGAGATTTTCAGCACACAATTTAGAGTCATCTGCTTTATCGATATATACAGATGTGTTATACCTCTATTTTTAATGCATGTTTGACGCCATTTATGTGCCAGGCAGCGAGAAGAATCAATCTAAACTATAAGCATAAGACCAAAGCATAGAGGAGATGCAGCAGTGATCTACACAGGTAAGACGTTTAGCAGGGGGCTTTCCCAACATGAATAGACATGGCAGGGAATAAGAGGTATTGCTTTGTTTCTGATGAGTTTTACCAAATCAAACTAGGGCAAAGCTCCTTTGTACCAATAAATGCTGTGAGTGTAACAGAATCAGCTATTGTTTGAACTGCATGAGCTACATGCACATGGGGAAACATGTTCACGTAAAAACCTCATGAAAAATCATAGCAAAGTATGGTGACCTGACATAGTAATTATTTCATTTGAGCATGGTAGCCCTTTGCCTTTACTTATCGGCCTGTCACCCTTATAAAAATTTAGTAGTGATTTACATTTAAATTTGTTTCATGCTTTATTTCATAAAATGTATTTGCTCAACCAAGCTTATAAAACACTAAATTCATACTGATTCATGTGATCTAAACATATGATTGTGCAAGCTTGCAAATTTCTGCTCAACTTAACTGCCATCAGATGATTATTTACTGTGTGACAGGTCTACTGCTTGGTTTAGAAAAAACAACAACAACAACAAATCTATATAGCAATGAAGTGATGTGAGCAGATCATAAGGGCTTTCTTACAAACCCAAGAAAGTAGCCAAATAAAGTTACAAACTTCAATCAGAGGGCCTCCTAAACCCACTGCAATAAAACATGTCTAGGTCTTGGATCTACAACTCTTAAAAGGAGAACAGGGCCAGTGCTTTAGATGTCTAGCGTAACTTCCACAAAAGGGATCTACTCTAATCCTGGAGGGTTGGAGCTCAGCACAGTAACTTGTTGATTTCCTTGATCAAACATAGCCAGTAGCAAAGGAGTTGAACATGGAGAGTTTAAGAAGTTAAATCACCAAACTGTGCTGGACACCGGCCCTCCAGTGCCCCATAGTATTAAACGTTGTAATCCATTCTATGAATAGAAGTTTGCTGAAACTCTTACTAAAAATAGTTTCCTTCTAGTCAAAGAAAAATATGTGCCCAGTGCATGAGGGAGTTTGAACACTAGGCCATGTTGTAGCAGAAAGGTTTACGCTGGCCTCAGTCTAGAGCTAGCAGGCTCACCTAAAGGGAAAAGGATAAAGTCCAGTCAAAAGAGAAGATCCAAGGGGATTTTGTAGGCAAAGATACTTGGATTACAATACCTTGGCAACGCTTTCGCTTGTGACTTTTAGTACTCGTCTGATATCCACTCCATTTGAACAGAAATGGAAGGTAGAAAGGAGGGAAGTGGGAGAGAGCTAACAAAACCAGAAACAGTAAGTGATCATGGTAGTACCAAGCGTCACCACTCCACAATATAATTCTTGGGCAGTATAATTTATTATCTACATTTAGCAATCGGAGTTCAAAATAAAAGGCAATCCACTGTTTAAGTATATTAATCTTAGAGCAAGGAGCAGGAATGGTGTACTAGGGAAATTAATATGGTAGTCACAGAGATGTGTGCTGGTGACCACATAGCCCATAATTGAATTTTCTGTTCTTCTTACATCATGATAATTAACATTAAGACAGCAATGAAACAATGAACACATACAACACATTAAAACACTGTAAAGATGTGTTAGACAGTTACCCGAAAGTTATTACATCATTTGATCAAATACAACTTCTCATTGTCATTAACACAATTTCAAATGTAAAAATATGGTCAACTCAAATTAGAAAATTAGTTGTTACATGAAAGAAGCTTTAAATCATGATTTGATCAAAAATACTTCATGCAAAATACATGAATCATATCTCCTTTGATTAGCTAAGGGATTAAAGAGAGCAATTCTTTGTTGTGTGGTTGTTTACCTCACATCCCCCTCTCTCTTTCTCGCTCACACACATGCATGCACTATAAAGAACAAACACATATTCAACAGACTCTGATGCATCACAAACACACATACATACGTCACAAAAGCCTCATCTTTTAACCCTTTTAGTTCCCACCAGAATTATAGAACACACTTGTGGATTCTTGTCAATTTGCAGTCAGAAGCTTTTTAAATTATAAAACCAATAGTAAAATGGCAATTATTTAACAGCGAATGTGTTAATAGTCAGATATGGCTGAATATATCCATTTGCTCACTGAATATTCTGATCATCACACCTCTTCTTTGAAAAACGAGATTAAACCGACAGAGACAAAAATGGCATTGAAACATTTAAACAGTGAACAAAGTTCACATTAAATGGTCCAGCCCTGTTTTTGACCACTGAGCGTCCTTATTTACTTCTTTAGCCTCACAGAGGCACAGAGACAAACAAAAGGTAACATGCTAGATAATCAGTGGACACGTACAATAAAAACAACCATGAATCCATATTAACTTATTTCACTCAGTTATTTACTCATAAATGATCCTTGGACACTTAGAATCTGATTTTCAATCAGGAAAACAGGTAAGTGGACCATGAAACAAGATACATTTGTATCTACATTACTTCTGCATTATCCTTGCTGTCTAGGTAAGCAGAAATCCACTCAGGCTCATCTGCCTCCTTATCGGACAGAATGTTACAATTGAGCAATATTTTCAAACACATAAATTTAGCTGGTGTAGTAGAAGAGTAGAAGAGCCATTACTGTTCACTTGTGGCTTAATATATGCCACTATCCTGACAGGCGCCATGGAAACAAGATAATGGAATAATCAAATGTCGTTTACTTCACCTGTGTCTGGTTTTAATGCTGAATTAGTGTATTGCTTAGCAGTACAGTTAAAAATGTAAACAGAGTACACTACAAACACAACAAGACTGATCAAACACGCAAACCAGAGGAGTCACCTCCATTCTGAGATGTAGACGATACTATAACCCTCACAAGCTTCTATTATTGTCCATTAGGTACAGGCTTCGAAGAAGCGATAAGACCTGCAAATTACAGCAGTGCTTGTCTCAGCAGAGAAGAGGAGACAGAGTTGCTGAGAGCATCAGTGGAGCAGGAGGAGGAGAGCCAGAGAGAGCCAGGGATACACTTTTTTAATTGCATTTAAAATGGATGTAATACCACCACCACATCACAAAATGTCCACTTTGCAGTTGGTAAAATACGCATTGAACATCAACAATTTTCTAAGTAAATGTATTTATTAAATTCTCACCAGATGCCAGTAACAACCCATAGATGTCCAAACATTAAGTTATGTGAAATAAAATGAAATGACGGGGAAAGTATTTAACAAATGAAGAAGGAAAGGCACAAAAAGACATGATGTCCACCTATCAGTAATTAGAAAGCATTCCTGCAAAATTAATATCAGCTGGTATAGTCCCAACTGATGGTCTATAAAAAAGTCTCATATTACCAAGCTGTCACATAAGAAACAACTTGTGATGGGTAAAAACCAAAGAGCTCTCTCAAAACCTTCACAGGAAAGAGAAGAATTATCAGAAGAGTTGTCCAAGTGCCAAAGATCACTAGTGAAGAGTTTCAGAAAGGCCTGAAATTGGCAGGTACAATTATTTCAAGGAAAACAATAAGTAATGCACTCAACTACCATGGCCTGTATGCACGCTCACCATGCAAGACGCCATTGCTAAAGAAAAAGCATGTTGAGGCGTGTTTAAAGTTTGCTGACCAACATTAAGACAAGTCTGTGCAATACTGGGAGAATATAGTCTGGTCTGGTGTTGTCTTTAGATGCCATAACACGCCATCACCCCAAAAACACCATACCAACCAGTTTGGAGGTGGAAACCTCATGGTGTGGAGCTATTTTTCAGCAGACAGCTCTGGCACGCTTCATACAAGTGAGAGCAAGATGAATGGATAAATGTACAGAGTCATTCTTGATAATAAAAAATATGTTGCCATCTACCAGGATCAGGAAGATGAAATGAAAGTGGACGTTTCAGCAAGACAATTATCCCAAACACCCAGCCAAGGAAACTCTCTCAATTGCTTTGAGAGAAAGAAAATAAAGCTGCTAGAAAGGCCTAGCCAATCACCTGACCTGAATCCTATAGAAAATCCATGGAGAGAACTAAAGCTCATAGAAGGGCCCCACAGAACGTTCAGGATTTGAAGACTGACCATGTGGAAAAATGGGCTAAAATCACACCTCAGCTTTGCATGTGTCTTGAACCCAACATCACCAACAATAGCTTTTGAACAAAGAATTAAATACATTTGAGTAAGTGTCTTCAATACTTTTAACTTGTGTCATTCCATTTTTTACACATAACTTAATGTATGGACATCTATGGTTTGATTTCTTTGTATGTGAGGATTGGATGGTTGTTACAGACATCTGAGAATTTCATGTCAATAGCACCTTCAGAAATATATTTACTTAGAAAATGGGTGACATGTTCAATACTTATTTTACCCACTGTATATTCCAAATCATCCAGACCATCCCTTCTAATAAGTGAATTCAAAAACACATTGAATGGGGCTTAATTGTGCAGTATGATAACTTCAGTATAAAAATACTGATCAGTTAAATCAGGTGTGTCAAACTCCGGTCCTGGAAGGGCCAGTGTCCTGCGTTGTTTGATGATTTCCTTGCTCAGACACACCAGGTTCATATCCCCATTAATTGCCAGACTGAGCGAGTATGTTTCAGGAGGCAAACTGCCAAACTTTGCTGGATACTCCTGAGTTAAATACACAAACAGGAGGAGCTGCACTGTGTAGCCCCACCCTTGAGGGGTACAAAGCCCACCAGCACTAGAATGCCAAGCAGTAGCCATGTGCCGCTGATGAGTAAAGTACATTAATTATTACAATACTACTTTGACTAACAATGACAACAATTTTAACATTATACCGAAGTTGATCATAAATAGTTAATAAAAGTTGGAACTTACCGATATCATGCCACAATGCAAGAATTACAATGCAGATTTTAAGCTCTATGTAATGTCTGTAATACCCGACATGAACGCGTCCAACATTAGCAACAGCAAAGCAGCCCAGGTCACAAATGGCATTTACAGATCCGGTTTGAGGAAAGATAAGACTAATCATTTTTGCATTTCAGTGTTGCTTATGTTATACTGAAGAATTTACATGTAGACAGATGATTGACATTGGTGTTTGAGCAGTGCAGAGACTTTTTCCAGCAAGAAATGTTTTTTTTTTCCTCGCCAGAATATGATAACCAGATTGTGAGGTTATGCTTAGTAAAGCTGATCATGTGCTGCATCAACTCTGCAACCACTTTTATTTTACAATACACAGGGAGTCTGCGTATTTTGGTGCATCGAGAACTACCATGACGGCTATGCTAACTGCTAACCGATGTTACTTCTGGCAACTTATTTGTTTCTGGTTTCCAGTGGAGTGTTGTGGGGGGAGCAATGCATTATGGACTGTGTAGTGTGTGGAGCAGAGAACGGGTGGGTAGTGCAGGCAGAAAACGAGTGGAGCTAACCACTGCTGCGGGGCGAGCACAGGAAAGGAAACATAAGCAATGGTGCTTTCCATGTTCTGCGTTTTATACTAACCAGTCAGTGATCTATCTTTGCTTTTCAATCTGTTCATTGCTGGAGTAAACCGTACATTTAAATTCAAATAATCGGGGATGTTGTCTTTTTGTGCACTGAATTACACTTTTAGCAAATGTGCAAATGTTACATTTAAGCAAGCCGCACCCAATACCAGGTTTGCTAAATCTATGTATAAGCCATGGCCTATCGTTGGGGAAATACGGTACAAGTTTAGTAGTTAAAGCTGATTCTTTGTCAAATAAAATGACAGATTAAGCACAATGTTCAGGAAACACTACTGATGTACCAAAAATGCTGAAGCCATTTTTTAGTGTGAAACCTAACACTGTTTTTCGAATGTGCTCTATAATGTAAACTGTGCAACAGGTGGCTTTTTGTTTGCTAATATCTGGCTTCACAACTAAGTGAGTTCAACCAGTGCAGCTCAACAGCGGCATCTATTTATCTATCTCCATCTATTTTATATGCAATAAATGTATTCATATGTTATAATACATTTATTAAACAATGTATATCACCCTACACCTGTTAAAGCTAAACTGGAAATGCTAATGCCTTGCTATGGTTTAGACGCTGATGCCTGTACCAACAACAACAAATTCTACTGCATTAATCCCCGAGGGGAAATTCATCTCTGCATTTTAACCATCCAAGGCTGTGAGAACACACCCGGAACAGTGAGAACAGTGAGCATGAGAGAGACCTACTCAGTATTAGCCAGGTGGTGTTCATGTCATGGCTTAACAGTAAAGAACATTATTTAAAAAACAGGTTAAGGGAGTGTCCCTTCAAGCCTCTGTCCATGTGTATGACAGTATTTAAAGCTTCAATCAAGATTCACTGTGATTTGCAAGGAGTTTTGAGCACTTCATAATCAGAAACAACAATGCATCCCTAAACTACAGCTTTGCAAAGCAATCTCTTAAATAACCAATCAGTGTTTCTTGTTCCTCATCTTGTAACAGTAAATTATATGTCTGTAAATGTAATGTCAATTTTTAGACTGCTCAACACAGACACAAAACCAAGTTTGCAGTCAGTTCTGTGGCTACCGTAATGATTTCCACAAGCTCCTGTTACAGGCACACCCGTCCGCTTTGACCCGCTGCTAGAGAATTCTGACAGACTGGAACAGATGAACAATACTGCAGGCCAGTGCGTCAGCCAGTAATGAACACAACCACAGTGTGAGCCTGGGAGATGGTGAAAAACGATCAGCCAAAGTAACGATGGCACTCCCTGAGAGGCCCAGCAAAGCTGTTAACTGACCCTTTCTTGTGATTAAACTTGGCGATCAAAAGTAATTACTGCTATGGAATTAGGTGAGTGAGATTTAACAGCAAAGGTCCCCTGGTACCTCTAAGCACTGTTCAAATAAATGAATCATGTGAGCTTATGAATACTTGTGTAACAGAGAAAGAGTGACAAAAATAGAGCATCAAGTCACTCCCACTTCTCTACAGCTCCCATCACCCTCACTTCCCTTAACAGAAGGGAAAAAAATGATGAGTTACTTTGCTGAAGTACAGCTCATTAGAAAACAGATCTTAAAATAGCTGAGCTTGAGAGTGAAGGCACAAGAGGAAAAGGTCCACTTTTCCATCCAGCGGCAGCTTAAATGATAATCATTTAAGCACATATGGCTCCCTGCATCTATTTCCTGTCTAGACAGAACATTTAAACATGTCCCACAGGGTTGCTGCACAACTTTTAACATAAAAAATAAGACTTAAGACCTCAAAAAGGAAGCAAACACTATTTTCATAAGAAAAACACAAGAGTATCTGTGATAAGATATTCAGCCTTGTTTCATCTTTCAGTTTCTTTACTGATGGAAAAAACATTGTTGCCTGAAAAATAATACTTTAAGACATTTTATGACCTTAATTTCAGCAAATCTGAACGTGCTCTTATTACACTAAATGATGTCTCTACAGTGAATGAAAAATATATTTGCGCATGTTCTTTAAAAAACACTACAGAATTCCTAGGGCTTAGTCCTTTACAATTTGGTCACACTGTGCATTGCAGCAGCAATGCATTAGCACAGCAACACACCAGCCATATGTCTTCCGCTATATTAGTCTCTCTTTGGCCGATGGGGAGGCATTGTTCAAGCACAGCTCTATTCTCTGCTGCTCACATGGCTCTGGGTGCTGCTCATTACATTTATGCTGTGCTTCGCATGAGAAACACCGAAAGATATTTTCCAGACAAACTGGAATAGAATTATTAGATGCTTCTTGATTTCAGTTTAATTTAATTAAATAAAGAAAAGAATATTGACATAATTAAATGAAGAAAAGAATATTGCCAAAAGTATTCACTCACCCAAAGAAAATAGTTAATCTAAGGTGTTCCAATCACTTCCATGGTGTATAACCTAACTAGACTAACTAGCCTGCCTACCTAGCACCAAGTCATGCAAATTACTTCTATAGACATTTGTGAAAGAATGGGTCACTCTCAGGAGCTCAGTGAATTCCAGCGTGCTACCTGTGCAACAAATCCAGTCATGAAATTTCCTTGCTACTAAATATTCCACAGTCAATTAACAGCTTGGGGATGGCCCGTTCCTGTTCCAACATGACTGCGCACCAGTGCACAAAGCAAGGTCTATAAAGACATGGATGAGTGAGTTTGGTGTAGAAAAATTTGATTGGAGTCCTGACCTTGTGATGAATTGCATTGTCCATTATCCGGTGTCGACCAGAGGAGGATGGGTTCCCCTACTGAGCTTTGGTTCCTCCCAAGGTTTC
>JBBIGC010000001.1:30281910-30297454 GCA_037576955.1 Lepidarchus adonis
GTGTGTGTGTGCGTGCGTGCGTGCGTGCGTGCGTGCGTGCGTGCGTGCGTGCGTGCGTGCGTGTGTGCGTGTGTGTGTGTGTGTGTGCGTGTGTGTGTGTGTGTGTTTGTGTTTCAAGTGTTGTTAGGACATTCTTTTCACAGCCAAGTCTTCAAACACCATAAATTAAAACAGGTGTGTGGTGTGTTACATTTGGGCCTAAAGTGTGCAGTCCTGCAGTGCCAAGCCATTCCTCTCAGGCCTCATCATAAAGCTTCAGTGAGACCAGGAGCTGTAGAAAGAGCCTTGAAAGTGGCAGGTTAATGCCAGTGACATGTTCCTTTCTCCACAGCTGCTGATAGCTGCACTCGCCCCAGGTGTGAATGGTTTAAATGAAGAGGTCACATTTTGTTTTGGTTGCACTTTGTGTGATGTTCACACTCACATTCTGTTGGCCAATCTTTTAGGACCCTGACACCCCACAGTGATTGCTGAATGCTTTAAGGCCACCGGCGGCCACCCGTTGGCCCAAGTTTGAGCAGTGTGTCCAGCACTGTCGGTGTGAAACTGATCTCACCAGCAATGTTTAGAGTCGACCTGAGAAAGAGAATCAGTGCACAAAGGGAAAATTGCTTCCTAATTGAGACTGAACTGGTGACCTGACTGAGGTGTTTCTCCACCGGATAGGCTCCAGCACAGCCCCCTCGCTGAAAATTAAATGAAAGAATGAAATTCCAAACAACAAAAGCATGAGAACTCAATATATGCTCTGATACACAATAACAACACATATGCCATTGTTTTGTGGACTATGAACTATTCATCATATAATGGACCAAATACACACTTTATTTTGAGTATCCTTTTAAAGCCCTTCAGAGGCACTATCGCTGGTGTACTTACACTTTTACACTGTAGGTTTAGGTCAAACAAAGACATTTGAAGCTAATAAGACATTCAGGCAGAATAGCTCTACAATATGCTGCAGAGTTACAGTTTTATAAACAAAGGAGATAATGGTGCACTGTTGTTTTGACATTAGAAGCCAGACATTCAGGTTTCTCAAAACATCCACACTAGAAAATCTTTTCCCTGAAAGACGTTTTCAAGAATATACATTTTTATTGACATAAGATGCTGATGCATGGGAATGTGAATCATGTACAGCGGGTTGTACATACTGAGTAGTGACTCACACCCTCATTGCCATTGGCATTATAGTTGCCCCAACAACACCCCCAAACTGCAATAGGCAATACCGACTGCTTGTCCTACTGCTTGACCCACCATTGCCACACTGGTCAACAAATATTTTGACAATCACCCCAACACCACTACCAGCGACAGCATGAAAACCACTGTGGGACACTTGGGAACCTTTCCTGCAACTTAAATCAAGCTCACTATCACTTCCTGCAACACCCTTGAAAATCTGTCACAGCAAAACAAGAAGTCTGAAAACGGCCAATCAAAACACTGATCACTCATCATGTGATCATGGAAACCCCAGCCTAACAACAACCTTTCACACATGTACAAGTACAAATAATGATGTGTAACTAAGTGCTTGTCCATGTAAAAGTTTGAAACGCTGACTGTTTTTTTGTTCAGAGTTAAATCTGAGTCCATCCAGGCTTTCAGGACTCACGTTAGGTCAGAGGAACGTTTGGATGGCACCAATAAATAGTGCATAGTGCATCTTGGAATCAGTTTCTGCAAAAATCCTGATAATCACAAAGGTTTTGTTGCATTTACATGGCATTTATTTAACATTCTAGAGCAGTAATGTCCCATAATTCTTCACATGTTGAAGAATTGAACCTAGTAGGAGGTGATGTTTTCTCTGCCTACGTCATCGTATCAAGAGGATCTTTAACATAATCCATGATCCATATTTCTTAAATCCAATGAAAGACAAACCTCAAACCCACAAGTTACAGAAGCACTCTCAATACTGCCCCCACAGGTAAACACACAACATTGCAGTCTGGGCTGCCTCATTACTGCCCACACAAGTATACATACAACATTACATTATAGACTGCCTTTATTGCCCGCTTTACACCCCTTACTTTTGTGTAAATGTTTTATTATATCTTTTAAACACTAAAGATGTGACACTTTGATCCAATGTAAAGTAGTCAGTGTACAGCTTGTAAAACAGTGTAAATTTGCTGTCCCCCCAAAATAACCCACACACAACCATTGATGTTTAAACAGCTGGCAAAAAAGTGAGTACACCTCTAGACGAAAATGTCCAAATTGTGCCCAAAGTGTCAATATTTTGTGTGAGCGTCATTATTTTCCAGCACTGCCTAACTCTCTTGTGCATGGAGTTCACTAGAGCTTCACAGGTTGCCACTGGAATCATCTTCAACTCCTTCATGACAACATCATGGAGCTACTGGGTGTTAGAGACCTTGGGCTCTTCCACCTTCCATTTGAGGATTCCCCACAGATGCTTAATAGGGTTTACCTTACCCTCGGTTTCTTCAGCAGGGCAGTGGTTGTCTTGGAGGTGTGTTTTGGGTCGTTATCATGTTGGAATATTGCCCTGTGGCCCAGTTTCCAAAAAGAGAGGACCATGCTCTGCTTCAGTATGTCACAGTACATGTTGGCATTCAAGGTTCCCTCAATGAATTGTAGCTCCCCAGTGCCAGCAGCGCTCATGCAGCTCCAAACTATGACACTTCCACCACCATGTTTGACTGTAGGCAAGACACACTTGTCTTTGTACTCCTCACCTGGTTGCTGCAACACACTTGACTCCATCTGAACCAAATAAATTTATCTTGGTCTCATCAGACCCCAGGACATGGCTCCAGTAATCCATGTCTTTAGTCTGCTTGTCTTCAGCAAACTGGTTGCAGGCTTTCTTTTGCATCATCTTTACAAGAGGCTTCCTTCTGGGACGACAGCCATGCAAACCAATTTAATGCAGTGTGTGGCGTATGGTCTGAGAATTGATAGGATGACCCCCCACCCCTTCAACATCTGTAACAATGCTGGCAGATCTCATACATCTATTTTCCAAAAACAAGCTCTGGATATAATGCTGAGCATGTGCACTCATGGTCTAGGCATGGACTATGGTGAGGCCTGTTCTGAGTGGAACCTGTTCTGTTAATCTGCTGTATGCAGTTTCAGGGTGTTGGCTTCTTCTTAAAGCCTAGGTCATCTTTATGTAGAGCAACAATTCTGTTTTTCAGATCCTCAGACAGTTCTTTGCCATGAGGTGCCATGTTGAACTTCCAGTGACCAGTATGAGAGAGTGTGAGAGCAATAAAACCAAATTTAACACACCTGCTCCCCATTCACATGGGAAATTGTAACACTAAAGAGTCGCATGACATCAGGGAGGGAAAATGGCTAACTTGGCACAATTTTCACTTAGGGGTGTACTTCAGTGTTGTCCCATGAAAAGATATAATAAAATATGTACAAAAATGTGAGGGGTGTATTCACTTTTGTGAGATATTGTATATGGAGCTGATTGTGACAATCCCACACCTGCTAGAACTTTATCTCTCTGCACATAAGGAATCCATGCTTGTCGTTTTCATTTTGGTCTCAATGCAGAAAAGCCCATGCACTGATCTTGATCTTTACCAATGCTGGAATAATCTTGGTCTTGGACTCCAGTTGGATTCTCTGTTTGTGTGTTTTAATGGCTTTTGAGCTAAAGACTAAAGCTGCCATTCAGTTGGTGTACCTGCAGTGACCTATACCTACTGTATCGCCATGCGCATACCACAAAAGGTGCAAAATGTTCTTGAACACTCCATAACGTACAGCCATTTTTTAAAGAACAAGTGTTCTACAGTGCATGGAATTTAAGGTTGTAGTCAGCAAATGCTTCATCTAGAACGTGTGGACGCGGGGAGCTGGAATGTGGGAATCGTCTTGCGTCTCCCTCTCCATCCTGCTGTCCAGAGTGAATCATGCTCATTTGATGAAACTCAAACAGAGCCAATGTAAGCAGAGCCTTGACGAGAAACACCGAAAACTGTCAAACTGTTGAGGTCCGCAGTCAAAACTGCAGCTGTGGATAACATTTTAGCGCTGTCATTTTCTGGACATTCTCTCGCTCCCCTTTTTCCTTCGTCCAAAAGAGCTCTTTCTCTCCTTTTCTTGCCCCCGCCCTCAGCTCACTCTCTCTCTATCTCTCTCTCTCTCTCTCTCTCTCTCTCTTACTCTCTCTCTTTCCACGTTTGGAATTGATACCAGCCCGTGCTTGTAAGAGTTACAGTACCCGGGCCCTAATGCACTCCAGACATCTTCACTTCCTAATGACTCGCTGTGCTCCGAGCCTTTCCGGGCATGGCTGTGGCCGCCAGCCACCCTCACACACATGGTGTCCAGACAGAAAACACACACTCACACACAGACACATACATACACACACGTATCTACGTATGTGCACCAGCAGGCACCTGATAATACCTATCAGCCCTGAGAAGCTGCAGGTCAGTGATTCACCCCAATGGCACAAGCCCATAACCAAGCAAAAGCATCCAGTGCAAATCCTCCATGCTAAATAAAAACGGCTGATAATCCCCGGAGAGCCTAGAGTCTGGTCTTCATTAGGGCCCGCATCCCTCAGCACTCCTCCTATTACCGCTGGACGCAGGAGGCCAGTGGAAAAACATCGTGGAGGAAGCACAAACAAAGGCTGCGAGAAGAGCAGAGAGGTGTAACGACAAGCCCTCAGCGCAAACACTTACCCGCCGTTCTCGGTCCAACCCTGGCTCTGCCAGCTTCTTTGCCAGCTGTGGGACGCTACCTGCTCCGCTCCAGTCTGTCCTCGGGGCCTTCCTCAGCAGGACTCATGCAGCATCATGGCAACAGCTTTGTTTGTTAGTGGGAATTTTCCCTCATTTCTCAATCAGTGCTAAACATGGAGCATTGTACTGCTCTGCTCTCACTGCAGCCTCCTAACGGAATTTGCTCCCGACGGATCGTCGTTGAGAAACAACACCGTGTCGGAATGAGAATTTCTGACCAAGCTTGCAAGATTTGTACTAAAGGTCAGGTGCAGGAACAGGGGCCTGTATTCAACATTATTACACCCGGATTGAATCTGGTCAGATTTGAACCCCATGCGTTTTATAACCAGGCCAGTGGTAATCCCGATCAGCCACAACATTGGAGAAGAATATCTGGTTACAGTGTGTCCTGTTAAGATATTACACAACCAGTGAACAGTCAGTTCTTGAAGTTGATGTGTTGGAAGCTAGAAAAACGGGTCAGCATAAGGATCTGAGAGGCCAAATTACAGTCTAAACATTGCACACCCCAACATTATTCCCTAATGACACCATTATAAACCCAACAGCTCCTTCCAGGTGTTCTCATACTGTACTGATGGTGTTTTCTGTAGATTACCTGAGCTGGTACTTTTGTGGTGGATGAACCCATATGCACTACAGCCAATCAGGGCACAGGCTGTTCTGTCTTGTTCTGTTTTTGCCATGTGTTTATGTCTCGCCTTGGCCTTTAGTTCCTCGTTCAACCATGTGTTAGGTGTTGTCACGTGTTCTTGTTCTGTCTCCACCCTTCACCAGGTGTATTTCATCGTCCCTACGTATTTAAACCCTTGCGTTTGGTTAAGCCCTTGTTGGATCTGTTGCATTACTGTTCTTGTTCCCTGTTATGTCTTGTTCTTTGGAAAGATTAAGTTTAACTTTAATTACCTGCCTTGCACATACTTCCTGCCAAACCTCAACCCTTTCACTGCCTTCTTAATCTCATCTCATTGGTCAACCCATCACAGAGCATTAAAGCAATTGTTTATAATTATTCATCCCACACATTAAAAAATATATTTACAATTCATAGGCCTGGGAAAGTGCCTAAGCAGATTGAGATGCCCCAAAAGAACCCTGCTTAAGCCCAAAAAAGGCTTAAACTATCCCAGCTCATAATTCAGGGGGACATGTGACCTTTGGTGAGGTGTCGAACAAATCAAATTGGGCTCAGAACATTCCTGTTTCCCACAGAGCAAAATAAAAGTGGTTAAAGTGATCAGATTTAAATCTGTGTTAAGGATGCTATGGGTACATCTACGTCTAAGTTTTTAAGCCCTAATCTTATGTCTGAGGCAGACTGCTGCTTCTGGATCAGTTTGTCCATCCTAGTGACCATAGAGTAGGAAAATGCGGAGCCTTCTCCTGACCATGAACAGAAAAGAGTTACTTGTCACCATTTATATAATTTGCAGTACATTTCCAGATGAACCGTCCAAGCAGTCTCATCAAGTGATCATATGGCCATCACGTTACATGGCCATTAGTCGGGAAAACGTTAAGAATGACAGATTTAAAAGGCTGTTTGAGGTGTCTTCTGGTTTGTGGGATCTTTTCTACAGTTTTTGAGTTTATTATGCATCAAGTGCACATGAGGGACATACACAGTCAAACAGCATACTTTGTGCTTTGTTTTTGGTTTGTTTTAGAGACTGCATACATATATATATATACATACTGCTCAACAAAATAAAATAAACACAAAAATTAGACATCCTAGATCTGAATTAAGGACATTTTCTTATTAATTACTTTGTTCTTTACATAGTTGAAGGTGCTGACAACAAAATCACACAAAATTTATCAACGGAAATCAAATCATCATCAAACCATGAAGGTCTGGATTTGGAGTAACACTCAAAATTAAAGTGGAAAATCACACCACAGGCTGATCCAACTTTGATGTAATATCTGAAATCGAGTGAAATTGAGCATTTTAACTTCTGAACTTTATAACGTTATTGCCATGATAGATGCAAATTTCCTTTTTTGGTAATCAGCCACAGAATGCAACTTTGGTTTACCAGAAATTTTGGGTCCAATACCCAAACTCAGAATTGAGACATAAGCTGCCGCTCTTCCCTTCATTTTGGACTGGATTACACTGTGCGCTTGTTTTTCTCTGGCTAGCTTGTGTATGCTCAGTAGCAGTAGCCATGATGCTGCTCACACTGCCACTTACTCTGGCTGCTTACAGACATGGAAGGACACCTTCCTGTCCGAGATCTTCACTCACCTGATCTGTATTGCTGGTCATTGTCTCTGCCTGCTAGCCTCTGTAGCCTATGTGCTACCCCTGCTCTCCCATGCTCTCCCCTGCTCTCCCTAGCAACATTGCAAGTGTGTAATCTCTCTTTCTGTGTTGCCAGTTTTCTCCTGGTTCTTTACTCCAGAGGAATGTACAGGTTAGTACTGGTACTAGTTCTGGGTAATGCAGTACAGAATTACAGCAGTAGAATTAGCATGACAAAGCGCATTCTAGGCTACGTTCAGCACAAACACGGACCCAAGTATGGCGAGCTATAGATGGAGAAATGCACACACCGGGCATGGGCAAGAGCCAAGGTTGGTGGTTTAATGAGGCAAATAACATGATAGGAAATCTGTCCTGCAGCCTTTCACGCCAAGATGCGAGGTTGGCATGCTAACGGGGTTTGACTGCATACACAAAAAATATATGATAATATATAATAAACCCCACCCCCTGACAGGTGCCATTGTAATGAAAAAAACTGGATGTTATTCACTGTCATTGGTGTTAATGTTATGGCTGGTGTATATTATGTAACAAAAATAAATGTCTGAAAACTTGTGTCTCCTCATTGTGAGCACAAAATGAATAAATAAATAACAGCTAACATAAAGTAAGCCCATTTCAGAATGGTCGAGAGCCAATTCCATCACTAGTCAGGCTGTTATTCAGTGACCTCACTTTTATATGTCCTTATGTTGATGTCAAATGTATACAGCTGTGGTGTAAAGCTGTGCCAAATTCGTCTCTGTGCCTGTTAGTTACTCTGACGACAGAGGGAGTGGCCATTTTGCCTTGGATCAGAAAGTAGGGAAAAGTGCAAATGTATTTTCCCTGTGGGACAAATGCATCATGCGAGTGTACAGATGTGAGGAACATAAATACTGCCCGTGCGACTTTAGAGAGGCCACTATATACCCCAACCTACACCAGACTGTGCACTCAGTCTGCAGGACATTCAGACACTGATACGGTTGTTTTGTTCTGGTCATTATCTTGGTGTGCGGATGTAATCGCTCCTGAGATTGCATGAAGGGTACAGTAACAATAACCCATACGGTGCAGTAAACAGTCTGACGTGTCTGACTAAAGGCTTACATTGTGTATCAGTCCAGTAGCCTTCAAAATAACTACAGACGCAGTTCCGTCTCCAACAGAGGCCTTTTAACTCTCTGCATGCATAAACTGACATCTTACGTCCTACCAGCAGAGGGTGCACACAATGTGCCCCTATACCACCTGGTCATCTTCGTCTGCGCTATTGTTTTCATCACAGAGCATGCCCTGTCCCCTTCACACCGAGCTTCCATGTATACGCTCGCTGTTGTTTTTTTTCCCTTTTCATACCTTCCTCATTATGTCATCCCTGCAGACAAACACATACACTCACGCACGCTTTGGTACCACCACCATCAGCGTTTGTTAAAGGGGACCTCCTATCATTTTCCCCATTTGAATTAAACCACTTTGGGAGGCCTTTATGTATCCCTTCCACTATGACTGTATCAGTTCTAGGCCCAAAGGCTTCTCCTTGGCTCACCATCATCTCCAATTCATGGAAGAACTTTCTGAGAAGGAGCTTTTTGAGGAACCAGATGTCTGGTTCCATTCGCCACCACTTGGCGCTGTTCTGACCTGGTAATTTTCTCCAGAACGCAGTGGTTCACCCAATAACACACAAAGCGAATCAGCAAAGAGGTGTTCCAAAGTTTGCTTCTGTTGTTTTGTATTCTGTGGAGGCGATATGGATCAGCAAAAGTCCATGTAATCAACAAAAGCACATTTTTTGGCCGAACTATTCCAAGCTCAAGAGGTTTGGCCATGTTCTGCTACTACCGCAGCTGAGGCACAAACAGAGGGGGCTCCTACGTCCCCTCTTCCCCAACACCATCCATCCAGCTGTCTTTCACGAGCCAAATCCTATTTGTGGTTCATGGGTGGTGGGGCACCCTGCCCTGCTCCGATTGTTATTTGTCGTATATACATCTTTTCTTGTGTTGAATTCCTGACATTGATATCATTTTTTGGCTCACACACCAAACTGAACATCTGTTTGTGGCCCTGAGTGGGGACTGAACTGCAGGCGGTGCAGTTCAACAGGCTGGCTGGCATTAGGTGTAGTTTATAAAACTCAGCCCATAGCATTTTCGGTTTGCTTGCAGTCACTGAGGAACATGAAAGATAAGCTCTCTCCAGTGTATGTAGTTATGCACTCTTAAAGATAAAAGGATTCTTTGGAGCAAAGCCACAGTACAGGGTGGGCAACTCCGGTGCTGGAGGGGCTTTGTCCAGCACAGTGTGGTAGTTCCCCTTCTTAAACAACTGGCAACTTAAACCAGGTGTATCTGAGCAGAGAAAACACCAAACTGAACTGGGCACTGGTCCTCCAAGACTGGAGGTGCCCATCCCTGCCATAGAAGAACTACATCTGGTTTCCATACGAATCTTTGGTAACACTTTGCTTGAACCCTTGTCATGAATGTGCTTTAAGAGGTTAAATATTCATCCATTGAATGAGCCAATTTTCCTGTGACAACAGTGAAACATTTGTCTCACACAATGTTACTTTGGAAATAGTGGCCTAGTAGTTAGGACCATGCCATTCAGAGGGTTGCATGATCAAGGTGTTTTGTTGGCAGTGAGGTGGCAGAAATAAAGGTTTTGTTGAGGCTGAGGGTGGAGATGAAATTTTTTTGCAGTGGAGATTAGCTGTCTGTTGTAGAATATATATATATAGCCATCTTTATATATATATATATATATATTTAATTGTTAGTAGGAGGGTTATTTGAATATTCAAGGATGTGTTCCCCACATTATATATTCCAATTACGGTCATTGATTGTAGTAATTATTATGGAGTGGTAATAACTGTAATTATTTGAGCTAAACCTTAACTAGTCTGGACTATGAATATCAAAATACAATAAAAGCATAAATAACACCTTAAAGGGTGTCTGCTAATTAAAATTTTGGCCTAAAAACGTGAAAAACATTCCATGTTATAGGTGAAGCTTATAACAGACATATGAACATAGTGTGTGCTGCATTTCTACAGTGACTCCTCCAGAGTCCTGCCATAGAGCTGGTGCTGTTTCCCATCTGCCCACCTGCCATTTGTATTAACAGTCAGTGTTGTATCTAGAACGTCCAGAAGCCCACAACTGGTCCCATCCTGTGTAAATCTAAATGTGATTGGATTTGTGAATCTCAATTTCTGATTATGTTGTTGGGTGATGTGGCCTGAAGGACCATCAGCTTACTTAACTACATCTGTTTAGATACCTCTGAGAGAAAAAATTGATGAAATAAAACATTTTTATTATTAATAAGACTTGCATATATAACCTCTAGGCCTTGTTTATGGTGCGGTTATGTCAATAAATGCCAGAACTAGATTCAGCATGATTCTACTGAAAACGAATACTGAAAGTTGACACAGATTTTTTTTTTTTTACATCAATAACAGATATGCATCCATTTTTGGTTTCCATAAATCCTTTTGACTTTTCTGAGGCCTTCTTCTAGGGTCTCCCTCAGACTCTGAACCAGTTTTTTTCCATTAAGGAAGTTTTATTTTTAGGTGTTCTCTACCATTTAATGTGCATGTGCAAAAACATGCAACGACCCTTCACAATTTGGTGTGTTCCGATCATCCGTGAAAGAATCGATCTTTCCTTTGCGCCAGATCCGATCAGGCCGAAAGACCACCTGCATGACGAATGGCTAGGTCATCCAGGGTAATAGACTGACAAGCTTGGGTACACTCTGTCACTAACATCTGGCATTGCTCTTCCTGCACGGCTCTGATTCATCACCTGAAGCAGTCAGGCCTAGGCCGTCCACCACAAGCCCTTTAGCAACCCCAAACACAGCCTGTATCCCTAACCTCCTTTGACACTTCAAAGCCCGGGCTGCCCAGAGAGGCAAAGGCAGGGCCTGGGGAATCACGGGGAGACAAAGGAAGCGATTAAGAGATAAAGATCAGTCTGAGATATGACATTTCATCCCAGGCAGATCCGGTGGACACACTCCATTCAGAGAAGAATACTGTGGAGGAAAGGGAAAATGGGCGGGCGGTTCCCCTCCCCGCTGCCCTTCGCTGCCTGTCTGCAAACATGGGAAAGGGTCGGCTGCTCTCCGACAAACAATCGCCTCCAGCCCGTGCTCCCAACCAGCCCACTTCAAAAAAAAGAGGAAAAAAAAGAAAAACAGGAGCAACAAGGTGACACGACTTCAAAGGCCTAATAGGCACATTAAGGGGGAGGTCCACACAGTTAGAGAGCGCTGGAAAAGAAACATTGATAGAACGACGCACGCTAACTTGAATTTTCTTTCAACCCCAGCTGTAATGTTCATCTTGCCTTTAATTTTCCTTAAAATGTCATTATCGATACAAAAGAAGTGGGAGTAAAAAGGAAAAAAAACGTCCTATTGTGGACCTAATTGCCGATAGGTCGGGTTACAGATCTGATTTCACATCCTTGCTTTCAAACGGCAGCCTGCAAAACCCCGAGCACAATCCACCTGTCTCTATCAGGTGAGCTCAGTGGCAATATATTAACAGAGGACCTTTGAGGAAACAAGCGGGCCGATTCATAGCAGGCATCAGAAACCTTCACTGTGTTCTTTCCCTCTAACGTAAACAAAAGGTGCTCCTGATTCGGCCGAGGCCGGAATGTTTATCGCCTCGCTCTCTAAACCGTATGGAGGATCTGTCTCTAAATCTCTCCTGTTCAAGCAGGTGTTTACAATGCCCACAGCTGGCACAATTAGGGCTTTGTTGGGATCATCCGACAGTTTCAAAATGCTGGGAACGGTCCCAGACTAGGCACCGGAATGATTTGGCTCCTGGTGAAATTCCTGTCACACAGAGAGGGGCAGATGCAGGACCTGAGAGCGGCACACCTGTTGAAGGGTTAAGAAGGGGGAGGAGAGGCCAGTGGACGGTTAGAGGGCAGGCAGAGCCAGGGGCCATATTTTCATTAGCTGCACCTAATGAAACTGCACAGCAACCAGGAAGAAAGCCCCACCGCTGGGGCTCACTCCCCGTTCCGAAATTACACTGCCAGTCGGACAACAAAAGGGGCATTCCGTCCTCGCAGCGACACCAACACTTAACGCCCGTTCTCGACTCCCAGGGTTTTCTCCGCAAATGGAAATTTTCACTGGGGCAGCTCACAGGTAGCATGTGTCTGCGCTGAGCAATCAAAGGCCAAGGACAGGAAATGCCAAACTAAAATTGTTGTTTGTGTAATGGTAGCAGTGGATGTTGCCATTTTAGATCTATGGACTATTATTTTTATTGGTTACCGCTGTACGGCGTTTAGAAGGCCCAGCTGCTTCAGGCCAGTCACTTTTTATTTTAATGTTTTGTTATAGAGCTCATCTACCAAAGCACTGCAAACTAGGCCAAACAGCTTCTGCAAAATAAAGAAATAACTTTTCGTTTTCAGTTATTTAAATATATATGCACCATTACCATATTGATTGAAAAATTAGGGTTGAAACACAACAAAATATTGCTCAGTCATACTTTTTTTCAGTTTTCCAGATGCAATCAAACCAAAAATCTGTGATATGTAAATTAATGTCAACATTTATTTAACTAACTTAACATTTATTTAATTTCGATCAAAGAACAAATGGGACAAAGTTCAATGTCTCACAAAAGTGAGTACACCCCTCACATATTTGTACATTTTTAAATTATACCTTTTCATGGTACAACACTGAAGATATGACACTTTGATACAATGTAAAGTAGTCAGTGTACAGCTTGTATAACAATGTAAATTTGCTGTCCCCTCGTTAATGTCTAAACCCTTCCCAGTGCCATGTGACTCATTTGGTTACAAGGTCTCAGGTGTGAATGGGGAGCAGGTGTGTTAAATTTGGTGTTATCTCTCATACTGGTCACCGGAAGTTCAACAAGGCACTTCACGGTAAAGAACTCTCGGAAGGTCTGTAGAAAAGAATTGGTGCTCTACATAAAGATGGCTATTAGAAGATTGCCAATGAACTGAAACTGAGCTGCAGCACAGGGGCCAAGACAATACAGCAATTTAACAGAAACGGTTCCACTCAGAACAGGCCTTGCCATGGTCAAACAAAGAAGTGGAGAACACATGCTCAGCGTCATATGCAGAGGTTGTCTTTTGAAACTAGATGTATGAGTGCTGCCAGCATTGCTGAAGAGGTTGTAGGGGTTTGGGGTTCAGTCTGTCAGTGCTCAGACCATACACCTCACACTGTGTCAAATTGGTCTGCGTGGCTGGGCACTAGTTAGCTGCAAAATGTTACTGGTTGGTACAAGAATTTAGTATCAGCTGAGTGATTGTGAGATGCAGGTGATATTTTGTTGACTAAGAGGTTTGGTGTTGGGGGTCTCCTCACTGCAGAAGACTCCTGCAACTTCCGGCAGAGATGGGATGGAGAGTTAGATGTGGTTCATTGGGGTGTTTATAACACCAGTGATTTTTTTTCAATTTTGTAGCACAAACTTATCAGAAATCATCTTTAAACCACTAAAGAGATAAAGTGTTAGCACCCTGCTGAACACTGGGGACTGATGTGAAAGTGTATTGTTTATGCATTTGACTCTGGCTGGTGTTGTTGAGTGTGTTGAGTGTGCACAATAGTTGTGCAGAACGACAGATTTGATGTGCTGCGCTGCAATGTTTGTTTGTCATGTTTCCATTTCCATTCATTCATTTGGCTGAAGCAAATTCCAAGGTTCAGAAACAATGAAGCATTTTATCTGCACAGGACAACACAGAAGTCAGTTCTACTGTAGTGGTATAACTTTGGAGTGAAGTGTGTTGGCTGTATGCACATGTTCTGTTTGATTCACTCATTGACGGACTTTGAAATGTAAAACAGTGAAAATATAAAAGCTCGGAGTGTAAAGATGATGCCGTATCCAGTGGAACATTCAACTCACATTATCTTCTGTGGTTGAGTGGAGAGTTGCAGATCCAACCAGTCTGAACCAGTGGGAAAGTAGATATGCTACATACTGAAAAGTTAAACAGCTACTGCCTTTGGGTATGAACAAAGCAGCATTTCCTTTAGCACACTCCACGTCTCCCATTGCTTCAGGGAAGCATGTGTGGTTCGTCAATGGTATGACCCTCAAAAAAAGATTATTCCTTTGATCTTCCATCAGGTTTTAAGGCAACACCACTCCCCAGACTATTGGCTAAACTACAGTAAATGTTTAGGGTTGCAATCGTACATGGCTGGTCACGAGTCCATTGATCTGCTCATCTGGCTTTGATTTCCCAGATTGAAAATGAGCTCCCCCGACCAGGTGCTGCTGCCGGGCATTACAGAAATACGCCTCTGGCCGTGACCCTTTCACCTGGACGAGTCATGGAGGGAAAGCAGAGTCGCTGGGGTTAGATGGGTTGTCCTCTGGAGAGCTAACTGCCGTGGTCTCTCTTGCGTGACGGCTCAGCTCCCCGTGTCTCAGGTACCACAGAGGTGTCTCTCAGGAGCAGAGGTGCAAGCGAGGGTGAGAGTGTGTGACACGGATAACCCCCACAGATGGAAAGCGGTCGCTTCTAATGTTTCACCCCCCTTGGCTCGCACTGCACACACTTGGGACCATGTGTGAATGCGGCACAGTGAGCGGGAGACTGAAACAAGAGGCTTTGACCTCCAGCTGCACTGACATCGCCTGTCAGCACCCAGCTCCCCCCACCACATGCACACGCACCCCCCACCTCCAAATAAACCCCTCATCCAGCAAGGAGTGGCTCAAGGGTGCACGAAGAAACAGGTTTGGAGCTGCGGACCGCACAGAGCGACGCCCCCTTTTTCAACAACAGGGGCTTTTGAGCGCCCAATCTAGCGTAGGAGAGCACTCTTTTATCTCAAGCGACCGCTTTCAAACAAACTCAGCCTCTTATTAAGGCCAACTAAGTCAGGTGTGTCGTGATTGGTGCATAGGGGAAATACGGTTCCTGGCTGGAAAAAAACAGCTACACAAAAGGAGTTTGTTTTGTAGTTTTCTCGTTGAACATGGAACCAACGCAGATGAACAAAAAAAGGCATTTTAAGCACTTTAGCAAAAGCCGTAGGTGGGCTTAAGTTCATCCAAACACGAGTGACGTCTTTCTCTGTTCTTGGAAGGGGGTTAATTGTCTATAAACTGCTGAGCTTTAGAGCCGAATGTTTGGTTAAAGGCCTCTTGAAGGGTCAGTTAGTCTAGCAGTGTCAACAGACGATAATGAGTTTGTTGTAAGTGCGTGAAAACAGTACGAGTCGTCAGGAGCATGGTGGGCCATCCAAAGGCAATAGCAAAAAATTTGGACTGGGCCACCACATGGTACGTCATGAGAAGAATACCTTCATCCAACATAAACAGGTACACTGTTACAATAAAACATATCTTCAAAGTGTAAAGGTTTGGGAAATATAAAAACATCTTATTATCTATCTATCTATCTATCTATCTATCTATCTATCTATCTATCTATCTATCTATCTATCTATCTATCTATCT
>JBBIGC010000001.1:30297524-30309591 GCA_037576955.1 Lepidarchus adonis
GATAGATAGATAGATAGATAGATAGATAGATAGATAGATAGATAGATAGATAGATAGATAGATAGATAGATAGACGTATTGTACGTTTAAAAGACTTTTTCCCTTAAATAATTGAGCAAACAGTGTTTGGGGGGTGGGTTGAATGGGGGAGGGGTGTCCTTTCTTTCTGAACTTAAATGCGTTAGATTGTGCCATTACATACACGCTTACATAAATGTTTAGATTGCTGCAAGTCGAGTTGGCTCAGCCTGTTTTAACTAATGTGCTCCGTCTTTGTGAAGGCGAGGTAGAGTAACTAACTGCCCCACAATTACTATAACTGGCCGATGTTATCTCCAAGCGGTGGAGAAGCTGAGATGTGAGTAATTGCTCTGTCAGCCGCCTTTAAAGCGCTCCCCTCTGCCCTTAGCCACTTCAAAATGAAATTCTTCTCTCTGCCTTCCTCTCTCAACACCAGCGCATGTCTGATGGGACTCTTCAGAGGGAAAGACACTTTACATCACAGAGGGGCGCGAAAACCATTACAGCTACATGGTTTTCAGACGATAGACACTTGCCATATCATTTAGAAATTTACAGTGGTATAATATAAGTACTTTTTAAAGTGCTTTTTAAAAGTATTTTCTTATAGGATTAAGTATTTACATGGTTATATTTATTTTCTTTCAACCCCATGCCACAATATTTTTTAAAATAATATGTTTAAAATAGATTAATGTTTTGTAAACATACTTTTTAAAAACCCAAATTTGTACCTTTAGTTTCTGTTTTCAGCTTATTATTATTGTTATTATCATTATTATTATTGTTATTATCATTATTATTGTTGTTATTATCATTGTTATTATCATTATCATCATTATTATTATTATTATTGTTGTTGTTGTATTTACCTTTTTCATAATATATATAAAAAATATGGCACATTTTAACAAAGAAAACATCATTACAGCACAGAACCAACGATATTCTTTAGGTCTAACTTTAAACTTTTAGCTTAGCAACTGGAACTGCACTTAAAAATAAAAAACACAGGTCATCAACCTGAGGACACCAGAGTTCACTAATGCCCAACATTTGCAAAAAGTAGCCATAAAGCTTTAATTTTACTCCTGTTTTTACCAGTGTAAGTCTATACAGCTTTCACAAGCTCTCAGAATAAATGAGTTAGTATTGGGGTAAAATTTTGACCAGGAGAACTGGAGAAAATGACAGTAGTGCTACTGTGGTCCTGCACAGATGCTTAATTACATTTAAAAGCAATTACTTTTGCACTTTAAGTAAAAATAAAAGTAGAGCAAAATTACCCAATCATTCAAGTACCAGATCTGTGGACTCCACTAATAGAACCTGAGGGAACCATCAGAAACCTCTAGCAAAATGCTAAATCTATTACCCCTGCTTAGTTATTGGGGTTATTTGGGGTTTTCTATACCCAATGTGCCTTAAAAAGGCAGAATACAGCATTACTGGTTCGGTAGAATGGGACTTATGGGTGGGTCGTCTTTCCAAAGCTGTAGAGTGAAATCAGGCTAATCTTCACCCATAAACCAATGATGTTCTTTTTTTTCCATTTAAAATGCAGGTTTTGGATTGGTCAGTTTAGCTGAATAAATACTAGAGTTTTAAGTTCCTCCCCAATCTGACATTGCACTCAAAGCCCTGCAGCTGGCTCCTCGCTGGAGAACAGCCTAGTCGTCGAGTTGTAAATAAGTGAAGTAGAAGTCTATTGTCTGATGGCTGGAGGTTGGAGACAAGCGTCTCATTCAGCCGGAGACAAAGGCAGGAGACAGACGGTCTAACCTTTGATTCCTCCCAGGGAGAGGTGGCAGTGTCTCGGCACACGTCTGCCATGATCACAGCGTAGCACCATGTCCACATGTTTGTAAAGGAATCTGTCTCAATCAGCTTCTCTAATGGCTGTGGGGTGCAGCAGACTGAGTCTCCCCCCAGACTTGCTGGTACTGTCTTCAGCCATGAGACCCAAATAGCTTTTGTATGTTCACTCAAGCAAAATCTTTTATCGGAAACATTTCACTTTGATCTGTGGACCTGAAATTGAAGGTACGACCAGTAGAACCCATGTTAAACAGGAGAATTTTACACAGCAGGTTATTTACAGGGGTTATGTTGGCTTCTCAACACTAGATAACCTGAAAATATATTTCAAATGAATAGTTTGGCCCCAGATGTAGCTGTTACAATGTAGCTTCTATAGTTTAGAACTAGTGCCACAAGTGTTGATACCAATAATTGAACCCCCAATAGACTCATATGTTTTATTTCTCTAAATGCATTCCAACAACTTCTCCCACAAACCACATCCAACTTTTCATTAAGGTGTAGCAGATTTGTACATGTGGTTTAGGACCTGGTATGTCTTACTGTGAGCTATAAACACCCAGCTCTTCATGAAGGTGGAGCAGTTTTTTGGGTGTGGAAAAGGACATAGTATAACTTGTAAAAATGAGCTTAACAAGGGGCTGAATGCTGCAGCTCTGGTTTCCTCTCCAACGTTGGTTGACTTCATGTTTATAGATCAGAGTAAGTCATACCATGTCCTAAACCACACCCACAATGCACCTTAACAATGGACTGATGGTTTGATGAGGTCAGGATACGTTCACACAAAAGATTTGGGTGAGTATTGATTGATTGATTAGCATTAGCAACATTAGCCTCGCAGCTCCAGAGCTGCGCTAGAGAAGCCAGAAATGTCTCTGCTAATCGACAACTTTTGGGATCCATGGAAAATGTGTAAATTAGATTTTTTTGTTGCCAAATGGTTCTGTTCAGCATGATAAAGCAGTACTGTTTTTGGTTGTCATTGCTATCCCTAGTGCAGCAGAGGGGGGTGGGTTTTTTCCTCCAGCTTTGGGAGGTTTTCCTCGTCCACTGTTGCCATTGGTTCATTCAATAGATTGTAGATTCTGTAAAGCTGATTTGTGACAACTTCTGTTAAAAAAATCTATAGAAACAGATATCGAAAAGTAATGTTTGAGCTTTTCAGAGAAAGCAAGCATGACCCATTTATTAAAGCCCAAAATATTTTGGTCCTAGCTTTATATTAATCTCACGTTCTTACATTTTATTTACGTTTCACCATTTATTTAAAAAAAAAAAAGCAACAAATGATGGGGACATCTAAAATCACATGTCTAAAAGTTGATGCAAAACGTGAATTAAAATCAAAGTACATTTATAATTTCTTCGACTGATTCCTCACACAGTTTATCATCTCACACAGTGCTCTATTTCCGTATACAAACGATGCATATTGCATTTGTTCATCTGCTCAAATAGGAAGTTGGCTGGGAGGATATGCATTTCCCATTTTTTTTGTAAATGTATACAGTATGAAAGAAATAAATATTACCAGCATATATACTTTAATTTTTGGTGTTTTTTTGTATTATTTTCTCATTAAAAACCCTTATACAATCTAATATACATTATGAATAGTTGTACAGCTTCTTATTAATGTTTAAAATAAGGTCTCACTTTTATTTTTTAAGATGTAGATATAAATATATATATTTCGTCAAAATATATGATCATATATATGATCAAGGAAACAAAAAAGGAGACAAACATACATCTCAACATAAAAGTTATAAATAAGCGTCCAAGGGAAGATAATTGGGCATACAATAGGGTCATCGGATTCGCTGTTTTCGTAGCTGGCTAGCGGCAGCCACAGCCTTCCACTACCATTTCCTGGTAGTTTTTCAGGACCACCCTGTCAGTCTCATCCAGGTAGAGCATTGAGATGGCACTGAGCTCAGTGGGCACACAGCAGGCCTTGGGGATATTGCTGTTCACAGAGTTGACCAGTGTTTGTACAATTGCGTGGTTAGTGGAATTCAGGTGGTCCGCCAGAGGGAAGGGGCATTCCCCGTGACAGTAGTAGGCCTGATAGCCGGGAGGGGCCACTATCCAGTCATTCCAGTTTACGTCACTGAAGTCCACGTAGAGCGCGTGTCTCCGGCAGTTGCGCTTGCGTTTACGGCCTAGCTGCTTGGGGCTGCGCTTGGTCCTGCGAGTCAGCGGGTGGCCTTTGCCATCGTGACCGAAAGTTACCAACAGAGGACGCAGTTGGTCCCAGTCTTCGCCTGGGCCCTGGTGGAGGGAGCGGCTGACGCGCACGTGCCTGCCCTGGTGCCGCGGCGTTCGGTTCAGGTGCAGCACCTCCACGGCCAGCCCGTGATTGGGCAAGCGGTCGCGGGTCCAACGCAGCACGGCTGGACTCACGTCGAAGCTCTCCCAGCTGGAGGTGTTGTGGCGCACCAGTCGCGTGTCAAGGAGCCGCGTGATCAGCTGTCCGGGCCGGGGCGTCTTCAGCACCTCGTAAACGTTTATCCGGTGGAGTCCCTCGTCACTGCTGCCCTGGGACTCAGAGATGGCCTCTTCGATCTGCCGTCTGTACAAGCGCAGCTCGGCAGAGGACAGCAGCTCGTCCTCAGGGATGCTGCTGAGGTTGAAAAGGAAGCGCAGTGGAGCACCGGCGGCGTACGACCCGTCCGACGGCACCTGCTCCATGTGCTCTAGAGGACATAGAGGACACACAGGTTACCTTGTGTTAGAGATGCTCCCCAACCACTAGTATGTACCACACATTTGTCCATTATCGTAACACTATTACAACATTGTGTACAATAAATTCACATTAATACACATCCTCTAAGACGACATTTCCCAAAGTGTGGGTCGCAGCCCCCTAGCGGACTGTGAAGGTACTGCGGTTGGGCCTTTTGCAATAAGTACATATTAATGTCCAGCTTTGTAATTGAAAATTTTAAATTACCATAAAATATTTGTTCTTTTCTATTTATCTCACCAACCTATAAATCATCCAGATTTCTGATGCATTCTAAAGTTTGTAAATATCTAATATAATACACTTCTACACAATTAAATATAGTTTATTTGCTGGCTTTAACATACAAAATCTAACACTGGGACCCATGTAAAAGCACATTTTATACTGTGTTTTCCTTTCTCAAGCCAATTGCAGACTTAAATTTGCAGAAAAATTCACTTTTTAATATATTCCATGTAGAACAGTGTTCCCCACATCCAGTTTGGTTTGCTGATCAAACACACCTGGTTCTGCTCATATGCTCATTGCCGGGTGTAGTGGGGGAACTACCGAACTGAACTCCGGGCCTCCAGGACCCACCTCTCCCACAGAGGATGTACTAGAAAGTACATTTGAATCACAACTTTTTGTGAGGCGACATGTGCATGCACCTGGGTCCCACTACATTATGCTGGGAATGGGTCATAGTGTTGGACACAACAGGCCACAGTCAAGTCAGACCAGGATAGGCTAGTTCTTTACACCAGGGGCCTTCCTCCAGTCTTGCTTCTGCACCTGAATTTTCCAACCTGATGCACTTTATCCACTTTCCCCTTTTGTTCACCTTATGCCAGAACACGTTTCTGCTGCAGAACATGAACTTAAGGCAAATGCATCAACCATTACAGTACGTCCACGTTCACCTCCAGTAGACCCAAGGGCTTTATTTTGCATTCTACTCTATCTGTGGCCTAGATCACAGAAGGGTCTTCCTGCCTGTCCATTACTAAGGCAGACCTGATTACTGCACCACGGCCTAACAGCTCCGTGCTCAGTCTGCAGATTTCTGGCACAACCGCTGCTGCTGGAAAACGAATGTTGTGTCTGCCATCTTCCTGCTCAATTGGGCCCTGTTGTTTCACACCCAGGACCTAATTTCCGCCAGGTGGTTCTCGTTATTGGAACAATCTGTGTTTTTGATTAGATCTGCAGTTTGTTAACTGGGGACATTTATCATTTTCACTATGAATAATCATTAGCTGTTCACTCAGACAGTGGCAGAGAATATCTGGCTGACTCCCCCAGTTACTTACAAATGAATTAAAAGCCCTTCAGACACACTAGCCCTGTGCAACCCCTTTACTAGAATGGGATAAGCCTCAAGCAACATGCTGTCTTAAGCCCCCAGGCCAGTGCATGTTTCTTTAGACTGTCCAAACAGTCAAAAACATATGAAAGAACATTACACAAAGATGTGGGGGATCCTTTTCTGACACATGTTCACATTTTTTATTAATCTTGTTCAAAATGACTAAATGTAACAACAACAATACAGTTGAGTAAAAGTGTAGAGAAGCTTTTAGTTCAGTTTTATGAGGTTTTTATTAATTTGCATACTCAGATTATAAATCTGTTGCCTACCGTGTGTTTAGACGTCATACTATCATATAAGCTCTAGACATATTTCTATTTATTTATTTATTTATTTATTTATTTATTAATTAATACTGGCATCAGACCCAGCATTTATATTTATTTATTTATTTTTCTCAATAATAAATGTACCTTTTCAAGCAATTTTCTAGTTCTCTTTGAACAAAAACTGTGTTTTTAACTGATAAAATGTCCCAGAATGAACCAGGAATATAGAATCCATCATGAACCATCAGTAGGATGCTTTTGAGGGCTAAACTGAGCATTGTCCCAGTCTTTGCTACTATAGAGCCATGCCATTCTTTAACAAGCCTACCTACTGGGGAACTTTGCATGCTCTCTTGTGAGCCAGACAGGCCACGTTCAGACTCCTCCCTTGTCAATGGCGGACATTTTCTCCACTCTGTCCATCTACCAAACGGTGAGTGAAATAAATAAGAGGCAAAATAAGAGGAATGTTCTGCTCGCCACACTGGTGCCACTCCATCACCTTGGCACTGCCAATTTGTTTTTCCAAGTCTCCTGGGCACTCTGTCTGCCTAAGTGCCCACATTGTTGGCAGCAGGACTTTATTTAGAAGTCTGCAGAGTAGCATTAAAGATAATTGCATGTTAAGGAAGGTCCCTCAAAAACGGAGACGGAGGCGCACTGTTGCACAGCCTTGTATAGACAGAGTTTGGTGTATCCACAGTAAACACTCTTTCTACCATTTTCCTCATGAGAAAATAAATGACTGGGCTTTGTAATAGTCTCTGAAGCAGTAACCTTGAACATTTAAAACTGTGCATTAACATACAGCAGTGTTAGCTGTGCCTATTGCTCCATTCACTGTGACAATGCAAAAGGCAGATCTCATTGTATTCTCACAGCAAAGCCACATCTACAGTACACATAGTCTAAAGCAAGCAAACTGAAATATGACATGCGTGAACTGCATTCATGTATTCATGTATCATGCTTAATTTCTTCCCCAGTATGTTAAACTTGGTAAATAAATGGTCATTTTGTTGTGCAATTATGCAGAAGTGTTTCCTTTTTCACAATCAACCCTTGCTATTTGACCAGGGGTGCCTAAATTTTGGCACACCACTGTAACGTCTCATTGGCAAGACCCCTGTGATATTTTCCTTCAACTGTCCTGCAGGATTTCTGTTATCTGCCAAGTTTAACCAAACTAAAGTCCTACCTCAATGTAACAGGCCTTGATCTGATCTTAATCTGAATTGTAAACTTTTATCCCAATGTTGATGTGTATGGATGAGAATATTTAGACTCTAACAAGCCTACAGACTTTTCCATTTGCACCACAATATTGCAATACTTTTTTTTTAAAACAGTCACAATGGCTAAAATAAAATTATAATATATTAAATCGTTATCAGTGGTCAGTAGATGACATGACCATCGAAGATTGTCATTCCATTAGTTTGTGCATGTAACATGGGTCCACACATTAGTAAGAGGACACTAAGGGTAACAACCTCTCTGATTCCGCAACAATAATCAGTCTTCAAGCCTGATCTCGATAGAATCGGACGATCGTCGACCTAAAGACTGAAGGCTTACCTTCATGATGGAATGCTCTCACAGTGTTGGCTTTGCTTGTAGACCTCTCAGGGTACTCAAAGCTGACCTCATGAGCTCCAGCTTCGTCCGCCTCGCCCGACTGCAGCCGGTAGAGGTCCAGCAGGTACTGTGGCACCACCGCCGAGCGGCTGGGCCGCGGCCGCCTCTGCAGGCCGAACATGTGCAGCAGCGTGGCCTCAAAGTCCCGCAGCAGTTCATGACTCTGACCTGCCACTTTCTTCTTCCCTTCCTCAGGTATCAGACTAGCATGGTTGCTCTCTCCCAGTACAACTTGGCATAATAAAATGACCATCAGCATTCGATTACCAGGAATCATGATGTCTCTGGGGGCCGTGGTGGAGAAGGTGAGCACAAAAGAGGGAAGAGAGAAAGAGAGAGAGATGTTTTAAGAGATGCCACCATAAAAAAATCCCCCCAACAATCTCCTGTAGGACTGAAGCTGCTTTATCTCGTCCCGATGAACCACGTTTTTGCTCAGTCTTGCTTGTATAAAGGCCACTGATCTGATATGCCTTGTTGTTTAAGAATAAACCAGTTAACGAAAAAAAGAGAAAAAAACTTTTCAATGGAATCTACTGGAGCCATACGTCCCCTCCCATTCCCTTCCACCCCTCCCCTCCCTCCGTTCCTCCCTCCCTCTCCCCCACAGTGGGATGATTAGACAAATAAGACAGGAGCAGCCTCAGGGTCAGAGCCAACTCTAACTCGATAAGGAGCAAGATGCCTCCATGCCTGACCCAACTGAGGCCAAACAAAGGAGCGCGTGCCGCACATTTCCCAAACTTTTAGAGCAAAAGTCAAAGACGTGCCTTTCTGTTCTTTCGCCACTGCTTGGGAAGTGACAGCCATTAGCCCAGCCATCCCACATCCAAGCAGATCCTCCTCGCGGGGAGGAACAAACCCAACAGGCCCAACAACGCAGCAATGTCACACTGCATAAATTGGATAGGCTTGGTCCACTTACCGACAGAAAATAAAGCATGGGAAAACAGTCCATGTTTGTTGGGAGCCACGCTTGACGAGTCCTTTGAGGAAATGTTACGTGGTGCTGGGAGGCCGCTCGAGAACTTCCGAGAGAGTCTTGTCCTAAGAAATGAAGAGATTGTCACCGTTATTGTTCCCTACATTAAGCATCACAATACATACAAACAGTACAAACTTATTACAGTTGCTTGACCAAAGGGCAGACGCTCTGCAGCACAGCCAAGCTATCTGTGCTCATTAGACCTCACGTGACACCTCACAGGCCATTAGCATGAAAACAGAGGTGAGCTCCTCCACAAAGGGATCCCACAACTGCCTCCCTTAACGGCTCCTGAAAGCAGCCCAGCCGTCATCGGTTTAACCCCCCCCCAGAGGTCAGCCGTCCCGACTGGGGAAGTGAGGCCCTCTCTATCACCTTGCTCATCAATGAAATCCATTCTTATGTTGTTTGATGTGGAATATTCCCACCGTGTGGCCATAATTTACAGCAATTTCCTTAGTAACCAAATTATTCCTTGAAGCACTGGATACAGTTTAAAGGCCATTGAATATTAGACGTTAAAGATGGTAGTACAACACAAAGTTGTAGGAGTTGTCCTTTCTGGAGGACTTTTTGCATGATTAACCTTTGCTTAGAGTACACACTAATAAAATTAGGAGTGTTGGGCAAACGAGGCCTCGGCAAACAACGGCACCACTGAGAGCACGGCCCAGCTCGATGGGTGAGAGCAGCAACGCGTGCATTTTGTCATCTTTTGGATCAGGTTCCACTGGAGAGGGCCCAAGCATTACAGCAGAAATGATGCATATTAACAAGAACGCCGGGTGAGCGAGTGTATGTGTGTGTCATGAGGGCACGATTGTTAGTGTATTTTATTGCTCCATGTGGTCATCGTGCAATCAAGGGACGGTTTTTGAGAGCACGCTGGTGACCTCTGCCTGACCCCTGTTTGTTCGAGGGATCGGCGGCGGAACTTTCCGCTCAAACAGAAGTGCGGCGACACGATCCGGCAGGTGACGGACGTACCTTGGCGAGGTTCATGCACCCGTGTTAAAAGTTCTCAGACCCCAGCTGAGGTGAAACGCTCGACGGTTTTAATCAGCGCAGCGATAATAATTACTGTAATAGCAACAATCCATCAATAACTACAGACACCACTCATCCAAAGCCAAAATATTTACAGGATCTATATTTTAGGTTGAGGCAGTTGAAGAAGAAGAGGAGGAAGAAGACAGAAGAATAGAGGGGGAGAAGAAAAAAGTAGAAAAAGTAGTAGCAGGTGAAAAAGAAAATGAAAATGAAGAAGAAAAAGGAGAAGGAGAAGAAAGAAGAGGAAGAAGATAAGATCAGGAAGAAAGGAGGAGAAGATAAAGAAAGAAGAAGAAAAAGAGTAGGAGAAGAAGAAGTAGAAGACGAAAATGAAGAAGAAAAAGAAAAAAACAAAGAAGAATAGAGAGGGAGAAGAATGAAGGAGAAGAAGAAAAAAAGAAGAGGAAGAGTTGGAGAAGAAGAAGAAAAAAGAAATAGAAGAAGGTAGTAGACAAAAAAGATGCAAAAGAAGAAAAGGTAGAAGAATAAAGAGGAAGAAGAGAAGAAAGGCAAGAAAGGAGGAGAAGATGAAAAAAGAAGAAAAAGAAAAAGGAGGAGAAGAAAAAGAAGAAGACGAAAAAAGACGTAGAAGTAAGAGACGAAAAATAAAATAAGATGAAAATGAAAAAGATAAAAAAAGAAAAATAGTAGAAGAAGTAGAAGAAAGGGAAGAAAGGAGGAGAATATGAAGAAAGAAGAAAAGAAGACGAAAGGAGGAAGAGAAGAAAGAAGAGGAAGAAGAAGAAAAGGAGAAGATCAGTGCAGGCTCTTTTGCAATGAGCACAGCTTATGGTGCAATTTGGCCTGAGCCGCTCGCTTCCTCTGGTTTGGCAGAGAGCTGTGGGCCTCACGGCGTTTGACTTCACTCTCCCTAACCCGACTTAATGAGAGCCGACTATGCACATGGCCCTTTAGATGTGTTTCCTGAGGAATTTGACAGGGAATGAGGAGGAGGGGGTGTGGGAGCAGGTTACCGCAGGAGCAGACAATAGTAAAGACCCAATTTTAGCATTTTATCTCTGTCACGCTTCATTCAGATCACCAGACTTTAGACGTCTCCGCTCTCGAAGCAGAAGGCCACATTGTGCCGTCATGTGTGTTTTGGGGCTTTTAGTGCGGCTTATATAATGCACAACAGGCTCAGGAGTTATGTTCAGTTGGAGATTTGCATTCCAGATCCCACCATCAGCAAACTTCCAGAGGAACCGGACATCGCTGATCATCACCTCTGCGTTTGCACTTTATGCCTCTTTACACAGAACAACACCTGGTTCTGCTACACTCGGGTGACCCGCTATTAAAACGGAGAAGAGCCAAATCCACCCCCCACAAAGATCTGCCTGAACAACACATACGCAGGTGTTTCTTTTCTTCCCTCACTCGCTTCGGGACCCTTCTCCAGTGATTCTGCTGCAACACCAGCCAGGGCATCCAGACTGTAGACAAGCACTTTCTCTCCTCTCACAAATAAAACCATATTTAACTCTTTCCCCACACCACCACCACCCCCACCCACATTGTCCCGCCACTCCTTTCGCAGGCCGGCCGTTCCTTAAAATACAAGAAGCGAAAATACCGAAAACCCAAACAGCCAGGTCTGGCAACGTCAAGCTCTCATGAGTTGATTTATTACAGAGACAGCGCACCCCGCCGTTCCCTCTGATACATGCAGCCGCCTTTAAACTGTGCTCAGTCCCTCTCAACGTGAGGCCACCGCTGCCCTGGGGGCCCGGGGCCTGGGGGCCTCATGTGAGCTGGGCCTTGAATGACCAGAATGAAGGGGAAAAATGAAAGTGGACAGAAAAAAAAGAGCAGAATTAAGAGGTTAATAGAAATTAAGGATGTGGTTTGGCCAGAATTAGGCAGATAGAAGACTACAGACAGACAAACAGAGAAGACAAAGACAGCAAAGAAACCATTCTGCCCCTCCACTAATCTACTGTACTAGTTTACTGTACTGTTCTATACTACATATATATCTACTATAATATATATATACTACACTATGGAAAAACTGCACTATACTAAATATACTTTATCTTTATATACTACACTATGGACATGCTGCACTATACTCAATATACTTTATCTTTATATACTACACTATGGACATGCTGCACTATACTCAATATACTTTATCTTTATAAACTACACTATGGACATGCTGCACTATA
>JBBIGC010000001.1:30311688-30322205 GCA_037576955.1 Lepidarchus adonis
AAAGGTTGAAAGGGAACGGGTTCAAGGGGGAAAGGGAAACCCCCTGGGGGGAAAGGGGGGGAAGGGGAAAGAGGAAAATGGGGGGGAAAAAAAACGGCAACCCCCCCCCCCCCCCCCCTTCTCTGTTGCCTTTGTGCTAGAAGTGCGGTTCGGTTTGTTCCTTCATGGAAGACGAGCATCAGGACCCTCCTCTCCTCTGTCCCGGGACCCAGGCACTGAAACGCTTCTGCTGTCTTAACAGCGCCCCTCTGTTTGAGCAGCACTAATCCAGTGCTTAGTCTAATGCCTCGCTGTCTTACTACTGTGCACTGACTGGTTTATAGCAGCATCTGAGGCACTGAAACTACTGACTCTGCAAACCCAAGCTGGAAGCTAATGGTCAATGTTGATTCATGACCTACATGTGATCAATTACAATTCATGTCCATCCACGGCCTGAGGGGCCGTCCCAATGGACAAGGTCCTGGTGAGGCACGAGTGGTGGCATAAAGAGCTTGAACTAAGACTAAATATAAAAACGCTGCTGTACAGACATTAGCTCTGGATACATTTTCTAAGAAGACGCTTTGGAAAAGATCTTAAGCCCCAGGCGTAAATGTAACCATAAACATATGCACAAAGAATTCCGGATCCCATCTCAGTCCTGCTGTGGCTCAACATAACCAATGCTACATCACAAATGGAAGGTTTTAGTGTATAAATGAGTTGCAGATTATAATGCATTTAAGAGCTGTTTCTTTCTCTAAGGCTCTCATAACACATTAGAACTCAACAGGTCCCGTGCCTTTAAGATAAATATGTAAATGAGGTCTGCTATTTTTGGCTGCATTGTGTTGTCTGATTGTCTGCCTTGTATTGTGCAAAAGCAGTATGGACTAAATCATATAATAAAATGACAGTGAAGGGGTGAAGCTAAGCATATTCATGCTTTTTATGGTATCACAAAAGCAATTCAGATCTTATCCTTTAATGCCTTGCTGAAATATGTAAAGCCTTCCATAAAAAAGACGTTGTCTGGGTTGGATCATGTGTTGCTCGAAAACCTGTATATGTATAATATATATACATATGTAATATGTATAATGCAGCCCCATACCTTCAGAGATGCAGGCTATTAAACTGCTGATAACAAGCTGGATGTTGTTCCTCCTCTATAGTCCAGAGGAGATAGCATCCATGTTTTTTCAAAAAGACTAAAACATTTAAAATTGTCTGATAACAGAACAGTTTTCCTCTTTGCCTCTGTCCATTTTAAATGAGCTTTGGCTCAGAGAAGATGTGTTTCTGGATCCTGTTCACATGTTTTTTTTGTATATCACTTTAACCTGCATTTGTAAATGGCTTTACAAACTGTGTTCACAAATGATGATTTCTGCCATAATTTCCACAACAGAATCATGCCAGCTTTTAACACAGTGAACCTGAAAATCAAGATCCACAATCCTGATTTTCAGCAAAGGAATTGTCCAGATTCGAAAAATCTTTTGAAGATGTTACGCACTGTAGATGATACGATTCGAAGTCATTATATATTACACCTTTTTTGGAACTGGGGTTGTAGAGTTCTATTTAAATGTTCTCTGGATCCTTCTAGCACTTTGGCCCAGGTTAATTAAAGTATGAACAATACAGTGTTTTATTTCTAAGTAAAAATACATGAACCCAACCTCCACAGGGGGACACACACACTGACCAGTTTTTAATGCATGATTACTAATTATTTGCCCAATTGTGCTAATGTCTACACCTTATTTCATGTTTTATTTTTCCTAATGTGCTAATTGGGCCAATTAATGCTAATTATGCACTGAAGCGAAACAAAATACCACTTTACATTTACTGGTAGTGTTAGCCCAAAGAGTGCGGACATATACTCGCACCCATGTAAATTCAGAAGAGTGTCTAAAGAAGACACTTAATGCAAATTAATGCAAACATAATGCCTTACGTCTGCCAGCCCATTCAAGCAGCCATTGACATACATAAACAAACCCCATGTGGCGGAGGATTAGCGCTGATAGCCTGTCCCAGTTCATGTGTATGAAACATTATCCTGTATGTTTCTTTCTTAAAGGGCAGCGGTGGTCCAGCCGAGCAGCTCCGTGCTACAGAAAGTCGACCTGCTTTGCGTTGATTTGCAGCGCTCACATTGTTACGTGACCTTTTCGTGTAGAAAAGGGAAATCTGTGAATGTGCCTTATCTCTGGGATCACCTGTGATTCTCTTTGGGCCCTCATTCTGCCCAAAAAAGGTGAATGAGCCCTCACAGACACCCGCTCATTTGCATATGGCTTCCCTGTCTGGACCTAACAGCGGGTCATAAGGTAACACTTACCTTTAATTCGTCAGCACCCCCCCTGAACCCCACTGCAAAGAAAGAGAGAGAAGAAACACTCCACAAGCAGCTGGGGTGGGGGTCAATGCCATTAGAGGTCTGTCATTACGATTGTTATGTAAATGCCATCATGTAACTGCTCACTCAGCACTATGCATAGAGAGTAAGTAGCCTGTAAAGTGCGCACACTCGCTATTCATGCCAGATTGTTGTTTATTACAGTCCTTGTGTTTATCCTACAGACATCCCTGCGAGTCACTGACCTACAGGGTAACAGGGCTACTGAGGCTCCTGAAGACCCCCCTGCATCTGGCCAAACGGGATACTGCAGCTGTCCACCCAAGCCCAGGGTGCACTGCACTCGTTACACCCTGTCCACACACTTGCACTGGCTGTGAGCTGGGGGTCGACTCCAAAGAGGATTCCAGTGCTGAGATGTCGGGCGGCTGGAAGAATTGGCAGACACAGGCCAAGGCTGTGTGTGTTAGAGAGAGAGAGAGTCGCAGGCCAAGGCTCATGTCCATTTTTAGTCCAGTGTGAAGGTACCAAGGAAGAACATGATGACCTTAATGACCCAGCTGAACCAACTCCTCCAGCAGTTGCATCAACTATCTTTTGATATCGCTGTTATCAGCCAATTTGACATTATTATTAGGACAAAACAATGTTAAGTTCCTTTATGAACATTTCGCCTGCCAAATAGTGAGCCCACATTCACCTCCATAGCTTAGATCTTACTGGTTTTTGATCTTCTTCTTCATCAGTTTCTTTCAGGGGATTACTGGTTATCACTGAAAACCCTCACCCCAGTAAATCTGGACTTCAGTTTAGAGCTTCATCCACTAGAAACCTATTGTTTTTGGTATATTAGTGTGAAACATGGGCTCAGAGTTCTTGTCCTGCTCTTTGAAAATGTAGGCCTTCAGTGGTCGTTTGAAAACAGTGAGGAGCTCTGCAGTTCTGATGGTCAGGGGAAGCTCATTCCACCAGGTGCCAAACTCGAGAAGTGGTCGTTTGAAAACAGTGAGGAGCTCTGCAGTTCTGATGGTCAGGGGAAGCTCATTCCACCAGGTGCCAAACTCGAGAAGAGTATTAATGCGTATTTCTTTAATTCAATTAATTTCTCAGCCATAGGAGTACTTGCAGATCTTGATTGGCTGGTACACAGAGGATACGCAGGGTGCCCAAATTCAGCCTTGGACATTTGGAGTTCAGCTCAGTTTGGCAGCTCTAAACACACCCGGCAATAAACAGGTGAGTAGAACCAAGTGTGTTTGAGCAGGGAGAGCTGTGCTGGCCTTCCAGGATCAGAAAGAGATACAGACTCTGATAGAGACTGTCAGCAATAATCTCTATAGAGTGCATCAGCAGACACTTGCGTGTTGCTGCATCACACTTTTAACTGGACTGAATTGTAGACTATCGTATTTCCCCAGCTGCAGCTTATATATTGATTTTGCAAACTTGGTATTGGGTGCGGCTTGCTTAAATATTGAGACCTATCTAAAAACAGTATAATCACAAAAAGTATAATTCAGTACAAAAAGACGACATCCCCAAATGATTAGCTGAATTTACATTTACTGTTTACTGCAGCAATGAACAGTTCGAAAAGCAACGCAAAGCAAAAGCAGATCAGTGATGATGTTCTTTCACTTAAATGATGCCATCGCATCCAGCCTCTCTTAAACTTTCAGCCCTTTGCTACATTACATTATTAGTGTATAATACAAGCTGGAAAAGCTAAATTTAACAGAAATAAAAAGAACTAAAGGTTGTTGTAGGCTTGGAGATAATGTCACAATGCCAGAATTCACAATTTCTATAAGAATACAGTATATAGAGAATGGACGAAAGTTTTCAACACGCTGTGTATGTTTATTTTCTGCATTTCTGTTTTCGGACACACCAAGGACAGTTGCACGTTTGACTGATGGCCATGGCAGGAAGTAAGAAACACCTGGGCTTGGAGAGGTAGGCAAGAGTAACGCTAGTCATGCCCAGAGGTAAGGGCTTTGCTGAGGTTGATTTTTTTTCACTCTGTTGTCATAGCACCGGTGTGTGTCTGTGTGTGTGTGTGTGTGTGTGTGTATGTGTAATTGAGGTGTGCTTTAAGGCGTTGACCAGGCTTAGCCTCCTGAGATCACAGAGATTGCGTCCCGTGGGTGGTTGTGCTGCAGGCATTGTGTGCAAGATCCCACAGCCTGGGAGGAACTCTTCAGCTCTTCTCACAGTCAAACCAACTCCATCTCTACCACTGAACCGCCAAGATCAACAGTGGTGCAAACTACTACAAATATAGTAGTAATGATATTAATTTGTGTGCATGGACCTACAATTAGTTCCAGACTTTCTCAGATACATGTTGCACAGAACATTTAGCATAGATAGCAGATGATAAATCTTGAAATCAACAGCCAAACAATAATGCTGTTGACATTAGAGTAGTAGTTCAGTAAAATAAATAAATAAACACACAAATAAATGAGTAATAAAGTAAATCTCATTCAGTGCTTCCTGTCTTTTCTCATGTTTGCTGTAGCCTTGCCCCTTGTTGTTGTCCACGCCCATGTCCAGGGGCCTTTCATTATCTCTTTCATTATCTATGTATTTATTCCCTTTCGCCTCTTCATCCTTTTCTCTGTTGTCTTTCTGTAGCATTTTTCCATTGTGCTTATTGTTATGTCCACTGTTGTGTTTACCAGTTAACTCTCCTTGTTTAATAAACCTTGCTAAACTGCTATCTTGCACTTGCTTCCATAAACAAAAACCTTAAACCATAAATAAATACAATAAAGTAAAAAAGTAAACCAACAAATGCTGAAGGAGTTGCAATTAAATGAATAGTTCAGCTAAATAAATAAAGGAATGGATAAACAAACAAACAAACAAATAAATAAATGTACCCATTACCCCAGATGGAATCAATCATCCAAAATATATGTGCATGCTTACAGATGGAGCTAGGAGGCTAGCTTTGCTAACAAACGCATGAAGTCAATAATCACACAAATTGTTTCTTCTAAAAATGTCTCACTCTTAACCCTCTCAGACTGCCCCCAGCTCTTCATTAAGGTGCGGCACACCTTAGATGCGGTCCTTTCGGACAACTTTAGGGCTGGTATTCACAAAGCAGCATTCTAGAGAAGTACTCCTACCCATGAGGTGGCTTGTGAAAACAGACACACTTCTCAACAAAGTCCCTCGAAACAGACCCAGATCATGCCAGCTAATGCACACTAACGCAGTCGCCACACTACATTGCTGTAGAGGTTAAACGTTTGTGGCTATAATATTCGGTTAGTGTATGCTGCACATGCACTCGTAGACTGTAGATCAGTGTCTGTGTTTTTTACAGTCTCCTCCGTAATGAAGGGTTTATTCACAGCAGGACTAACATATCAGCCAATTTATTAATTAATTTATACATTTTTGTGGTACTAGAAGGACGGTTCTCGCTGAAACAGTCTGTTCACATCTCAACATTGTTTATTGTGTGAATGACACTTTCTCCATGATTTAATTGACTGGCGACTCTCAGTTGCGTGTGTGTATGTGTGTGTGTGTGAATGGTCATCTGTCTCTGTGTTCCACTGTGACGGGTTGGCCCCCTGTTCAGAGTGAATCCTGCTTGGGATTGGCTCTAGCTTCCCCACTACCCAAAATGGAAAATCAGTATCCACCGTTTCCATTGCAACTTTTTTTATCCTGTCTTGAATTACCTTATGCTCTTAAAAGGGTGCACATATCATCGCTAGTCTGCTCCTTTGGGCTGTAATCCCCAAACCATTCCAGCTCCCTCCCTGGCGTTATGTGATTGAAAGCGTTAACTGCGTGACATCTGCTTTTGGGTGAGTGTAGAGGTCAGTGGTGGGCCCGTTCGTAGTCATAGAGTGAGGCAGAGTCGATAAATCAGGCTCAGAAGGCTGTCACCTGTGAACACTTGCCCATAATCAATGACTTCAACAGCACCTCCAAGCCCACCTGAGAGGGCAGACCTCCTGTGCAATGTCATAACACACCTTACTTTTCTCTCTGTTCTTCTCTGCCCTCGGCAAGTGGGGTAAAGGGTCCGCTAGTGGAGACACGCGCCACGTTCATTGATCAAACGAAGCTTTCACCGCATCTGCTGGGACATTCTTCAGCCCCGGCTACCCCTCGGCCACCCCTGTCGGCCTGAGTCGCGGATGGAACGACTCTAATCCCCCAAAGTTCAGCTCACGGCCTCCAAAAGCCTGTAAGTGGCAGCAGGTTTAAGTGTCCAGGAGCAAAGAAAACAGGAATGGGCTGAACTATTTTAATCCTTCTCATTGAAGGGAGGTAAACTGCCCAGTGGAGAGGTAAGGGCTAAGCAAACGAAGAGGAAGGGTCGTCAGGTTTTTCCGGGTTGTCAAGCCTTTTTCCCATTGCACTCACACTCCCATCACATGACTCATATCCAATGCCAGAACAAAGAAAAGTGGCAGCTATTCCCACACGGACGACATAAACACAATTAGTTTGCTTTTAGTGGACGTGTTTCGAGTCGCTGCTAAGTATTTGCGCCGTCCGTGTTGCGCGGATGTGTGTTTGTTCAGGGGAAAGCTTATTATCTTTCATCTAAAATGCTTCGAACAGTCCACAGGAGTGGATTTACATGGCCTCGCTGGATTGTAACAAACACAGCTCGAACATTCTGACTAGGTGGCAATTACCAGTGAAAACAAAGACCTTCCAAAGATGACTGCGATAATTGAACAAATAAATTTGTGAGGCCCTTTATCCTAATATTATTTTCTCAAAAGAAATCCTAGAACGATTCTCAAAATGAAGTGGCTTGTAGACCAGATCCTCTGAGTACCCCAAACAAACGAAAGTGTGAAATATACATGGTTACTTTGTAACTGTCAAACTATATTAGTTGTACAATAACTCTTCATTAATGTTATTTAACACACGGTGCCAACATGCTGCCTTCATCTCCAAAATGATAATAAATGAATAAATGAATAAATGATTAAATAAATAAATAATATAAATAAGTTTTGAAAGTCAGACTCCATATAGTTTTTAATCTTCTCCTTAATTTAGTGGTTGGGACAATGAAGTCCTCCAAAGTGGGTCTGGTGTAATTTGTTCGTCCTGGAGAAACATAACAAGATGAATTTCTTTAGAGTGGTGGTGAATGGAACCAGACATCATGTCTCCAACACAAACATAGCCAGTGTAGCTCCAAGTGTTTCCTCTGTGTTTTTTAGATGATGATGATGATGATGGTGTCCCCCTGAACCTTGTGTCATGCATTAGACAGCATCAACCTTTCATGCTTCCATTCCCCACTGCTCTGAACAGATCTGACTCACCTATTTCACTGAATTATTTATGTATGAATGTACTTATTTATTTAGTCATTTATACCTTTCCAATTTCCTAAAGCAGAATCGGGTGGAATTCCTCATTAACAGCATGCAGAAATATGCTTTTGGAGCATTTTATTTGTCCTTTCATTGTTGTTTTGCTCAATGTATGGGTAAATGTATATATTAAGGAAAAACAAACAAAAAATATCAGTTATCTATGTATATCAAATTCTGCAACTACTCTCACTCTACCGTCAGCTTCCCACTAATGGCAATGGCCGTATCAAAGCCGCTCTCTCTCTGGAGATAAGCACAATGCTGGCATTTCTTTGTTCTCCTCATTTACAGTTGGCAGACAGGCTGTTGGATGGATGGACTCGGCTGGGCTCCATTTGGCTAAGTGACTGACAGGCTTCTAATGTCCCTCCATCTCCTGCTGTCACCGGTGCTAAGCAGCTCCTGGCAGATGTTATCAGAGCTGTCTGCTGAAGAGTGAGGTGGCCTGGGCCTTTTTTTAGTCCCCTCTCTCAGTGCGAGGAGGCACTCAATGCCCCAACACTGTCCAGACCTTCAGCGGAGTGCAGCAATACTAGCCATACTCGTCTGTCCTCCTTGTGGGGGGTTACAGAGGGGACGTTTCTCAATGGATTAAAAAGCTTTTTTATCAGGACCTGGCCTGCCACTTGAAGACACTCCTTTAATCTGAGAGGACAGATTGACAGAGACAAGCAACAGTCAGTGGACCGGCAGCAGAGCTGCAGTACTGTATCTTGGTCGCTGACTTGATGATAGCCTGTCATTTAAACCACACACACTGGATAGATCTCAGACTCAAGCCAGTGCTCGACACTGCTTTAAACAATGCTTTTCATTTCTCCAGGTCACAGAAGGACTGGCTAATGAGACATTAGAGCCACTACTTACACAAGCACAAGCCTTCCAGTACAACAGAACAAAACAGAATAGAATAAAATTGTACTGTAGAATGAATTGTGTTTCTCAACAATACATGTTTAAGAATGTCCAAAATAGGAAAAAATTTAATCTCTTTCTCTGACTGTCTCTCTCACTTTTAGCCTCTTTTTCTATCTCAATGTTTCTTGAGAACTTCAGTGTGCAACAACAAACCAACCAACCAAAAAAAAAAAAAAAAAAAAAAAAAAACCAGAATAGAAGAGAATTTGATGGTATCGTATAAAACAGAATGGAATAAAAATTCAGGAATAGAATAGAATAGAATAAAATGTAGACTGGATGGAAAAGAATAGAATAAAACTAAATGGAATGGCATAGAACAGAATAAACTTGATGATCTAGAACAGAAAAAATAGAATAGAATGAAATAATGTACAATGGAATTTAATAGAATAGTATAGAATGAAATAGAATAAAATAGAATGGAACAGAATCAAATGAAACAGAACAGGAAAGGAAAGAATATGAATGAAAAGAAAAGAAAAGAAAATAAAGAAATTAAAAAAGAGAAAAGAAAAGGAAAAGAAAGAAAAGAAAAAGAAAAAAGAGAAAAGAAAGGGAAATAAGAGAAAAGAGAAGGAAAGGTATAGAACATAACATAACATAACATAACATAACATAACATAACATAACATAACATAACATAACATAACAACATAACATAACATAACATAACAGAACAGAATAGAAAAGAATCAAATAGAACAGTATAGAATAGAACAGAATAGAATAGAACAGTATAAAATTGAACAGAATAGATTGTAACAGTATAAAATAGATTAGATTAGAATAGAATATAACAGTATACAATAGAATAGAATAGAATAGAAAAAAGAACAGAATAGAATATAACAGTATGGAATCAAATAGAAAAGAATTGTATCAAATAGAATACAATAGAATAAAATAGAACAGAATATAACAGTATAGAATATAGCAGAATCGAATAGAATAGAAAAGAACAGAATAGAACAGAATAGAATAGAAAAAAATAGAACAGAACAGAACAGAATAGAATCGAATAGAACATAACAGTACAGAATCAAATAGAATAGAATAGAAAAGAAAAGAATAGTTTCAAATAGAATAGAATAGAATATAACAGTATAGAATCAAAAAGAATAGAATAAAATCTAATAGAATAGAATATAACAGTATAGAATAGAATAGAATATAACAGTATATAATAGAACAGTATATAATAGTATAGAATAGAATAGAATAGAATAGAACAGAATAGAACAGTATATAATAGAATAGAATAGAATAGAATAGAACAGAATAAAATAGAACAGAATAGAACAGTATAGAATAGAATAGAATAGAATAGAATAGAACAGAATAGAACAGTATATAATAGAATAGAATAGAATAGAATAGAATAGAATAGAATAGAATGGTTCTAGAGCACTCCTTCTCTGACAGTGACCTTTGAACACATGACTGTGATTGGTGCAGAGAGGAGACTCCTTTAATAACAATGTGTTCCAGTTAAATCATTGCCCAGAAACTCTTCCACACCAGTGCAGTGCAGCTCACCAGCAGTTCTCCTTGCTAAAGAGTTTTCCTCATCTCATTACAGGACACCCTATAGTATGGGCTTAAAATGTAAATATTTAAATATATATAAATATAGAGAAGCCAAACTTTATCAGTGCACTGGTTTAGTGTTTACTGTAGAATCAGAGGAACTTCTCTCTGACACAAACCAAGTGACCTCCACCGACCTAAACAGTGACCGAACACAGATGATGCCCCAGACAAAAGGTAAGAATCCTCACACATTTCCTGTACACCCCTCTCTCTCTCTCTCTCTCTCTCTCTCTCTCTCTCTCTCTCTCTCTCTCTCTATCTCTCTCTCTCTCTCT
>JBBIGC010000001.1:30356287-30370198 GCA_037576955.1 Lepidarchus adonis
CCTGCTCTGTGATGTTCATCCTGCACTTTGATGTCGGTCCTGCTCTTTGATGTCTGTCCTGCTCTGTGATGTCCATCCTGCACTTTGATGTCTGTCCTGCTCTGTGATGTCTGTCCTGCTCTGTGATGTTCATCCTGCACTTTGATGTCTGTCCTGCTCTGTGATGTCCATCCTGCACTTTGATGTTTGTTGTGCGCTGTGATGTTTATGCTGCATTGTGATGTGTGTCTCGCAGTATTTCGCCCTTACTGTATACTTGCATATGGATAAACGGACTGTTTTGAGTGGTGCAATTCAAATATGAAAACAACAAAATAATAATAAAGTAATAATAATAAGGTTCTACTTGGGCACAGAATTCATCCTGTTTCACACACAACATATTAAACCCATCACACACTGCCTCAGTGAGAGTCTCCATTCTGGCCCGAGTTTGTTCCAAAGCCAGAGCATTGTGTGGCTGCACTTGAGTAGAACGGCAAATCTAAACCACACCGGTCAAACGGCTTAGGGCTTTCTGACATAAACCATCCCATGGCGCTCTAACTCCAGACCATCATAACTCTTCATGTCCAGGAATGCACTGTTGCAAAAGGGTTAAGGTTCATGAACACAGGTGTTGCAGAGGAGAGCAAGAATGACATGTCATGAAATATTGAGTGCATTCGATCCAGCTGGAGAACTGTTACATTTTTAAACCACACACACACCACAATGCTCAGTCTACTGGCAGTCGGAGACAGACAGAAGCGAGGGATGTTAGCTAACCGTAAAGCCAGCGAGAAGCTTCCCTCCTCTCCTCCTAGCATGAAAGGGAGCATTGAAATGAAATGTATTTCCTATCAGGGGAGCCAACACACAAATCTTAAGCGCCAAGTGAGGTTTGGGGCTAGTCCTGCACATTGGGCCTCCTTTTGAAGACTTGTGGAGAGGAACGGAATCAGGTGCCTTGGGGTTTTATGTGAGCAGGCCTCTGTAAAAAAAAACATGTTACCTGTGAGTGCTTAGACTGCTGCGATCGGTGCAAGGCAAACTCAAAACATGTTTGTCTTTTGAATTTCTAACTGCACCTGCGAGAGACGACATCCGGGTCCAAAACAAATTCTTCTCCCCCCAGAGAGCGCCGCTGGAAAAAACCCCAACAAAAAACACGGAGATGAAAGTCATATATCTCGCTGTGGTTTTTCTGGCATGAGCCGCATAAAATTACAACCTTAAATACTTTGGAGCTTTTTTTGCTGCAAGCTGCTCTGAATTAAAGGTACGCTTCAAAGTCAAATGTGAAAAATCTCCCACTTCTTTTTTTTTCTTTTTGTGGCATCGGGAGAGTTTTGTTAAAGTGGAGGGCTGCACACCTGTGCATTGAATGCGTGCGCATTTATCTCCTGGCTGGGGACTTGGCCATACAGATCCACTCTGCCATCTCTTTGAACCCGTTTCCCCTGGTGGCTCCTCGACCAAACAGCTCTCAGTGCTTTGTAAGTGACTCCATTGTTGGGGGTAGATTGACGAGAAAGGGGGGTCAGTCCAGGAAAGAAAGGCTTGATAAAAACAAAAAAGAGAGAAAGAGAGAGAGAGAGGAGAGAGAGAGAGGGAGGGAGAGAGTGAAGAAAAAATTCTTTGAGGTCTGAGGAGAGCAGGAATGGATCAAAGTGCCTGCTGGTGACCTGCGGCCTTTGTCCATCAGGGCTTCGCTGAGCCCATCTCTGGAGGCCAGCGTGTATCCAGCTACAGGAACTTTCAGCTCTCAGGGAGCACCAGTGATTCCAAATGTGCATGATCCTACATCTCTCTGCTTTCTCTCCCACCCCATAAGTTAAAATGAAAAAGGTGGATCAGCCGTACCTGCTGTAATCACAGTAGCAGTAGCCTTGTTCACGCTACATGATTGTGGATCATGGTTGGATAACTGTACTGCTCTCACGTCATAACCTCAGACAGTTGTGTTGTGTGACGAGAGCATCAACAAGTGGTCAACAACTACACCATCTTTCAGCACTGCTGGTCTGGTCTGCAAAACAAGGCACTGTGACCAAAATTCACACAAAAACTGACCCAGGATGTCAGGGATTTGGACCCACTTCCGCTCAACTTTGGTGTTATCAGCCTAAAATATTCTTAGGGATATCGCCTTTGTCTTAACCTCCTGAACAGCAAAAGCTATTAAAAAAGTCAGCAAACGCAATTTATATTTTTATGAGTTCCATAATTTAAAATTAGTTTCAACCACGCTGTGAACGGTAGATGACAAAAAAGGAGGTTCCTCTACACAGCGAGGCCAAGACAGAACAAGAACTCAGATGTAGCTTAATGGAGAATGTGCAGTTTCCCTACACGTCTTCTCCATCTTCAGGTGGTGATGTTCAACTTTAAATACGTGCAATAATCTGCATTAAATACAATGCATTGTGACGGACACTTACAGCCAACAACAAGAACAACAAGGCGAAACAATCAACCAATGAGCATAAGAAAGAGCAGAGCAAAAGACTATGGGAAAGATGCGAGGAGGGTTAGTCAAACATATTCAACAGTTTGCAAGATGCCAGGAACTAATGCAACAGGGTTCCCCCGAGCAAACAAACATTTATCAAGCAAATCCAACTGTATTCCATTAAGAAAAAACACAACTGCTTTAGTTACAGTGACATCAGCAAGAGAAAACTTATTAAAACATCAGAGCTATTTTGTATTTCGCAGTGCAGACTATATATTTAACATTTCTCATCATTTCTGTAAGGTTATTAGAAGATTATTCAACTGTTTCTAGACATTTTTACTTCCATAAAGTGATCTTATCAAAGGAAAGTGTATTACCGCCCTGGCAGATCATATTACTTCCTTTAGGCGTTGTTTATTAGTAAAAACCGAATGATCTGTCAGAGTAATAAAGTCATTTCTTTTTATAAAACAACAAAAAAGCCAAAACATCAGGTTGAAAAATAGTATAATATTTGTATGATGAAACATATTAGATATCACTTGATAAGTGTGTGTTGTGACAGTGTATGACACCCTAATGATGCTTTCTTTCATTAAAACCTTTTTTTGTAATAAAGAATGTCTGCTTTAGGAGCTGTGAGGTTTACTGTGGTCAGTTCAGTGTCTACATCACTCCCCCTGGTGCAGCAATCTTCTCAAATGCAAAGAAACAAAAAATAATAATAAAAATGTAAATAAATAAATAGATAGATAGATGACATTTATTTTGTCTTTTTACACTGGAAGATGCCCATGCTGCCAATTTTCTGCTAGCTTCCGATGCTATTTTAGTGCCAAGCTAACAGCCAACAGTGTTTAATTTTGCATGAGCATGTGGTTGTAACATTTGGAATTATTGTCCTAAGGTTGCAGTGGGCAGAGCTCAGTGGCAGTGTTAGTGATCAGCTCAAATACTACAAAAACAGACAAAAAAGCATCTAAAATGGGAAAGAGCTGTTGTTTTGTATATTTCTCCAGCATCCTAATCAGCTACATGTAAATATAAGGAGCGTATACCTGACCACATAAGTGTCCATGTTGCAAGTTCTTTGGTAAGTTGTAAGGATCACAGTCGAGTCCAACTGCCTTGAATTTAAGCAAACATTCATTTTTCTCCCACTTTCAGTATTTCTTCTATTAAAGTTTTTCATATTGCAGCTTGTGTTGCTATCTGAGGTGGGGGTGGAAGTGGGGGTAGTGTGGGGTGGGGTTGGGGGGACGGGGGTTGTTGGATTCTGGTGGAAAAGTGACATTAGGCCCTCCATAAGCGAAAGGAACACAATTCAACACCACTGACAGGTGAAGAGAAGAACATTGACTATCTAGCGCTTTCATTACAATGGCACCTATCAGGCGGCAATTGAACAGTCAGTTGCTGAGGTTGATGTGATGGAAGCTGAAATGTAAGGATCTGAGGGCCTTATTGTGTTGACGAGATCATCTCCAAAACAACAGGTCTTGTTTGTGTTCTAGGTCTGCAGTTGTTAGGACTGATCCAAGGAAGCACAACAGGCTAATTGGATGCAAGGTCATGGACACCCAGGGCTCACTGATGCATGTGCAGAGTGAGGACACTGCAGTATGGGTGGGGTTATCTGTAAGAAGCAGGGTATCTTTGCTCATGTAAAGATTTATTGGATAAAGGTTTATTGCACAGCTATAAGTGTTAGAATGGACCTGAGTTTATTCGGAGAAGCTTGATTAAAATAGGCTTTATTTCGCATTATTTCCCTTTGACATATAGGGCCTCTGGACCTTGCAATCATAAACTGAACATACGTTATGGGGTTGAACCTATTTTCCTCTCCCAGTTTTGGATATTTCCAGGTCTGGGACTTCCACTGCTGGGGTAGGCATTTACCTGGAGCAAAGCAGGAACAAATAAAAGCCAACAAAGATTACAAGAGTAGGTTCCAAGAAGCCTTGATATGATCTTCACTTGTCAGAGCAATCTGTGGATATAATGAGGCTATAAATGTTGTACAGTTTTGTGAAATAGTCATAAAGAGGGGGTTCCATCCTGAGCTGATATCATATCTATATAATATCTAATATCTAATGCAAAATTGGCAACAAATTACTGGGCTGGCCATTCAATAAATGGTCCAACTTGATGAAAATACTAATATCTTTTCATCAGAAGTAATGCACAATATGCAATAACTATAGCGCATCAAAAGATTAATCATACAAATTTTAATTACGCTCAACAAACTGAAGTGATTGTTATCATGCTGTGGGTCTTTTCTAAACCCAGCAGAAGTTCAGGACCCCAATTCACTATTAGCTCCTCAGACAGTTCAAACTCTGCTCAGTGTATTTAAGGGGTGTCTGTTACTGGAGTATTTCTTAATTCATCCTGATAACAGTGGTCAGTAAAAATAGCTGGTGAGAATGTTGCATCTTCTACAGAGACACATTCTTGTTCTTGGTTTGGAAGATCACTGTTATTTTATCTTAGTCGTATTTGTTCATTTAATATTTGTCTGTTATTACTCTCTGATGTCGACCAGAGGAGTATGGGTTCCCCTTCTGAGCCTTGGTTCCTTTCAAGGCTTCTTCCTACAATTTAGGAGTTTTTCCCTGCCTCTGTCACCTTTTTAATTAATATTGAATATTTTTTTCTTCAACAAAATTAATAGAATTAAAAAGCAATTGTGCACTAAAATGCTCAGAAAATGCAACAAAATATTTAATTTACATTACTTTCCAAGCAGTCACCAATGTTGGAAGCAAGCCTTTACAATTCATTATATTATTAACTATTTACTCTCACCAAATTCTGGGCCCAGACCAATAGGGCAGAGCTAACCGGTTTGACTGTATGTTCATTTTTATAGTTCAAAGTAAATCATACTGTGTCCTAAACCACACCCACAAGGCTGCTCCACCTTCATGAGGAGTTGGAATGTTATACCTCAAAGTAAGTCATACTGTGTCCTAAACCACACCCATAAGACTGCTCCACTTTCAGGAAGAGCTGGACAGTTATACCTCACAGTAAGTCATACAGTGTCCTATACCACAACCACACATCTGCTTCAGCTTTATGAAGAGCTGTGTCCTAAATCATACCCACAAGTCTGCTCCACCTTCAGAAAGAAGTGGATGGTTAGAGCTCACAGTAAGATACTGTGTCCTAAATCATACCCACAAGTCTGCTCCACCTTCAGAAAGAGGTGGATGGTTAGAGCTCACAGTAAGATACTGTGTCATTAATCACAACCATGAGGCTACTCCACCTTCAGGAAGAGCTGGATTGTTATACCACACAGTAAGTCATACTGTGTCCTAAAGCACACTCACAAGTCTGCTCCACCTTCATGAAGAGCGAATGGTTATAGCTCACAGTAAGATGTACGTACTACGTCCTAAACCACAACCAAAAGGCTGCTCCAACTTCAGGAAAAAACGGATGCCAACTGAGATGATCGGGGGAAGTTTTAGTGGTGAAGCAAATTTGGGCAGATTGGGTGACTACTGAATTCTGCTCTTATTGACGATAGCAGCTGCGGTTCAACACTAAAGAAGCAAGTTCAGTAAACTAAACGTGCCTTTGCTGATCAACTTCATCAAGCGGAAAAAATGAGTTCATCAGACATTTTGCCAAACTATTCCTTTAATCCTCCCTGTAGAGGATGTGTGTTCATTTCCACTTTCAAATCAACGAAACATGTCATTTGACTAACTATGTGTTATTATTTTCCTTCTACCAAAAACTGGAAGGATGAAAAAGACGTTTTTTAGCAGACGAAAAGCCGTTTTGGAGACACTACGATCAGATTGGGAAATAATGGATGCACCACGAGCCTCAGGTTGCTGATGAATGAACAATAAATTGTGTTTAATAAACGCCACTTGCTTTGAAGACCTCACCGGGGCATAATGAATGGGCCGGAATCTAAGTACTGTTTGGGAGAGAGAGAAAGAGAGAGAGAGAGAGAGAGAGAGGTGGGATATATGTGGAGGAGGAGGAGAAGGAGGAGGAGGACCAGGGATGGGGGGTTTTAAGTATGTTGGGAACGAAAGCACACAAATTGTCCAGCTTTCATTAGTGTGGTGAGTGAAGACTCTGCAGAGGGCTTGATTCCCAAGACTCTCGGATAACAAGTGGCTTCTCACACTGGGGCTTTCTGTTTCCTCCTAATAAAACCAAAAAAGAGAAAGAGAAGGAGAGAAAGAGGGAGAGAGAGGGAGCTGGAGAGGGTGACTGGCCATGGAGAGAAAAGGGGAACGGGACCCCCACAGCCAACTGTTATCTGCCTAACACTCAGTCATTGTGGAGGTATTTTGGTTTATTTTCTCGGAGCCCAATGAATGGCTGCCGACAAGGCATTTCTGATGACTTTGATAAGGGCCGCTCCCTCCCTGCTCTCTCCCTCGACAAATGCCCCCTTCCTTTAAGTTAACCTCGCCTCCAAGAGCCATTAGTGAAAGACATAAAACCGAGGGGCAGCGGAGGAGCCCTCACTAATGCATGCAGGGGTTAACCGGCACTTCCTCTAAAGCAAACACGGCGAGAAGAAACAGGCCAGTCTGGAGCATGGAGAAATGCTCACGCACCAGCTCTAAACACAGAGCCTGACAGCTCAGCGTAAACCCTTTCATCTACGCATTGCAACAGGCTCGCCCCTTAAACACTTATTTTTGACAAATGTCTTAGGGAGCTACCCAACAACTGTAGCCTTCCTGGTATATGGGGCCCTGCAGGCATTAAATAAAGAGTTTCTGCTCGAAGCCACAGGATAATTTACCTTCATGTGACGCAGCAAGAAGGTTTCACAAGAGAGTTTATTTCTAAAGTGTTTTCAAAGCCGCTGGGCAGGTGCAGGGCCCAAAGCTCTGCCTCCTCCGGTCCAGTTTAAGAGCACATTAAAGCACCAGTGAGAGTCTCTATGAGCAGCTCTGCCTGCCTCCAACAGAACCCGATGGAGTTCACAGCCAAGACAGAGCACTGAACTGAGCTCCATACTTTCGGAGAAGCTTTTTATCAATGCTGTGATTCTGTTAATTACATTTAATTATGTGAAGACAATTCAGAATTAGGGGCAGTGGCTAGTGCCTCACAGCATGAAGGTCCTGGGATTGCAAGTTCTCCTTATGTTTCCTCCAGTTGTGGTGTAAGCTGATGGTCTACTCTATATTGCCCATAGGTGTGAGTGTGTGGGATGTCTCTGCGTTGTTCTGTAATAGGATCAGCTCCAGCGTCCCTGCTATGCAAATTGGAAAAATGATTCTGAAAATTGAATGGAAATAGAAACAATTCAGAATCATGGTGGGAACACATAGTGACTAAATGGGCTATTAAAACAGTAGTGGAATGCAGACAAAAAAGCAAAATGTTTTTCTTTCAGTTTCTCATCTGAGAATTGTATCCTGACCTTAAAATATACTTTGGTCTATATTAGGTAATACTTTACAGAGGGGCGCATTCATAAGTCTACATTATGCACGCTTAAGCCTTTTCGCAACTGATTTAAACCTAGAGAATTGTAAAGGCTTTTTTCCAGAAAACTGTCCTAAATGATACTTTTCAGTGAAAGGTTACGGCTTAGAACCTCACTATTCATTCATTCTCCAAGCCACTTATCCAATTCAGGTCTGGAGCTATTCCCAGCTGACTGCACACCAAGGCAAGGTTCCCCTGGGACAGAAGGCCAACGTAGAACATACATTCACATTTATGGGCAAATCAGTGCAGCCAGTCAATCTACAGCTTGTAAACTCAACACATGTGTCTGACATGGGGATCGAACCCAGGACCTTCTTGCTATGAGGTGACATTGCTCATTTAAATTTAGCGTTGTCTCACTTTGGTAAAAAAAACACATACAATACACGAAAAGTGTGGCGAGCCAATCAGAATGCAGAATTCTGACAGCTGTGGCCAGCTTAGCTTACTATAGACATGAATCTTTCAATATGCATGTGAATCACCACCTTGAGTTGGATCATGATACACTGATGCACTGAGATGACCTTTTTTAGAGCATTCTTCTCAAGCTGCTTCTCATTTGGGCTCCAACAGAGCACTAAAGCACATACCACCAGACTCTCTGCACTCACAGGGGGCTGCCTGTCCCCCTCCGACAGCAGCACACGGCCCAACAGCAAAGAGATGAAACTGAGTGCTGCAGCTGTTTGGTGCTGTTGGGAGGGTGTAATGCTGGAGAAGTGATAAACTATGACCTTTCCCCAATTCCGCTGCATGCCTAATGGCTGCCCTCGCCGGCCCTGTGCGAGGTGTCTGAGTCTGGAGCGGGTGTATTTTTATCCGCCGCAGTGTGCCCAACGTCCGGCCGGCCAGAGCCAGAGCCAGAGCTGGCCGGCTGGCACGCAGCGCTGGCAGTGATCAGGTTCCTGATAGCTCTCGGTGCTCTTTGATGTGCTCAGGCCCCTGCCCTCAGCCTCCCCCTCTCAGGAAATTGCATTCTGTCCACTGCCACAGCAGATAAATGAGGCAGGCGAGGGGCTGCACACTGTCACCAGCCGACCCGGCCTGTCTAACGGTACAGCCTGCAGTGTGTTAGCCACATGCGGCTTCATCCGGCAACGTCGACCTGCTCGTGCGAATGCTCAGACTCACACAGACACGCACATGCACACACATACATACACATTCACAAGACCACATGGGAGACACACAGTGCACAATACACACCACATGAACAAATACTGGACACGTTTTTTTTGATAACAGCAAATTTGATTTGTTGAGAAAGGATCATTCTGTGAGAGAGGCACCACTTCACGCGACTGTGGTTTGTAACCACGTTAAAAAAACACATCTCTATGGGAAGCATTCGTGACATCATTGTGAGGTCAGTGAACAGCTAGTGATTAGTGACAGTTTCGTTCATTAGCAATGACTAATGAGACTCACTGACGTCAACCCTCTTTTCCTGTTTTCTGATTTTGCACATTTTCCGCATAATTGAATAGTTATGAGCGATTCGATGTCAAATTTGCCACATGACGCTTTCTTTACATTGTTGGTGAATGGAACTAGTGACCAATGTCTAGAGCACAAATATTAATATCAAATAATTTATTTACTATCCAAACCCACCAATGAACCTACACGATAACCTACATGTAATACTTATGATGGTTAAAAAAATTATCAAAAAACATAATATCTCCACCACTTGTTATGGTCTCACCATTTTTTTGGGCAAAAATCGACAAAACACCCCAAACCTTTCACTGACAAATACCATCATTCTGAGACGTCTGGTTCCATTCACCACTATTGTGAACAACAATCTTACAGGTTTTTAGTAGAATGGAGCATCATCTTACCCAACTTTGTTTGAATTCCTTCTTTTAAATGTGGTGTGCTTGTTATTTTGTTGCATTTTCATCACCATTGTATTAGAGCCACTCAGAAATCATGAGAAAAACACAAAATCTTTGTACTTTACCCCATGGCTAGTTAAAAAAATTCTGGCATGATTGGATAGAGCAAAATAAACAAGTCTGTAAAATCAAAATGGATGTTTTTTGTAGCTTCATCACCACATATGGCCTGTGGAGAGTAAACAGTGTTCAAGTACAACATTAAAGGCTTTCATTTTCAAAATACATTTGGTTTTGCTAGTTAGGGGTCTTTTAAAGCTTGTTTTTCTTTTTTATTTCTCACTAAAACTATATGATGACACCTCCCTAGCATCATAACATGGCATGGCATTGACCAGGGTCAGCAAGCTGCCAAATTAGAATGAAAATAAAGAAATATTGTGTGGTCAGTTGTCATCGATTCCTCTGCCCTTGCCCTTACTGACCCAGGAATGTGTAGTTGTTGATTCAAGAATTATTCCTAGTGGTGATTGAAGAAAGTAAGGCCACCAGTATCCCCCTGTTCCATTCCAGACAACCCCTCACCACCCCCACCCCCACCCCCGCCACCACCACCACCACCCAAGCCTGGCTGGGCCTCTGATTGACAGGTCATGAAGATACACTGACATGGTCCTCATTTCCTTCAAGTACTATGCCACCCCTCCCCGCTCCCAACACCCCTGAAAAAACACACTTGAGCCTGAGTGTTGCAGAGCAGGAAGTGTCCCGGGGAGAGAAAGTTTGGTTTCGGGTCAGCGTGCTCCGCTGGGAGAGAAGGTGCGTTGGGGGAGGTGGCAGCTGGGAATTCGGGATCTGGAGAGTGGAGAGAGAGAGAGAGAGAGAGAGCGAGAGAGAGAGAGAGGCGGAGAGAGTGGTGGAGGACTGGAGGAAGGAACGCTGGAGGAGGTTTTTGGGGAATGCTGATGGCGGGGTGGGTGCCGCCGCTGCTCAGTCCTGAGAGGAAACATTAGCAAAGCGAGGAGGAAAAGCTGCCAAATTAACTTCTCACCCTTTCAATCACACCCAGGAGAGTTCCTGTCCTGCTTCGCTTCTGCTGACGTGGGTCAATGGGCTTTTTTTTTGTTCCACCTCACGCAAACACTCCGCAGCATCGTGATGACCCCACAGACCTTCTTGGTGACCAGGAAACACTAATGCAGTTTATTAAAGGCCTGTTTGCACAAGAACCTCCTTCTCGCATCTACTGCCTGTCAAAATGTGCAATAATGACATTTACTGTATTTGATCATATTAACCAAAAAAAGACAAAAAGTCCTGGTTTTGCAATTGTACGTACACCAATTAGCCATAACATTAACACCACCTTCCTAATACGGATTAGGTCCCTCATGCTGCTGAAAAAGTTCTGACTGTGGTGCACTGTGTGCTCAGACCAGACGGGCAAGACATCAATGAGCATTAGGTTCCCATTCCTTCCTTGCATCACTACCGCACACCTGGGAAACTCCACAAGACCTGCTGGTTTGGAGATGCTCCAGCCATCACAGTAAGGCCCTTATTGTGGCTCAGTTCCTTACACTCCAACCATCTCACAGGTGCCACTGTAATAAAATAAATAGAAAGTTAATGTTGTTCATTTTGCAAGTGGTCAAAATGTTATGGCTGACGACTTCTCGTTAGGGGTCCCGTATTGTGCCATTTTACAAAGCAGTCCAGGCTTTTAATATGGTCATCGTAAATGGGTGGGGTTAAACTTCTGACCACTGGATAGACAGATATATAAGTTTTGTGACATCACAAAAACAGTCCATTTAAAACAGGCTGTTGTCTGGTGTCCATATGTAGACTGTATGGACAGGGAAGTGTTTATGGACCACATTAAACTCATTTCATTTCAAGAAAAACAGTTTGTTTCTTTTTACTGCAAATTGAGCCCTTTAACCCATTCAAGGACATTAAATGACAGCACTCATGGACACTGTGTCCACCCCCAAAACACGCCTTTTTCGCTCTATGTCCTCCACCCCACATGTGATGTTGGTGTTTGTTGCCATCGTCCTCCTGACTCTCCCGTTCTACGTGTAAAAAACGAAATTCCTTCTCAGGTTACCTTCCTTGGAAATAGATGACGAGAGTCATTCTCTGAGACAAATGTAACTTTTCTGAACATTCTAAATCTGTTTAGGCACATTTAATAGTGTCAATTATTGTGGGGCCAGACAAGGGACTCGGGGCTTTCTTTAGCCAGGACCCTTAATAACATTGGCTTCAATGAGAAGCAGATGCTGACCTGCTTGGTCCCTTTGAAAAAAGACATTTGAGTAGCTCTGCTTCTAATTTATGAGCCTCCTTCCACATCTGGAATTCTTTATAATTAAAACGTAAACCCCAAAGTTCTACTTCCACCTGTCAAACGCTGAGAAGATGAACACAGTAATGGGCTTCTCCAGCCCGGTGGAAAGTCAGAGATCCCCCCGTCCTCTTCCAGGTCGAGGGGCGTGGCCTGGCAGACACAGTTTGTTTTGATTGACTTCCCGAGGCCGACGATCCTGAGGCATTGATGGGATTGAGAACGCCCTTCCTGTCCGCAGCGCATCACTTTGAACCTGCATGTTGATAATTGCTCTTGAAGGGTCCTGTTAGTTACGTTGCAAACATTTTCAGTGGAGAGTTAAATCCTGTTTTATGGTTCAGAAAGTAAATGCCCCATGGAAAAGAAGCACACACCCCCCCCCCCACCCCTTGAAAGCGCATTGTCTCAGAGGTTCGTTCGCTGGTGTGAGAAAAAATGATTGTGCCAAAAGTATAAAGAAACCCATGACTCATAACATGACGGAAACGTCCGAAAACAGATTTCGGATTTAAAAGGTCCCACACTGGAATATCCGGAAACATCACGCTCGAGCTTAAACGATTTGCTAACCCCTTTATTAGTTAATACGAAGAAAGGAGATGGATTTGCTATGGCCAGTGAATAACGTAATTGCTCATAATAGGGTCTGTTCTCTCAACAGATCAGTGAGGACCTACAGGAGTTTGAATTTCCGCTTGCGCATGCATGTGTGTATGTGTGAAAGGCTCTCGAACGCAAGCCCCCTTCATTAAATCGAATTAAGATCCAACACCCAGCAGATTAATTTTCTTCATCGCTCTCTTTACCCCCACTCTCCCTCTCTTTTCCTTCCTCAAATGCGGGACAAAAGCCTGAAAAAACTGAGGGGGCTCACAGGACTTGCATAGATCAGCTCGTGCAATTAATCCTGCTGTGAGCACGGCCATGTGGACGGCATTCCTGCCATTTTCTCCTCTATTACCAGATCATCGTAATTAAGTCTTCGGTATTAACTAGGCCGACCAGTCTGGACAAGGGAGAGAGTGCTAATCTACAGCAGCTTCCTGCAGCTACCGGAGCTGGTGGGCGCTCAGCAGAGCCAACCTTTGGACCAGAGGTTTTATAGATCAGCTGATTGATAAAGCCACTAGAGGACAGTGCATCAAATATTGCAGTAGTAAAAACTGTAGTGAACAGGCAGGAGAGCAAGAATCAGTACAAGAGTGAAAATACAACATTAGCTGGAACAAGTTACACTGATAATTGATAATCAATAATTACACAATGACAGTACACATGGAACCAAGTGTGCAATAAATGTGAGGATATCTTGACTGAAAGTGTCAGTGTCAGATTGTGCTGAACAGTTTATACCTCATGTAGCAATGTTACCATTCACCACTACCACTAGCGGCTTGCTGCCCCGGCCATCCCTACACCAGTATACTCACTAATGGGCTCTGAATCACCTGCCCCTGGCCTTAAGGTCTCCATTCCTAATCATGAGCACTGATTAAAGAACTTAAAAGCCCCCCAGCATTGGACTGTGGAGTGATGGATCTCAATCCAGTACTTCTGGATGTGTTCATCCAACTGACCTCACTCATGGCGGAATGCAATGAAATTCTCACAGCAATGGCCCACTATCTATCTATTCTAGAATCTGTGTCTATAAACATTTTTGAATGACCAGTTGTTAATTATGAATGCAACTTCTAGAACCTGGAATTGGTTAACTGTATCATACATAGAGCATAACAGTTGCATTTACTCAAAATCAACGAAAAGTCATCAAT
>JBBIGC010000001.1:30404986-30417995 GCA_037576955.1 Lepidarchus adonis
AAAAATTAAACCAGAGTTTATTCAGATTTTTTGGTAATTGCAGTTATACTTACTAGGCTATCCATCACATTTCAACACTGTGAAGACTAGTCGTACACCTCCACATGACTGCCTCCATTTTTGACAACTTTCAGCCACCTTCGGATGCAGGCATTTGCAGTGCTTTGCATTATTTTGTGGGGCTATATCAGAATCAATGTGTCTTAAAGGTGTTGGAACATCATGGCAAGCCTAGCAAGCAAAAATATGAATACAATCAGTTTCTTGTGTAATTTTTAGGAATTTACTAAAAGTGAATGCAGGATATCTCAAGATACAATACATTATACAATATGTGGCCCACAATAGTTATAATATTTTTTCTTTATCGTATTCTGCGATAATCGATATATCACTTTCCATCTATTTTCCCACACCAGACACTACACAGTCCACAATGAATTGCTCTCCATGAAACACGCCTTCCACTACAGCCAGCTAGTTTTAACATGGTCTATACAGTATGAATTATGGCGCATTATGCTTCTGTCTGATTTATATTATTGTTGAGCACATGCATTTCTACACACTTTGATTACTGGGTCTTTTCCCTTTTTTTTAAAGAAGCTCTCTAGTGATGTGTGTTTATTCACATTGACAGAATTCCCTTATAGTGTCATACATTATTATGAAACAAGTGCAGGAAAGAGACGTGCAGAGATGCGGACGTCAAAAAATTATTCATGATCTGGTTCGTCAGTTTTCTAAAAGCCAAAGACAGAATTTAGATTTAAATGTGGCTGGGGCGTCTGCCTAGCTTTCTCCACTTTCCATCTGTTGGAAATTCTTCAGCTTTCACCCAAGTGTCCTGCACTCAGTCGAGCATTGCAAATTGGCTGCGAATGTTAAATAATGTAAATATTAATATTGCCATCAGCAAAATCAATTATTGTAGAGTGTGAGCAAGGACAACGATATATCACCATATCAAAATTTTATTTTATTTTACTTGTGGGAAACCCTGTATATTCAGGTATATGTGTGTCTGTGTGTATATCACCATAATATTGTTATGGTCAATTCTTTTGGCCACAATAGGCTGTAGAAAATCTAATATCTGGACAGCCCTTCCTTCCTGTCTTATTCTTTATTTTGTATGTTGTTCACTTTTATCACGACCTTCTACACACACTCAACACTGTTCACACTTATGGATGTGTGTGTCCTGTGCTGATCTCCAGGCTTTCTCCCAACTCTGGGGCCCGCCTGGGTGAACATGTATGGTTCAACACGAAGCTACACCCTAATGGACGAGTACCAAGACCTGAATGAGGGCCTGGGAGAAGGTGTTTCGTTTCGGGCCCGGCTGCTGATCAACCTGGCTGTGGAGATTCTGGACACTTCCTCTCCAGAAGTAATGAGCTCTACAGAAGTGCAGGTGGAGGGGGTGCCCAATATTTCAGAGGTAAATGATCCACACGCAGGGGAGGTTGTTACTGGGCAATTACTGTGAATTATTAATAGCCCTTATTTAGAACATATTCTACATTATTCATTTAGCTTTGTTACCAAAACATTCTACTACACAGTGGTGTTGTTGCATTGTCCTGACCTGAACCCCCTATCACTGAACTAATGGTAGAAACAAGATGTTTTTTATCCAAACTTTATATAAACTTTAACCTCATCTTTTACAACCCACTTCCCAAAAAGTTGGGACGCTGTATAAAATGTCAATTAAAACAGAATGCAGTGATTTACTAATCTCATAAAACCATATATAAATCCCAATAGAACATTATCTCCATTAAAAGTAACCTTTAGGTTTCAGTGTAATTTATTGCAAGCAGATGATTGTTTTACTGTTATAATAAATTTGATTGAATATGATTCATGCAAAAAGTCATTTTGGACCTTTTATAATAATGTATAAAAATGTAAATCTGAACTCAATGGTTTTTCTCTGTTCCTCTAATCCTAGAATGCCACTGGAAAGGTTGAGGAGTTTTTCTTGTTTGGAGCATTTCTGGAAGCAACCATGATTGACAGGAAGATTGGTGATAAGCCGATCAACTTTGAAGTTACAATAGGTAAAGGAATTAAACCATAAATGAATAAAGAAAGCAAAGCAACCTTAAAAATCTTAAAAGAGCTTTCTGGGATTGTTCCTGTGCTCTTAGAACTTGAGTCTGGATCTGTCTCTAGTTACAGATCTCAGAACTCTTCCTCTTCAAGCCAAAATAATAGAAACAGTTGGAAATAGCTATACTGCTACATACCTTTCTTAAAAATAATAAACTTTATGAGCCTCATGACATTCCCATTTCACACCTCTTTTCTTTTGGTATTAGTAGGATACCCCTACCATGGTGTAGATCTAACAAGCAGGCAACAGTTTATCATTCTCGGTTCTCACAAGTCTTTCGGGTCTTCTATTATGTGTGGTGTCCATCAGGGAACAGTTACTGGCCCTTTCTTTTTCTGATTTATATTCTACCCCTAGGACAGTTTATTCATAACCATGGCCTTAACTTCCCTTCCAATGAACCAATGGACTAAATTTGAGATCCAAAACTTTAGATGAATATTGCTACTTTGTTCTAGGGTCTTCACTGATACAAAATGTTCTGCTCCCATCACTCCCATCCTTTTCCAACTACACTGTTTACATATTAGTCTCGTATTCAGTTTAAAATATTGTTTCTCACCCTCAAAGCTCTCACAATCTTATCCTACCTACCTCTCTGATCTTATGCTGCAATTGCTATTTCTACTGTTAATAATCTTCTGGCTTTTCAGACTTTAAAATACTTAAAAATTCAAACTACAAACATATCTTTTCAAAGATAAATTTTCTACAGTATGAAAAGCAACCCTGGAATTGTGAAAGGTGCAATGTAATTTGAACATTATTATTATTATTATTATTATTATTATTATTATTATTATTATTATTATTATTAGCTTTGAAAATGCATAATATGGGTTGTGTAAATGACTGTTTACTTCATGCTAGGAAATTATGGAAGTGAGGTTGATGATGCCCCTACCAAACCAAAAACAAAAAAGTCAAAGAAAGGGGATGGTGACGACGAGGAGTCTGAACTTATCCAAGGCTCCAGTGATGAGGAAGTTACTGATGATGGAGAACTGGTGTCTGTGTCCACGACTCCACCTATGAAACCAGTCATCACTGACAGGTGTGTGAGGAGCTCTGTAAAACCAGACACGTGATCTGCATATTGAAGTTCTTTCCACCTGCGATGGTTTTAGTGATAATTCTCATCTCGTAACCCAACTTAGGAACTACTTCCACCTCCCATACTTTGAGAGGAAGCCCTGTATCTACATCAAGAGCTGGTGGCAAGACCAGAGAAGACGACTATACAATGCCAACATAATAGATAACATTGCAGATAAGTTGGTCAGTGAAATATTTAAAATCATTCAGTTCAATTTTTAAATATGTAATAGTAGAAAATATTACTTAAAATTACCTGTTGGATGTTTTAGAACCCTTTTTTGAAACCGTTTTTACTGGTAATTTAAAAATGCATTTCTATTCTATTCTATTCTATTCTATTCTATTCTATTCTATTATACTATTAATTTCATTTACTATTAAGTATATAATTTATTTTGCACTAAAAATGTAAAGGATTGACAAAATTTTAGAATTACTTTTTGAGATTACCCTTTAAACTTATTTACTGTAATCAAACTGTCTAAAAATCCATTAGAAAATACATATTGTATTACTAGTGTACATACTTATTATTGTGTTTTATTACTGTATTTCTTTGTATTTTGCTTATAGTTACACTTATAGCATATGTTTTCATTATATTAGTATATATTATGTTTTATTATATTATACTATACTATTAATATACATTATGTTTTATAATTATTATAGCGTATATAATTTATTTTGCACTAAAAAATACTGTAAAACATTGACATAACAATTTATAGTTACTTTTTGAGAAGATTGCCATTTAAACTTATTTACTGTAATCTGTTTAAACTGTTTAAAAATCTATAAGAAAATTAGATATTCTAATACTAGTGTACATACTTATTGTGTTTTATTTCTGTGTTTTTAGTATTTTGCTTATAGTTACACTTGTTTGCTCTGTCACTGATTCCGATGCTTTTTTTGCGATAAAAGGAAGAGGGATTAAATGATGTTCAGGAGGTCATTAAAACAGAGAAAGCGTTTCCTGAGCGACGACTGCGAGGGGCTCTAGAGGAACTGACCAATGGTTGCAGGTAAGATTTCTTTTCTTTGTCTAAGCTTGGAGCAGTTTAAACCCATGGAGGTGTGTAGTCAGCAGCAGAAGAAACTTGATGTACATTCTGGGCCAAAACAACTTGTCTACTTGTATAAAAGACTTGGACAGCAAGCACACACTCATTTGACATTTTTTCACAAATAAAACAGCAATGTGAAACAATAAATCAGACATTTTCATACAACAATACTGGGGGATGTTTGGCTCTGAAGTGCCCCCTAGTGGATATAGCTGTTAATCTCCCAGACAGTAGATAATGTGATATGTGTCTGCACATGTAATCCCTACATGTGCAGACACAAGTAAACAGCAAGTAAATGGGAATTAAATTTCCATGATCATGTTCCAAAATCATGTTATATAAATTGATCAACCATAACATTAACACCATTGACAAGTGAACACTGACTATCTACTGATTTCATTACAATGGCAACTGTCAAGGGGGTGGGCTACAAGTGAACAGTCATTTGTTGAAGATGATGTGTTGGAAGCAGGAGCATAAGGATAGGGAGCATAAGTATCTGAACCATTTTGACTTATTGTGATGGGTGGAGCATCTCCAACACAGCAGGTCTTATGGAGTGTTCCAGGTCTGCAGTAGTTAGTACCTACCAAAAGTGATCCAAAGAAGGACAGCGGGTTAATCAGCGACAGGGTCATTGACACCGAAGGGTCATTGATTCATGTAGGCAGTGAGGGCTAGTCTGTCTGAAAGGGGTCAGAACACACAGTGCACCACAGTCAGAGCTGTTTCAGCAACATGAGAGAAACCTGTTCAACATTTGGCAGGTGGTGTTAATGTTATGGCTGATCAGTGAAGTCTGTGATATTAAATAACTTCTCACACTACTTTCAGTAACTTTCTAACACTGGCAAACAAGGACCAAAATCAGTCTGGGAGAACAAAGCTGGACCGGGAAAGGGTGAAATCATGCATGCGAGAGCTGGTACGAACTTCTTGAGGAGCTTTACAATTGACTATGATATTTATATATATATAAATACCACATGTTCTGGTTTTCACTAAACTGTTGGATTATATCTTTAGGAAAACATGGGTCAACAAGCAAAGACGATGCGAACTCAGGTGAAGAAGAAAACAGTAAAGGATAAATTCAAACAGGCGCAAAACTTCTTGCAGAAACTCAGATTCTTGGCTGATGAGGTAAAATGCAAAAATACATGCTGACTAACGACTGGGCTTTTATGTGCTCTATAAGAGTGGTCACCAACTCTGGTCCTGGAGACCTTACTTCCTGCAGAGTGTTCCAATCTGCCACCCTTGCCCGAGCTAATTAACTGCTTCAGATGATCTTGATTGGCAAAGTTGCATGTATTAAGGAGTGAAAACACTGCTCTGATTGTCAGTGACCTGGGAAGCAGCCCTACCAAATGCACTTGGGTTTGCTCCTTATAGATGCACCAAATTCTACTTGAAGTTTTTGTGTGTTAATGTTCTCAGCATCACCACAGTGTGAGTTCTCTTTGCTGTAAGCTGAGATGCCAGTTTGCACTACAGTGTCCATTTATGGAGGGTTGTAGGTTCAAGTCCTGGCCCAATTATCACTGAGGTGCTCTTGAGCAATTGCCAATTTCCAATTGAGAAAACAAGCTCAAAAGTCAGACTTCCACCTCAGGCGCTCAATAAGAATGAATTCTCAACCTCGAGTTCCACATTTGACTTCATCTCAGATAGGGCTGCACACAAAGCACAACAGAAAACCTGGAGGCTGAAGCTTGTAAATGCTATAATTTCGATTTTCGATTGCACATCCATTGAATGCAGCATAAGTTTTGAGGAAGAGTTGCTCTTATGATCGAAAGGTCACTGTTTCAGGTCCTAGACTGGTAATGATATATTCATGTTCTTGTGAGGAAGGTACTGTCCCCAAACCCTACCCCCAGGCCATGTCACCTGCCCAGTGCTCCGACATGGGTACACTCAAATGGAGAGGTCGAACCTATACTTAAAAATACCTATACTCTACTTAAGAGCTGGTCTCTTCAAGGAGGGTTGGTGACCACTACTCTAAAGGAAATATTCACATCTAAAATATGTGCCACTACAGCCTCAACACAGCGTTCCAGATATTTACATATGGATGATCAGCAATGGCAAGCGCATTGCATATGCTAGGGTGCCCTCCAAGGACATCCTGTTCTCTGGTGTGGAGGAGGAGACAGGGAAGGACTGTGGAAAAGTCAAAACCATTTTCTTTAAGGTGAGATTAAACCACTGACCTGCAGTATGTTGGACTCAATCCATTGATCCTGAAGTGAGGTCAGAGGTCCCACAACTTTTTCATTTTTTCTAGCTCCCAGGGAAAAAGGGCTTTGGATCCGCAGGCTGGACAGTGCAAGCAAAGACAGAGATGTACCTCTGGCTTGGCTTAAACAGGCAGCGCAAGGACTTCTTGAGTGGGCTACCAAATGGATTTGAAGAGAACAAGGCAGTGAAGGGGCCTGGCATGCAGTCATCACCACCTATCAGCCTCATCTACACCAGTAAGAACATGAACGTTACTTAGTTACCTTTAAGAAGATATCAGATGTGATGTAAGACCTGTGATCCACTGTTTTAACAGTGAAGCAGATTTTCCAGCTGAGGGTGCACATGTACCAGGCAAGGAGTCTGTTTGCAGCAGATAGCACAGGTCTGTCAGACCCTTTTGCCAGAGTCTTCTTCTCTACTCACAGTCAGGTCACTGAGGTAAGGGGCTCTTGATCATAAAGATACTTACTGTTTTAATAAATCTATGAATGTATTCAGATATTCAAACTAAATTGTGTCATTTTTTCCTCAGATTCTGAATGAGACCCTCTGCCCCACATGGGACCAGCTTCTAGTGTTTGACAATGTTGAACTGTACGGGGAGGCCAGCGAATTAAGGGATGATCCTCCAATTATTGTCATTGAGATCTATGACCAGGACACTGTGGTATGAGCTAATTTTCTAGAGTTGCATAAATGTATAGCTTACAGTCTAATGCAAAAGTTTAGGCACCCTTGATAAATAACAGATTTTGGTGATTTTGTCATTGAAAAGTACTAGGACATGGAAAAATACACAATATTGTCAGCAAATATTGATGCATATTTACTTTATATGATATAAATTGAACAAAAATAACAAATGGAAACATTATTATACTACTGTGCAAAAAATTGGGCGCCCTACAGCATCAGTATAGTAACACCTCCTCTGGTAGATGCTTTTTAGAGCTAAAAGTCTTTCAATTCTTGTACTGGGGATTTTTTCCTCTTCTTCCTTGACATAAAAAGTAACTATGCATTAATGTTTGCTGAAAATATTGTGCAAATTTTCCATTTCCTAGAGAGACTGTGCTTACATCTTTTCATCTTGACCAAAATATGTTATTTAACATTTGCAAGACTGTATATGCAATATCAGTCATACAATTACCATCTTCTGACTTATATTGAGTAGGCCCCCCTCATGCTGCTAAAAACAGTTGTGACTGTGGTGCACAGTGTGTTCTGATGCCTTTCTAAGCCATAGGAGCTCTTATTTGGGATCAGACTAGACAGGGCAACATGCACATGCATCAGTGAGCCTTGGGTGCCCATGACCCCGTCAACAATTCACCAGTTTTCCTTCCTTGGATCACTTTTGGTAGGTACTAACTATTGCAGACCTGAAACACTCCACAAGAACTTCTGTGTTGGAGATGATCACAATAAGATCCTTGTCAAAGTTCTGCTTCCAGCACCTCAGCCTCAAGAAATGATTGTTCACTTGTTGCCCACCCCCCTGACAGGTGCCATTGTAATTAGTTAACTGGATAGTCAATGTTATTTACTTCACCTCTCAGTGGGGTTAATCTTATAGCTGATTGGTGTAAACGTGTTTGTGACAATATTACATTACAGGGGCTAATATTCTTACATGTTTAGGGCAAAGCTGACTTCATGGGGAGAACATTTGCAAAGCCAATAACTAAGATGTCAGATGAGCATTATGGGCCACCACGGTTTCCACCTCAGCTCGAGTACTACCAGGTCTACCGTGGGAACTGCACTGCTGGTGAAATGCTTGCTGCTTTTGAACTGCTGCAGGTAAAATGACGACAGTTTTAAAATATCTGATTTATTAAATTTAAGGCCACAAAAAGCAATACAAGAATGTTCATTTATGTTCCAGATTGGGCCAGGTGGAAAGGCTGACCTTCCCCCCATTGATGGACCCACAGATATGGACCGTGGGCCAATCCTTCCAGTTCCCATTGGTATTAGACCAGTCCTGAGCAAATACCGCATTGAGGTGAGTGATTCTAGGAATTGGGAGTGTAACACGTCTCAACCATGTATGGCAATAGTATTAGTGAAGGGTAGAGCATGAAAGCATGGGATAAACCACAAGACTCAGAAAGAACATCATAATTCATTGGTTTATTCATCATAAAATGCATTAAGGAACTCTTCCTTTTGGTTTTCTTTATTATTGGTTTAAAAAATGCTTTAAACTCACAAGACATGACACAATAAAATGGATACATTCTAAAAACAAAAAGTGGAAGAATGCATAATGTAAGAAATGCTGAACCTTAAACAGCTTAATTGTTCATATTCTAAGTATGTTATACATACAATCAGCAACAAACTGCCTCCTCACTCTAAACAGACCGTCCACCCTGTCCTTCCAAAGTGCGCACACCATCAAAATTTCAAACCCCACCCACAAACTGCCAATCAATCTCTCATACAAAAATAACCACCTCACAACTCATCACAGCCAACACAGGTGATCTGACCATTTACTAAAACGTTTGACGTCTGTTCCATTTCTGCAGGTTTTATTTTGGGGCCTGAGAGACCTGAAGCGAGTAAACCTTGCCCAAGTTGACAGACCTCGTGTGGACATTGAATGTGCTGGGAAGGGGATACAATCAGCCCTCATTCAAAACTACAAGAAAAATCCCAATTTCAGCACCCTGGTGAAATGGTTTGAAGTGGTGGGTGCTAAAACTGGACAATGATGAGGACCTCTTAATCCATGTCATTCCAGTTAATAAACTACAGCTCAGTCTAACCCCACTTTCATTACACCAATACATTTTTCTCACCATTGTTCTCTAGGACCTCCCAGAGAATGAGCTTCTCCATCCTCCTCTTAACGTTCGAGTGGTGGACTGCAGGGCTTTCGGCCGCTACACTCTGGTGGGCTCCCATGCGGTCACCTCATTGCGCAAGTTCATCTACAGACCTACAGACAAGAGTGTTAACAACTGGTCTACTATGGGTGAGTTCTCCTAGGCCATGATCAAACCATGATGACAGTAGCCCCGTTTACATGAACACTTTTTTACACTTTTAATCCGATTAAATACAGAAACCGATTAAAAATGTCCCATGTAAACGGTTCATGTAATCGGATTCCACTGAATCCGATTACATTTTTAAACCGATTAAAAGAGGTGGTTTAGACCTCTCTTTTAATCCGATCGATCGAGGAAACTGCTCATGTAAACAGGTAAACCGATTACTTATATAGTAAAATACAGCTCAGAGTTCCTGTGTATCCTCAAAAACAGTGGGACAATTTTGCAGTCTTGGAAACTGCATGGAGAATGAGAGAAAAAGTAAAATTGTGGGAAAATCATTGGTGAACTAGAAAAGCTTGCAATGAAATGGATAACCGTGCAATCTGAAAGAGCTGGGTTATCTTCAGGGTCATATTCATGTTCACATGGCAGTTGATAGACAGGTGGTTGTTCTAGGTTATGTTCTGGCAGCACCTCAAATCATGTAATAGGGTTGTGTCTCTTTCTTCCCAAATTGTCCAATAATGTTAAACGATATGCTTACTATATAGAAGGCACACGATTTAGCTCTGACCTTTGCTTTTTCATGTTGTACATTTTACAGAAGTTAAAAACACCAACTGACCTTTACATTGTATCAAAATTTAATGTTGAATGGACGAGCAAAAATGATCCTAAATTAATTACAAAAGCCACATTTTAAATTAAGAGAAGTTTATGCTTCACTTGTAAAGCAGAGGATGTTGCTGTGGACAGAGCTTAATGGGAAACCAGAGTCAGGACTGTGGAATGGAAGCCCAACTGGAATCAAAAACGATACTCAAAATACACAGTAGACAATACAAAATATATACAGTACATGGTACACAATGTAGACTGCACGCTGTATATCAATCAGCCATAACATTAGCACCACCTCACTATTATTGAGCAGCCCCCCTTATGCTGCTGAAACGACACAGACTGTGTGTTCTGACCCCTTTCTATTAGAGCAGCATGGGTGACAAAAGGAAGGAAGAATAATCCTTGATAGAACCAATGCTCAGAAGAGGAAAACCATTTTCCTCTGGTGGACACCGAATTACAAAAACAGTGACCCAAAGAAAAATGAAACAGTGTCAGGTTCTATATAGCTTGGGGTAACAGAACCAGCAAATGCATATAAAGCATACGGTACATACGGAGAAGGTCACGGTAGTTGAACTAGTCTGGGACAGGTGATAAGGAGTCTAAAGGGATCTGGTTTTAGGAGATAAGGGGGCAGCAGTTCTTACTGGACAGATGGACTTTTACTAGTTGTCCTTCTTTGGATCATTTTAGGTAGATACCGTTTTGGAGAAGCTCCAGCCATCATGATTAGTGGCTCAGATCCTTACACTCCTGCTTCCAGTACATCAGCTTCTAAAACTGATTGTTCACTTGCTCCCTACGATATCCCACTTCCTAAAAGAATTAATTGTAATGAAATAACCAGATAGTCAATTTTATTCGCGTCACCTATCGGCGGTGTTAATGTTTTGGCTGACCTGTACATTGGATGTGAGTAATGGGGGAATGGAATAGCAGTGTATATAAAAATAGATTGTGAGGCAGGTGGCAGTGCTTTCTGAGAAACAGAAGCAGCTGCGTTAAATCATTCTGTTTTACATTGATGTGTCATTAGGAAACAGATGCTCCATTGCACTAACAGCATTTTTGCTCTGGAACATGATGCTGGTGTGAAACAAACATCAGTTAAGAAGGTACACTCTACCATCACAAAACATCTGACATTTGTATTTCACCTACAGAGGAAATTGTGATCCACACAGAACCAGAACCTGTTGTGAAGAAAATGGAGACAATGGTCAAACTGGACTCAGTATGTATCTCTTATGTTTGTGACCTTCTCCCAGTACTTTGAGAAGAAACGGGTCCTTTATGTTGTAAACATGCCATCGTTTTGTGTCTGTTTACCCTGACAGGCATCTGACGCTGTTGTTAAGGTTGACATGGTAAGTATGTGTTACTGTGTGGTGGGTATAGTAAAGGCCATACTTTCCCTCCTTTTTCTTGCCAGTGTTACAGACCATGTAGTTGGTATAGTTTGGTTTTCTCTAGGGCTGCAGCAGCAGGGAAATTAGAAATAGGAGAAAGTCATTTGACTTTGGTGTGCATGTATGTAAAATTAAAGTAGTTAATATACTGGTGATACTTTGTACCTTTCAGTACCATTCACTATTGTTTTGCTGGGAAAAGTCTATATCGAGCTAAACTTATATAAAACTAGTTCATGTTCAACTAATTACTGCATGTGCTAATATGAGGACTACTCACTAACACTGAACCTTCCTCTTTTCAGCGCTATGTATGGAGTAGCAGTTTATGGTCATGGGGCAGTTTATGGTCATTTCAGTCTGATTTAATGCTAGTTATTTTTTTGAGATTCCAAATTAGTGGCACTAGAGAGCTTTGTGTGTTTAGAGACTTTGTGCGCATGTTCAGCACTATAATTATGGGCACGCTTGGAAAAATTAGTCAAGTTATTCAAGCTTGCATGCTTACTGAGTTCAATCCCACCTACAGCTCATCTAAAATTCAGCCATATCCTAATCCTAATATAAATTTTGATACACAAAATGTAATTTGCCATCATCTCAAGACATCAAGATGAACCATAAAATGTCTGACATATTTGATATGAAAGTATGAGAAATAATACTTTAATATAATATAATATAATATAAATAATAAAACATCAAGTTTAAGAGTGCTTACTTTTGACATCATGATTTACATTTACATTTACATTTATTCATTTGGCTGATGATTTTGTCCAAAGCGACTTCCAGGTACAGGAACAATCTGTGATGGATGGCCAGTTTCCTTTATGAAGTTGGATTTAAAATTTTATCTTTAATTATGTGACCCCAAATAACCCCAAATGATTCCCATCACTCATAATGAACACATTTCCCCCGAAATAAACACAATATCACCCAAAACAACTCTTACATTTCATCTGTATATTAAATAATCACATCACATAATTTACATATGAAATGTGTTACCATATAAGTTACATTGTTATATTTCCCGGCACTCTTTAAGCTTTAATTGTCACTGTGGTATAAATATGAGGCGACACATAGGCCAAACAAACAATCTTCCCAGCAATGGGAAGATTAGAAAATACACTTTAAATGCACATATCCACAATTAGGGCAATAATTATTGCCAACACAGCTGTAGTGAATCTGCCTAGAAGATCCTGCATGTTTATTTTATCCTCATGAACAGTGAGGGGGATGTTAAGTGGGCAGAATTTGTTCCAAGGTTGGAGTTGGAGTTTTGCAGATTACATTATGCTTGGGGTCCCCAAATATAAAAAAAACAAAAAATTAAATGTAAGTGTTTAGAACTCCTAGAAGTTTATTCAATGGCCATAAGGCACAAATGTGGTTTTGTTG
>JBBIGC010000001.1:30420313-30431598 GCA_037576955.1 Lepidarchus adonis
TATATACACACACACACATTTTCTAAACATTCATGTACTTTTAAACAATTTATGTGCTAGTTGTTTGTTGGTTTATTTATTTACATATCCTTTTTATCACTGTTTCTGTAGCCATGGCTACAATGTATGGAGGGACCCAATGAAGCCAACTCAAATCCTAGCAAAACTTTGCAAAGATGGTAAACTAGATTCACCACAATACGGCCCAGGAGGAAGAGTGAAGGTGGCCAACAGAGTTTATACAGGGCCAACTGAAATTGAGGATGAAAATGGTACATAGAAGTTGATTTTCAGATTAATTTGTTTATATCAATTTCCTTATAGATTAGTTTCCTACATTATAGATTTATTTCTGTTCTGTTTCAGACAATAACTGTTTAAGAAAGAGTGGGTGCTAAAAAAAATAGGGTTAGGGCATTGAAATTCATGACTTTATCACCATTATGGTCTGGCACAAAGAATGACAGTAAAAACTATGGCCTGTCTTGCCAATTAGTAACAACAACCTGTAACTGCACAAATTTTACCCAAAGTTTAAATTAATGCAATGATGCATCATGGAAGGTATGCCAGATAACTGGTTTATGTTCTGACAGGGCTCAAGAAACAAACAGATGAACACCTTGCTCTAGCTGTTCTTAACCACTGGGAGGACTTTCCACGAATGGGCTGCAAACTTGTACCAGAGCATGTAGAGACAAGACCTCTACTGAATCCTGATAAACCTGGAATTGAGCAGGTCGGTGACCATTCTCTGCATATCTACATATAAAATAAAGATATGGATTCCTTCATATATATATATATATATATATATAAAAAAATACAACAAGTTAACATTATTCCATGTTGTGTTCACCTCTCTTGAACAGGGGAGAATTGAGATGTGGGTAGACATGTTTCCTAAGGATATGCCAGCACCAGGGCCTGCCCTTGATATTTCACCAAGGAAACCAAAGAAGTAGGGGTCCACACATTTTTTTTGGAATTCCATTAACATATTTAAGAGCTAATGGTGCCCAATCCTGGCTCTGGAAGTATGTCATGTTGCCGTTTTGTTCCAAGCCTAATTTATTGCTATGGTTGGCAAAAAAATACTGTTCTTTGATCTCAGTTAAAAAAAATTGTGAGTTGATGATGGAAAGAACTCATAAAGATTATAATACAGAGAGTCTGACTTCACATATACATTTTATACACATTTACTAATTTGTCAACCTGGGACTTAATGCAGGGTTACATCTCATGCCCAATGTATAACAGTCAGGACATTGACTTTATTCTTCTTGAACTATTCTTTTGTAAAGTTCAGCATTCATTGTTCCATAAATGATGGCAAGCCATCCAGACCTGAATTGAATTATTGGCTTCAACAACTCTTTCGAGGTCCTCAGTCAGCTTCTTTCTTTGAGCCATGATACTCATTCACACATATCGTATGTGTGATCAGGCTTTGTTGGATCCCTGAAATAAAACGTTGCCCACTCACATTTCATTGACTGATCTACTTTTTTTTCATTAACAGGTTTGAGCTCAGAGTGATCATCTGGAACACAGATGAAGTTGTTCTGGAAGATGATGATATATTCACAGGGGAGAAGTCCAGTGATATTTTCGTGAGAGGGTACAGTGCTTTTGTTAGAAAAACGTTTGATTTTGAATCCACGGTTCAGAATAAACAAGAGTGACCTCCTGATGGAGTCTAACTTTGGGTTTTCAGATGGCTCAAAGGACAACAAGAAGACAAGCAAGACACAGATGTCCACTACCATTCCCTAACGGGGGAGGGGAACTTCAATTGGCGATTTATCTACCCCTTCGACTATCTAATGGCTGAAGAGAAAATTGTCATCTCAAAGAAGGAATCCATGTTTTCCTGGGATGAGACGGAGTACAAGATCCCAGCCCGTCTGAACATCCAAGTTTGGGATGCAGATCATTTCTCTGCAGACGACTTCCTAGGTATGATACTCCACTGTATAATTTAAAAAGCCCAATTTCATGGAACCTAAATTCATTTTTAACGTTACATTTCAAAATATTACAGCAGCTGAGGCCCATCTGTTGATGCTAAAGAATTTTCGGCCATGAAAACTTTTTGAATAAGTTACAATACAGGACCAATCAGAACTCTGAGCTCATTTACATACATGAATCAGCCATAACATTAAGACCACAAACAAAGCAAAAGCAGAAACATAAGGACCTAGGCACTTTGTCAAGTGATGGCTTAAGAATTCCCAAAATGGCAGGTCTTGTGCAGTGTTTTAGGTGTACAGTAGTTAGTACCAACCAAAAGTGATTCAAAGAAGAACAATTGGTTTATCATGACAGGGACATGGGCACACGTGTGTGGAGTGAAGTCACTCCAATCCCCAGTGATCCCCAATAAAAGCTTCTATAGCACAAAATATCAATGCTGCTCTGATATAAAGGGGTCGGAATACAGTGCACCACAGTCAGAGCTGTTTCAGCAGAATGAGGAAGATCTGCTCAACATTTGGCAGGTGGTGTTAATGTTATGGCTGATCGATGTGCATAAGTATATAAGGAAATGTTTCTGGCTGTTTTTGTTACATAAAATCCCAAAGAAACAAAATGAAGGAAAATGTACAGTTTAATCCATTGCCCTGCATCAAACATGCCATGATTTGAATGAGGTGTTTGGGAACAGGGCAATGTTTCAAAACGTGCTGGCACAACCTTGGATTAACCCCTCTAAAAGTATTTCCACCTCCTAATGCAAATTGTTTTAAAAGTAATGAATAGTCCTTACAGGAATGCTTGTGTTTTTATTCAGGTGCAATTGAACTAGACCTGAACAGATTTCCTCGTGGTGCAAAGACAGCAAAGCAGTGCACCATCGACATGGTTCTCAACGAACAAGAGATGCCGATGGTCAACATCTTCAAACAGAAAAGGATCAAGGGCTGGTGGCCGTTTATAGCCCGGGATGAAAACGATGAAATGGAAATTACGGTGTGTGACAATCACTCGCATTTAACTTCACTTACAGTTTAAAGTGCATAGACTAAAAGTTTAGGTGCCCCCCTGATATTCTAGCCCCCTGGAGGGCTAGTATACTCAATTTCTATATATTTCTAGGGTTTAATATAAGAAAAAAATCTGTAGTGTGCCATAGCTTTTGTATGGGTCACATTTCATAATGTAAAACATGAGGAGGTGAAAATAATAAAACATGCAGATGTGTTTCTGTAGAGAATTATATCTAAAATACATAAATGACCTTTAACCAGAGGTGCCCACACTTACGACTTGATTTGAAAGCCCAGTTTAATCTTCCAGGGGAAAGTAGAAGCAGAGCTGCACCTCATGACAGGTGAAGAGGCTGAAAAAAGTCCTGTTGGTGAAGGACGCAATGAGCCAGAGCCTCTGGAGAAACCAAAGTAAGAGCTGATGATACCTCTTTAAAAATCATACATGCATTTTGTTGTTGTTTTTTCCCCAGTTTTATGAAGTTTTTTCAAATCCCTCATCTGAAAAAGTGACATAGAACAAGATATTGTGAACGAGGTACTGTTATGATAAGAAATATGACTGTTCTGGAAACCGTTCCACCACTTTTACAATATGCCATTTAAATAAGTTTGGTAATGCTATAAATTAGCTTGTTAAAACATGACTTAAACAGCCACAGGATGCCATAGACTATAGGTCAGGAATGCTGAAACCCAGTCCTAGTAGAGGGCTGATGACTAGCAAATTTGGTGATTTCCATGCTAATACACACAGGGCCCAACTCACCTGGGCACAGTCAGTTCTTGAAATCGATATGCTGAAAGCAATCCAGTACAGATATTTCTTCTTTACTTTGGATTCTTGTTGGTATTGGCTAGTTGACCTCTATCAAACTTCAGTGTGGATATAAAGCCAGTGTTTTTTCTTTAACCTTCATTCATGTGTAGTCTTGTGCACAATTTATGCTTTTATCTTTCACACATGCTCTGGGAATGTGCTGCTTTTTCGAATGTGTTGAAACTTTATTTCTCCATATGAATGCCATGTGTCATCTTATAACCGGTAACACCTAGGGAAGCATGCCCAGTGCAGAACATTGTGGTCGCAGTGTGGTTGTGTCTATAATGAGATGGCCTACAAAATGGAGGCATGGTTCATTCACTAATAATATGGGACCTCTGTCCTTTTTAGAAAATTTAATGGTGGAAAACTGCATACGTCAACATTTTCAATATGAAAACTAAACAGAAAAAGTCAATAGAAATCAAGAAAACAGACAACCATCCTTCTAAATAGCCTAAACAAACTAAATAGGCAATTATGTCAATGCACCAGACCAAAACAAGCTACTTTATGGACCATTTCTTCGTCCGGATTTTTATCAGCCTTCTTTGTATGGTAAGTAGTGACCTAAGTGTCATATTTGCCTATATTTTACTTTTGGGACACAACCATGTCCCAAAAGTAAAAGATATAAAGGCTTTAAAAACACTTTATATCTTTTAAAACAGATCGCAAGATCTGTGTTGTGTTCCTAATGTCAATGCTAGAATTAGTAGTTTTAATAGTAAACGTGCATTTAAACAGCTTAAGTAGGACTAACCCAGCTGAGTTCTACATTGTACTAAAAAATCTAAATCTAGTTAAAATAATATAAATAATTTTTAAAAAGGCCCCTCTTAAAATCTTTAAACTACAGCAATATCTTGTACTGTCAATGGGACTGGGTTTCTCAGATATGGATTAAGCCTAGACTTGGACAAAACTGCTAGAACCATGGGGATTCACCATTGGAAGTTGTTTATAGTCTAAGTTTAGGCTTAATCTGGGTCTGGGAAACTGGTCCTATGTGTCTAAAGAATTCTGCAGACTGACAACCCTTTATTTCCCTCCCACCAGCCGCCCGGACACGACCTTCCTGTGGTTCATCAGTCCACTCAAAGCAATCAGATATCTCATCTGCAACAGCTACAAGTGGTTGATCATCAAAATCGTGTTCGTTCTGCTGTTGCTGGCAATGCTGGGCATTTTCCTATACAGCATGCCAGGATACATGGTGAAAAAAATGCTCGGCGCCTAAGAGGCAATGACCCCAAACATTCCAACTGACCTCAGCCTCAAATGTAGCAGCTTTAAGTCTTCGAGTAATAGTCAGGAGTCATATCTCTTAATCTGAAACATGCAGCACTGTGCAGAAGTCTGAGGCAACTGATAAAACTACACTTCAGAGTTAATAAAGTGTGTGTGTGTGTGTGTGTGTGTGTGTGTGTGTACCATTCCCATAGCTCTCCTGCTGGAAGCCCAGTGTTAGTTCCAGTTAAATATGTAGCTGCTTTGGGTTGAAACAGTCTTTCATTAGATCAAATCAGGAGCTGTTGATGCGAGTTCACATCATCATGGAATGGCTTGAAGTATGGAGGCAAACCAAAGTTAAACCAAATTCTATCTAGCATCTAACACATCAACTACTATTCACACACTACAGCTCGTCTGGGTCTGCTTTACTGCATTGAACCTGATGTTCACTTGTCTTTCTACTGTTCACCTTGGGGCCTCAGACTCACAGCACAGTGCTGTAAAGGAAGAAAGATGCATCACTGATTCTCGTAATTAACCTGGCTATAGACGCAGCCATCTACTGTTCTAAAATTTTAGGCCTCTAGCGCAATGTTTGGTGGTATTTGTGATAAATGCACATAACACACAAAAAATTTACAACAATAAAAAATATATATTTCAGTCCATACAATGGTAAGTGGCTCAGAACTCAATGCACATTCTTCTGTCATTTAAACCTTAGTAAATATAATTAACCACTATGATACTAGGATGGACAAGGATATGATAATTATATCAGCAGATAATTGCTTTAAAAAGCTTTAAATTATGTTTTAAATTAATATATTGGGATTTTTCGACTTTAGGAAATTGAGACTACTGCACTAAAATATCTGCATTTTAATCTGTATGGTGCATTTGACTTTTTTACACAGTAATGCTGATTTACCGGTGATGTAATCCAAATTTCACCATTTTTATAAACGCTTTAGAGCTTTTACCAGGAGTGGGAACTCACACAGATACAACAATACCACAATACAACAATATAATATTACTACAGATTGTTACTACATTTTACAGCTAGTTTTGTGATCGGATTCAGTGCTACAATAAATAAATACACCAAATTCCTTCTCATTTTAATTCTCTCATTATCAAATTTTGTAATGTGATGCAAGAGAACAATGAGGTCTTGCTCTACCTAGTGAACCTGAGCAATAATAGATGTATGGACCATGGAAATGTAAAAAATGATGAAGCTTGATGATTGATTCTTAGTGCCCCTGCATCTATACTTACAATATATGAACATTTAGATTTTTTGCCCACCTCTGGTTGTCACTGCTGATTATTATATACACATTTAATAAGAGGCAATCATGTATACTACATGAAATTTGTAACTATAAAAACATCTTTGAGATCCTGGTGTGGGTTTCCTCCCTTTCAGTGATTGTACTAATAACTCCCCCTTGTGGAAACTGAACACAGCTTCATAATGATGTTCAGATTAAAAAACATTTTTATATAGAAGTTGTATGTTTATCAGTCAAACATGCAAATAATCTTTAACTGCCCTAAAATTATGTATTGGCATAAAGAATTTATTTTTATTTTCAGATCAGGCACACAAGTTCCTAATTTGTGCATATTATACTGGATTAGACTTATAATTCTGCCGAGTTAAATACCTTTTAAAAAGAATCTTTCTAGAAGTTGCATGCCTGAACCACACACAAGTTGTGTTTTACACTTCAGAGTTCAGGTGTTGAGGTTATATTATAGTACTAGGGTCCCAGTTATTCATACTGTAATATAATGTAAAACATTGCTTTGCATTATCGCCCAGGCCTGAAGAACTGTTGCGTGAGTGTACAGATTGAGTGCAGGGTTGAAGTTCATGTTGGACCACACTGAACAAGTTTGTGGTTCTGAAATATTGACTAGAATTGATTAGGAGGAAGAGTTTCTCTGCAGCCAGAGATACTGTTCAGTTATTAGAGACGAACAACAGGTTTTCAGTCTACCTCCCTGTAGTATTGCCCAAAATCCCAACCTTGTCTTTAAATAATAAGGTTTGTGAAAGTGATTTAATTTGACTGGTTTGTGCCTCTTGACTTGCTGTTAAGTATTATTTTGTATTATTCATAGTTTGCACTGTATTGTGACTGTTTATAGATGGATACATGGATTTTATTAGTATTTCCTAGCGGAAAGGGAATACCTGTGTGCTCTGTGTGACGTATATAAAGGAATAAACATTGTATTTATTACCATTGTTGGGCTGTTTCTTTAAACACTGCAGATTTAAGACGTGGAACATACCACGGGTGTCAGCTTGGGTGGATAAGTGGTGCTCGTTTTTCATTTTGGGGTAGGGGGTATGAAATGGACCATGACAGAAAGTGATCGGGACATGTCCAAGCATTCCCAGTGCAAATGGCGCCTGTGTTATTTATTGTGCGTTAATCTTCTTGATACAAGTGCTTACTTTGTGTGAGTTTGCCATCACATGTCACTACCCGTCTCCAGGAAAAAGAAAGAAACATGATTACATAACTTACTCATGTAAAATTACTATTTATGATCCAGTGATAACACGTTACACGATTTTAGACCCAATTTTCAAGGTCCTAACTGTTTTTGGCGATCGCTAATAGAAGTCCCACATCAGAAACCAATCATATTCTGAGACTTGCTGATGCCCCAGAGATGCAGGGCAGATGTCTAGCATGCTAAATCATGGGGGTCAAACAGGCTGGGACCCTTCACAATCCAATTTTAAGCTGTATGCAGCTTCAACCTCTTTCAAGATTAAATGTAAGATAAGAGCAACATGGAGAGAAATGTTCCATCCCTGCATTTTATTAATCCGAAGCAGTGAGCACACAATCTGAAGAAGGACAGCCTCTGCTGCCGCACCCGTAAAGCAGTTTGGGATGTAAGGGTACTTCAGTCTGCTGGCAGATTCAGATTTAATCACAAACCCACTCCTCTGCCCATTAGATCAACCTCATTTTGGTGGTCTTGTCCGCCCTGTCTGGACCCCATTATGCCACACACAGGTGGTAGATCTGCTCAGCAACAGTCCAAGTCTTCCCAGGGCCCCAAGAATGACTTCACCAGTAAACGTAATGAGAAGTGGATTTCCAACATTCAGTCATTCATGAGAAATTAGAGCTGAATTATAGCTTACAGAATGATACAACTCCCTGCACCTCGTTTGCAGCTTATTTGTTTGTCAATTTTCCCGCTTCCAACTTCCAACAATAACCGATTGAGCTCATATTAGACCGCAGTGAACCTTTGTTAGTAGTTTAAGCAGTTATTCAGTTTCAAAAGAAACTAAGTTGCTAGATTTAACTTCTAAAAGTACAGGCTTCCTTATTGCTTAATCTTGAAGCTAATACATATCAAGCTCTCTTGCGGAACGTGTTCTTGGAGGTTCCCCGTAGTCCACGGTGGGGGGCCGGGATGTCTAAGCAGGCGATTCTTTCAGGTCGGTCCTACATCCAAATATTTCCCCGATATGATGTAAACTTCATTTAAATCATTGTAATTCTGTGTAAAGTTTACTGTGTGTAAATCGGTGACAAACACTAAACAAATGCTGGTGTATTGTTTATGGGGGAAAAAGACCCATAATGGTTCATAAATATTAGACTTAACGCAGTGTAACTCTTGTCCCAACAGTCGTCCGGACACCACGTTCCTGTGGTTCATTACCCCACTAAAAGCAATCCGCCATCTCATCTGCAACCAGTACAAGTGGCTGGTCATCAAAATCATCCTGGCTCTGCTTCTGCTGGCTATAGTGGCCCTGTTCATCTACAGCATGCCCGGCTACATGGCCAAGAAACTCCTGGGGGTGTGAGGAAGGAAACGTTGCATTTTACAAATCATTTATTCATCTGTATTTAGTGCTGTGTTGCAAATAAGTGTTTAGGTTTGTTTTCAGAAGGGAAGAGCTTGCCTAGAACTGCTTTAAAGCTTTGCTTCACACTTGACCTGATCGTCTTTGAGTGAAATGAGAATAACTGAATAAAAACAGTTGTATATCTTGATTTTACAAAATAAATATTTGTATCTTGTCTCTTGATGTGGTTCTAGTTAGTTTCAGGTGCCCACAGTGTTGTATACGATGGTCATTAAAAACAAATACAGTATCATCACAAATTACCCATCAGCTGAAATTTGAAATGAACTACAACTATAACAGCTCAAGAACACTATTTTTATTTCAAAATATGAGTTCATACAGTCCCGATCAAAAGTTTAAGACCACTTCACAAATGGCAAATAAATGACATGTTGCATGGTTGGATCTTAACAAAGTTAGAACAAACTCACAACAACTAATAAGGCCAGATTTTAGGTGGGTGACTGCATTGCCAGCTGTAGTGCTGACAGGTTAGAATATCTATCCATCCATTTTTCAAAACACTTATCCTTGTTGAGTCACGGGGAAGCTGGAGCCGATTCCAGCCGACTATGGGCTAAGGCAGCACCAGGAGAACGCCTGAACAGGAGACCAACCCACCACAGACAAAGGCAACTATTCACATACACACACTCACACCTATGGGCCAGTTAGAATAAAATTAATAGTATAAAGTATGATAATAGAAGCTGGGGAGCTTAATAAAAATCTGTTGTAAAAATAATGAAATTACGATGAATTAATTTGGTTAATTACTTGTACACAAATGAGACGAGGTGTATACACCAGTACTGAGCTTATATACTGGCAGCTTGTGCTGGAATTGAGTTCTGACTGCAATTTAGTTAAAGAGAAAAAGTCTACAAATCATACTTGAGGTGGACATCTTTTATACTTTAGTGAGATAAACAAAAACGTTCCAAAGCTTTTCCATGGGGAACTCTGTCATTTTTTGAAGTTAGAATTTCCTTTAATGTTTGTTAATTTTTTTTACCTGCTCTTACTGCTGCTTGGGTCTTTACAATAAAGAAGAAGCAGTTTGTTTTAATTATACAACTGTCAAACCTCAGTCTCCAATGTCACAAGCCAAGGAACAACTCAAGTGCAGAGCTGGGCTCAGGATAAAGAAGTAGCAGTAACAAATTTCCCTGAAACAACAACGTGACAAAAGAATCCAGGAGTAAACACAAACTGCTTGTGCTCTGAAAAGGGAACTTATGAGTTTTGGATCAGCTCTACTTGAGAAGGACACACACAGGTGACGACAGTTGCAGGTTTAAAAATCAACTGCTCAATGTCTCCCTCTGGCGGCTAGAAATGGTCTCACAGGTGGACAAAGTAAGGTAAATATTTCTAATATTTACCTTATTATGAGACTATTGTAAGAATATTATACAATATATGCAATTATCCATAATATTAAATAATATAGCTATAAAAGTAAGCAACCAAGCTACAGGTCGGGATGCTGCATGTGAGTAAAATTCCTAAACTAGTCAATATTTACCTATGAGAATATCTTAAGCTATATATTATATATATATATATATCACATTTATTTTTATTTTTTTCCATTTTTACTTTGAAAACAGCTGTAAAAGAGAAAACTGTAAGGAGTCTTTTTCACTCACATTCTAGGCTGTACGATGAACCTCCAAAACATCCAAAACACAAAATTGGATTTGTAATACAGTATACAGATAAATATAAGATGCTTACAAACAACCCCTGGCAAAAAGTATGGAATCACCCATCTCAGCAGATGTTCATTCAAATGTTTAATTGTGTAGAAAAAAAACAGAACCATTGTCACTCAACAATCCAACCTTGTGGCTGCATAAAACACTTAAAAACAAACAAATAAAGATAACTATAGTCAATGACAACTGTTTTAAAGATCGAACAGAGGAAAAAAATATGGAATCACACAAATCTAAGGAAAATTATAAGGAATCACCATGCACTTAAAACAAGAGCTTGCACATATTAGTAATGTGCTGAACCAAGAAGATTGACATAACTCATGGCTCCAACACGAGAGATGTCAGTTGAAACAAAGGAGAGGATTATCAAACTTCTGGAAGAAGGTAAATCTTCACGGAACGTTGCAAAATTGTGGAATTTCCCACTTGTGGGACAACAAAGGTTTATCTTATCTTAAAAGATGTTGGTTGTTCCCAGTCAGCTTTGTCTAAAATCTGGAACTGGAAATCTGGAAATCTGGTCTAAAATTGAACGTGTTCTCGTGTTAATATCACATTTTTTATTTTCTAAATTCAGGTCCTGTTGTCCTCTACAGTGGACA
>JBBIGC010000001.1:30442820-30460555 GCA_037576955.1 Lepidarchus adonis
CTTCACAAATTGTTTCCTGTCACTTAAATAATTTACCACCCAGTGCAGTACTACTCCCCTGATCCCATACTGTTCCAATTTATTTATTAATATGTCATGATTGATTGTATCAAATGCTTTCTTAAAATATAGGAATACTCCAGCTGCGTACTGTTTCTGATCCATGGAATTTGCAATCTCCTCGATTGATACAATTAATGCCAGTGATGTTGATCTTTTTGATCTGAATCCATACTGACTGTCGGACAGTAATTTATGTTTATCTAAGAATTTGTCTAATTATATATTGAACAGTTTTTCTAGGATTTTAGAAAACTGTGGTAGTAAAGAAACAGGCCTGTAATTTGTGAAGTGGTGTCTATCCCCAGTTTTAAACAGCGGCACAACTTTAGATGTTCTCATTTTGTTTGGGACTTTACCAGTCTGAAATGATATGTTGCAGATGTATGTTAGTGGTTCTGAGATCTCTTCTGTGACCTTCTTGACAATTTTTATATCAATAGCATTACAATCAGTGGATGTTTTACATTTACACTTGTTTACAATATTGATAAATTTCATTTTTCTGCACTGCTGTGAGGAACATTGAATTAGGATTCCTGTCGATCAGGCTTTCACTACAGTTTATAGGCAGTGTCACAGGAATTGTTTCTGACAGTTTTCGTCCAACATTTACAAAATATTTGTTAAAACTATTGACCACATCAGCAATATTGTCCTTTATGTTGCCATTATCAATATAATACTGAGGATAACTTTGTTGTCCTGAACTATTTTTAATAATACTATTTAAAATATCCCATATTCCTTTAATATTGTGTTTGTTATTGTTCAATATTTTACTATAATAATCCTTTCTACATACCCATAGAATATTGGTCAACTTATTTTTGTATTTTTTATATTTATTTTCTACCTCTCTTGTTCTTTTTACATGCATTTTTTATACCATTAGTGATCCATGGTCGTTCTGAACATTTTTGCGTTCTCTTGTATTGTACTGTAGGACAGTTTTTATCATACAATGCGATGAATATTCTTAAAAATGTGTCATATGCATTATCAATGTCATTTTCTTTGTCAAGTCTTTGTATACATTTTCCCAATTCTGAATTAATAGATCATTCTTAAATGCAATCATGGTTTCCTCTGTCCTTACAGGTCTGTATCTCAATTGTTCCTCTGGATAATTTCTCTTGTAATTTGTCATAAACTGCGAAAAACTGGCTAAACCACTAATAATACTTGTACTTCGACCCTGAGCAATTGTTTTGCTTTACATTTTAGATTATGTTTTCTGAACACAAGAGTTGAGATAAAAAGTCATATTGCCAAGGACTTTCAGGATAACCTAAACGAGAACTTCAATAACATACGTAAAGCGTGCACACAGACAGCCAATCACAACCCTTGATTTTTGGAACGCGTAAGCTTATTGGCTGCGTACTTTAACATAAAACAGAGCAGTTCGATCAGTGCCACAGACGTTGAATTTTTAAAAAAAAATGGTTTGTTTTACCTTTTTCTTTGGTTTTACTGTAATGAGGATGTTTGGAAGTAGTGTCTCAGGTCCTAATGAGCAATAGAATGTAACCATTCCTGCTAGGAACGACCAGAAAATGACGATAACGTGAAAATACCTGAAAGATGAATTGACATATTTAAACAAGACGAAAGCGACACTGTAAAGTATGAGTACAAATTTAAACTATTACCTATTCAACAGGACGGTGGCTAGGAGCAAGAGGACAAGCAGAAAGCAGAAAACGGGATACTGCCTGCCCACCTCTCTCATTAGGTCCACCTTTACCTTCAGGGTTCCTAAAAACGCTCTTAACGTGGACATGTTTTCAGCTGTGAGGGCGAAAGCTGAGGTAAGATGATGTGCTGTTTTTCTCGGGATTCAGTGGCGGTACTGCATCGCTTACCTGACTGAAGGAAGCTCCAGCGTTAACGCGAGCTGCCTATTTTGTTATTGCGCCACGCAAGACCAACGACGAAAACATCACTACAGCGCAAGATCGCCACACTTAGCAGGCTCGACTAAATTGTCAAGAGGCCTAAAAATATAATCAATGCCTAAACACGAAATTGGAGGCACTTGGCCTTTTAGCCATTGCTGGTTATGCTTTATAACGGATCCATAACAGACGCTGTGGGGTTGGTCCCAAACTGACGTCACATCCGGTGCACAGCGCCGTTTCGGACGCGACCGGAATCGTTGAATGGGGAAAGATCAGAATATGGCAAAGAAAATGAGTGCAAACTCTTTCCTGTGATATTTTTCAGAGAAGAGAAACATTGCTGCTAGTTAGGATTCTAGCATTATTAGTTGGCATTGAGCATGGCTCATGTACGTCCCACCACTCTAGATTAGATAAGATTACACAAGCAGGTTTAAGTTCACAAAACAGAATGGGCGTCTGTTTTTCAGTATATGACTGAGAACAGTATTGAAACATAGAAGTAATACCCCAAAATAATGGCCATTCATTTCTGGCCAGTTACAGAATGAGAAAAACTGGAAGCCATCGGTCACTCAATTTAAACAGCAATAAGCAGCATAACATTTCTTCATCACAACTATTACAGTAAACAGTTTTAGGACACAGATAGAAATCAAAAACTTTATTACAAAAATAAGTTACACTCACCTCATTTTACAGTATAAAACAATTTATTTGCAGGAATGCAAAAACGTTGTTGGCCACCAACAATAGTTTAAAACTGCTAACATCTTGTCAAAAGGTTGTAATGATACAGCTTCATCAAGAGGGAGTTAACTGTGTACAAAACCGGTTGAATGGTTCAGTCAGCTGTTTGCTATATATGGACTATAAACCAAAGCTGCAGCATCCCTTCTTCCACTGAATGATCCTGTCCCTTCCCAATGAAGGCAGCCACAGACCCATGCACAGAGTGCACACATCGGCCAAGGTTTTTTTTTTCTGTCTCTACAGAAATGTGACTGGCCCAGAGCTGAAACATGATCATTCAAATTCATGAATCATGATTAAAAAATAAAACCTTAAATCAAAAAAGGCTATGATGATACAGGACTCAATTGTAATCTTTACAGAACTAGTTATCCAAAAAAACAGTTTTCCACTTAGAGAAAAAAGGGACACTGCAGGGCTTACCAAAAGCAGTTGATGCCTTTGTGATGTTCAAGCCTTTACAAAAGTAACATTTTATTCCAAAACTATCATACAATCATACAACCAGTAACTACATAATCTGAAGAAGCAAGGCAGCTAATTCAGTTCAAAATAAGATAAAAGCAGGGCTTGTTCAGGCTCATCATATGAGATTATTTTGCATGCCCAGTTTGACTGTTCGCAGTGTCAGAGCAGCAGCAAAATGACTATATTACATTAAGTACATCTTTTGAGCAGCTGCTCTAATGCATATTTCATAGGAAACAAGCCCTGCTTTCATCAATATAAGTTTCCCTATTTACAGTACAGGCAGGGTAGTTCAATCCTCTGTACTGAGGTAGTTAACCAACCCTTTAAAGACAAGTTCTGAAAAGAACCACTTTCCTGGAATGCCTGACTTATCCATGCAAGGTGGTTACACCAAAAACCTGCAGATGTCATGTCCTCATCATCCAAATCAAAACATTTAGATAAACATGGATATTCCGACAATAAAATTACAATTAGCACAAAAATATACATTAGCATCAAGCTCCTTTGAGCCACTTCAAACTCAAACTTAAAAAGTGCAAAAAAAAAAAAAAAAAAAAAAAAAAAAGTTTTTAGTATCCTTTAGGAAGTCTGAACTTCACAAATGATTTTAACTGGTGCATTTTGTAATTTTGGGGCAAGTTACAGGGAGTATTGTGATGCATTTGAAGACTTTAATGAATACACAGAGTCCAAGGTACAGAATTTCCACTGGATTCAGGGGGGTTGAAAGGTGGCAGTATGGGAGATATGCTTCTGTAAGGCTGGAATATCATTGGACCATTGCCTCGACCTTACCATCATATCCATTGGCAGCTTCTGGTGTAACCCCATGTAGCAAGTCAGTCTTCACTGTAACTGGTCAGGACCAGCCTCGACCCCCTTTCCCTGCTGGGGAGAAAAAAAGTCTTTAATAAAAATGATTCAAAGAAAATTAAGAAAATATGAACAGTGAATGGATCACAACTGATATAAGCACAAGGTTTGCATTATGCATTTCTTTAATTATTCATAAATGGTTGATGGAAAGCCCATAATTCAGAAATAAAACAGAAAATGTTATACAAAAAGCAATACTTGTATAAGTATGCATTATGAATTATTTAACTATACTGAAAATATTTCATCTTAGAACTTGTCCTCTGAGATGAGCAGAAAGACAAAGAAAAACACGCAAACCTTTGGTCCATTTCTTCCACAAGGTGCCTTGTATGTGTTAGCAATTTGAAAGGGGAAAATAGTCAAAAATGGATTGATCAATTTTTAAAATAAATTCAAAGCAACAGAGAAAGGGTGACTAAAGACACAGCTAATAGCAAAATGTGTTCTTCAAAAAATAAATACAAAAACAAGTACAAAGAAATGTGGCCATTAGTTCTATAATCTTACTATCTGACCTAATATTTGCTGCCCCCCACACCACATACCACACGGCCTCTCTGCTGTGCTCCTCCTCTGGACCCACGTGCGCCTCTGCTGGATCCTGGGCCTCCACGCTGGGAGAAACCAACTCTTCCTCTAGCCGTGGGTGCTCCACGCCCCCGGGAGAGTGTGGATCCACGAGCTCCTCGAGCACCTCTTCCTCTGCCTTGGGTCTGGAAGTCTTCATAGCCATAGTACGGATCTTCATAGCCTCCTCGGTAGTTGTGATAGTCATAGCCATAGTAATCATAGTAATTTTCGTAGCCATAGTAGTCGTGAGGATATGAAAAACCTCCCCTGCCCCCTCTTCCTCTGGCTCTTGTTGGAGGAGGCATGTGTGGTGGGCCATAGTAATAATAATCGTCATACCTGAAGGAGTCCCAGAAATTCCTTATTGAAAACACAAGCAATTTAATTTGAGCAGCAAACATAATGTACAGGTTTTAGACAGAGTCTCTAAGGCTACATCACAGTGTACAGAGGTGATCTTACATTTGAGTTTTAGCTGCTTGCCTTTGAGCCTTCCGTTCCTTTCTTTTCTGATCAGGAGGTTTTGCAAAGACGATTTCAATTTGTTCACCTTCTAAATCTTTCCCATTCATTTCAGCTAAGGCCTGTTGAACAGCATAAAAAATGTTATATTGCAATTCATATAAAAGACACATAAGCAGTGCAATACTGAAAGAAAATAAATTACCTTAACTGCACCATCTCTTTCTTCAAAGTGAATAAAGGCATAATCTTTAAGCTTCTTGACCCTTTCCAGTTTGCCAAACTGGCTGAATGTCTTTTCTAAGAGCTCTTCTGAGACCGTGCTTGCAAGGTTTCTTACAAAAAGTACTTTAACCTTAAAGAGAAAAAAAATCCATATGTTATGAAACAAATACTACAAATAATTAAAAGCTTTTAATGATCAATCTGTCAAGAGTTTGCTTGCTTGTTTACCTTTGCCATAACCTCTGGGTCAGGGTCCTCAATGGGGTCTGCCCATTCCACTGTCACCACATTTCCCCACACTTTCACTTTGCCACTCATCAATCTGCGTCGCGCTTGTGCTGCTGTTTTGTGATCCTCATACTCCAAAAAGCAGAAACCCCTATTTTTCTTCTTGTCATCAGGCTGATGATATAAAATTACATCATTCAGCCCCTCTGAGAGAAAGCAGAGAGAGAGAGAGAGAGAGAGAGAGAGGTTAATATGCATACATATCTTTCCTGAAGTATTTTCAATATTAATATGCATTTTACAATAATTCTCCAGTAGTTCACAAATTTCCTCCAGATCAATTACTCACCTGTAACTTTGGCAAATTCCTCTACTATCTGCTCCTTGGTTTTGCTCTTGGGAATGGATCCCACAAACAGTCTATTATTTGCGACAGAGATGCACACACCAATGTGTTTGCCAGGGCGTATCTCGTTGTTGTTACACTAAAGAAAATACACGAATAAGTAAACTATTATGCTGACTACAATCTCAGTCCATCTTTCATGCAAAGCATTTAAATTCAGAGAAATATTAAAAACACAAGTAACATCATTTACCAATTTAACAGCCTCCTGAGCAGCCTCTTTAGTGCAAAAAGTGACAAAGGCATAACCCCTGTTCAGGCCACTTAGGGGGTCCATCATCAGACGCAGGTCCCATATGGGTCCTGCTTTTTCAAACAGGGGGACCAGCTCATCCTCAAAGAGATCTCTTGGGATTTTTCCCACAAAAATCTAAGAGAGGGAGAATAATAAATACAAATATTACATATATATTACCAAGATAAAATAACCAAAGATAAGCTAAGCAACCAAGATAACCTTATGCTAACTTGGAAAGAACATTAACATGTATTTTGGCAATGTATTAACCAACGAACTATATTAACTCATCATCACAACATCCTACATTCTCCCAAAATATCAATGTCTACTGTGAATAGCACAACACACTTTTACTGGTATTCTTTTGTCATTTTCAGTAATTAAATACAAATTAAAGACAACAGATTTACCATTCTAGGACACAGCTTTTATATTCTATTAAAATTCTTTCAACGGTGCAACATTTATGAGTCTGTAGGTGCAAAACATCTATAAAGCATTTGTAGATCAAGTAAATATAAATTTGATAGACAGATATAAAATCTAATAGATTACATTTGATAAACACATGAGGAAAAGACCTTTAAAAGAAATTTAAGCAGCATTTATATAGCATTATTTAGCTGTGGTTACATTCTGTGGAAAAAAAATTGGTTGCAGACTACATTGTCCGGCGGATTGTCCACAGAATAACAATTTTACAAGCCATTTAATTTTGTTCAATGAAGCTGTCACAATTATGACTGATAGTTTAATTTGAAAACTTAACTGAGAAAAATGTGTCCATGATTAATGTGCTTAGTAATTAGTTTTTGGTTTAAATTATGTCAGCACATCAAAAGATCATTATAAAGCTGTTTCTGCAAACTGAACATTCTCAAGAAGTGGAAGCTATTAGTACAAGTCAATTCTGACCCAGCACTGAAGTCTTCAGGACTTTTATTTATCAGACACAGAGAAAGGAGTCTGGTTCAGATTTCTGCTTAACTAGACTGAACTAGACTTTTTTGGTGCATGAGTTTTGAGGTCAGCAATGGTATGTTCCACTGTTTGTTAGTCAACTTCAGCAGACTAACTATCTTTCAACATCTGTATTTCAGTGTTTTCCATGTGAATCAGTACAAAATGGTGTCAAAGTCCTAGCCCTCACGAATCAGCTAAGCTGTTACCACTCTCCAGCTAGCCTCAGATCATCAGTTAAACTGACTAAACAGATTATGTAAGATATGTTAACGTCTTCACTATGGCTTTATCTTTGTGAAGTGAAAGTGATTATTTGTCATTGTGAATACACCACAGCAGACAGTGCACCACAACGAAATGCATCCTCTGCATTTAACATTGGAGCAGAGGGCAGCAGTGAACAGCCGCGCCCGGGGAGCAGTGACGGGGGGACGGGTTGGGCTGGGACTTGAACCTGCAACCTTCTGATCTCAGGGGCAAAGTTCTAACCAGTAGACCACCACACCACTTTATAGACGATGGTTAATGTCTCTTCTTTTAAAGAAATAGGAAAGAAAATAAATGTTTGAGGAAAGTTTTTAAGCAAGTGTGCAGGTAGATAAATGTCAATAACATTGCAATTGTCCAGTAGACATTATGTCCACTGGAAATGACAGTATTGAATTTTTTTTTTTTTAATAATAGATTTAACAGTAAAATTTAAATCCCTATTACAAGATCAGTGTCTACTTTCCCTCCATTGCTGGGCTCATACCTCTGTTCTGGATTTCTTGGTTTTACTTTAAAATAGCACTCGCCTTCAAAATAAACATGTAATTTGTAATTTTCCTGGTTTTATAATAAAATGTGTCAAGGAAGTGCCAGGAAAAGCAGTGTTAGACACTTAAAAGGGGAAAATCTCAACCATTAAAAGAAAAGAAAAAAAATTGGTGACAGCACTAAATTTTACTAATATTAATACTAATATATCAGATTTTTATTGAATTTTACTTCTGACCAGAGAGAGCAGTTTCCATTCTGACAACAGCACACAAATACAAGCAACAGACAAATGATCAATAATGAAGGTGTTGCAGTGTATTTAAGTACAGTTAAACTTTTTCTCAATAACTTGAGAAAAAAAAGTTAACTGTACTGAAAAAGTGTCATACTGTTACCAAGTTAGAGATACTTTAAATAGTATTATTTAATATGCTATCAGTTATTCAAATACCTGGTTAATCATTTGAACATAATTTTCAATAAACATGTTAAGGATATCACAAATCTTACCTCTGTGCCAACTGAGGGCTGTGCACCTGAGTGGGTTGACTCTGGAGGAGGGCCGCCATACTTCCTCTGACCTGTCGTCACATCAAGTGTGTATCCAGTTCTCTCAAGCAAAGCCTAGAAAATCAGAAACCTGACCGTGACTCCCTGACACTTAACCACCTATTTACACACTTCAGCTTTAATGTTCAACTTATTTCATAACTTTATTTTAAACTCTACAGCACTGTTGAGGCCATTAGTTTAACACACTGGATTCAACCCATCAGTTCATTTTTAGGGCTTTATCGGTTATATGTATTTGTCAGACCAGCCTGCCACACAAGCATTATTTTTTAAATTAGAACAACCCAAAAGAAGCTATCGGAACGCAGTAGATGAAAGTAGCAAGAAAAACCTGGAAATTAGTACAAGACACCTTACTTTGATTTTTGCCTCATCTGGTCCTTTATTAGAATCTGACACTTTGGTCCCCTGCTTCTCCCTCTGTCTGTATGTCTTCATAACTCCACAGAGAAAGGCACTTTTGTTCTGATAAACAGAATGAAATTAGTAATGAATGTTCATTCTAACTATTTACATGGGAATAGCAGGGAAAAAATCAAGTATTGGCCAATATATTAGACAGTTTAAAATAATAAATATCAGTGTTGGAGCAAGAACTTGTATCAATTTTTTCCCATTTTTGCATGATTTGAAAACACCAGCAGACCTTTACATCAAGATGAACAAACCAGCAGATGCAGACAAGAATAGCTAAGTGGGGGGAAATCTTTTAATTAACTTAAACTGTTACAAATGTTTTATCCTTTATCCTTACCCTTCTAACAATTATATGATTTATATGAATCATGTGATATAAGCCTCAAGGGCCTTAATTTGGCAACTCGTGCTAATTTTTTTTTTTTAATTCTCTGTTCCTAACTTATGTTAAATCAGAACACAAAACCCCCAAATCTATTAGCCTGTAAGTGAAGTGTAAAAAAACAGATCTACACGTGCACAGCTGATTACAGAAACCCTCAAACCTATAAATGAAGTTGTGTACATGAACAATTGAAAGATTTATAGCAACACACTCCATTTTCCTACCCACAAAAAACAGTAACTCCAGAATTCAGTTAGTGTTGAGTTCTACCATAAGTTTCTGTATGCTGGACAGATATGTCCCTTAAATTAAACTTGTGCATATTTCCAAACTATGAAATACCAAGATGAGGATGTTCCAGGAAAAGACATTTTCAGAAATGGAATGAACACTTTAATATACTTCCCCAACATCAAATACCTGAACATGTGAAAGGTCACTGTCTTTAAACTGCAGGAGGACTTGCAGAGCACCTTCTTCGTTAAACTCCTTTAGAGCTTCGATTGCCCGATCATCAAGATCACTGTGTGAAACCAGACCTGGTTGACAGATGCAAACATAAGAAAGTGATACAAAGGAGATCAATCATCAGCTCCATTATTCATTATGCATTTACAAACATCCCACACAAAGTTATATCACATGCTATCCAGATATAACTGGTGTCAAGTTCTCAGCAGCATTTAAATCGCAGCAGATGTGATTGTGTAACTGGACAGTCATCTAGAACCCTTCACCATATCAAGCTTGTCTGTAATGATTTCTTAGCCACCACCAACTGCTCTACTTATCTTGTACGTGTTCATCTTGCAACACACGTACCCTAAGATTCAGTATGAGAAGACCCCTCAGAACTGCTTAAACTCAGCTTAAAGGCTCTATATGAAAGTCTGAGAAGCTGCCACCCAGGATACCATTTCCTGCAAACTGCTACGGGGAGGTACAGGGAAGGTTAAAAGTTCAAAGTAGCCAATTTTCTTCTATATACGTTTTTTGAAAGCACTTTGTGACTGCAGTACCCATTTTGGAAGGAAACCACAAAAAGTTGCTTTAAAATGTTCCAATTCCCACAATCGCATTTAAAAGCACATGCAATTATAGTGAAAACTGAAATGGGTGAGAATATGCTGAATGTTCAATGGGCCTTACCTGCTACGTAAATTTCATCTAGTTTGACAGCAACTTTTCTAGGTAACCCAGCGTCTAATAATGTCTGGAAGTGTTCTGAATGGGTAACTGCAGCCGAAGTCTCCATTGGTTCTTCAGTACCGTTTCCATTTATATGCTCTGTGGCCATGTCTCCGTTATCTGTGCAGATGCAATGAGCCAAATTAATCCAAACTGGGCAGAGGTCAAAGAACCTGTTGCCTGACCCTGTGTTTATTGTCTTTCTAATACGGGGCCATCAACTGCAAGTTTGTTCCAGTTTCCTTAAGACACATTACTAGTTGCATCAACTTTAACAGCCAGTGCTAAACAGGAGACAGCCCACTGTAGGTCCAACAAACTCGCATGTCAAATTAACGGGGAGATTACTATTCATTACACCAGTAATAACATCTTTCATCGCCTGCCGATTCCCCCCTCCCTTACAGTAATGCCCGCTTAATGCTGCTCTCGTTTTTCTGAGCGAAACAGCTGGTAGTACGTTACCCAGATAGAGATCAATAACATACATGGATCTTTAATCTTGCATGGGTAATCAAAGTATTGCTAAAACCTCAAGCTGGCTGTGGTGCTGAGAAGCGCCAGATTTTACACGTGTTCTTTGGCTAGGCTAATTTCCGCTGCTCTGACTAGCTAGGCGAGCATGTGTCCAGCTAAATCACACGAGCTTTCATTAGCCGACTCCTTTTCAAAGCAGACTAAATGATGGTCCCTGGTAATAGTCTGCGCTGTCAACCGTATGGGTTAGACTGACTGGTCTACACTTATATCTGATCAGTTTAGCTTAGCTGCATTAAAACGTGGTTATTGCCTAACCACATTAACGGCGGACATTTCAAAGCGCGGAGTAAATGTAACGATTTCATTCAGCCGACGATCGCCTGAAGCGGAGTATAACAAACGGCATGTGTGTCACAATAATAGGACTCTGCCTTCTCGCTTGTCCTCTTTTTCAGGTTGTCTTTGTGGCCGGAGCGTAGCCACATTAGCTATCCTCCCTTATATAGGCCGGGAACACAAGAGCAACGTGGACACACAACTTTCAGCACTGTTAGCGTCTGCTGCTACAGCGCGGCCGTTTTCTGACAGCGCCGCCAACCATGCCACCATGAGACTCTTCTCTTGGTATAATCCACACTTCTCCTGCTGAGAAAGACCTTCCTCGGCGACAGGACTAATAAACACTTTCACAACTTTGTACGGCTGTGGTTAGCTTACTAGCTAGCAACTTACAAGTGCACGCGCAAATGCCGTTAATCTCGCAGCCGGGCGGTTAGCGCGAAAACTGCGTGGAAAAAAAACGACGTTTCCGAAATTAATCGCATTGGCCGAGACACTGAGACCGCACGTTTTGCACTAAACCTAGTCGAGGCCTAGACTAAAGCTAGCTAAAATTAGCCCAATACGAGCTGGCCAACGTGCCGCCACATAGAGGAGTCCATTTTCAAAAAGCCGGTGTGAGACGCGCCGACCAGTTTCTACCGACTTTTGTTTGAAAACAAAAGATCATCACTTCACCAGCCTACGCGCAAATCAACTTCTCGCTCGAGATGAAGACGTTGCTCGTACCTGCTGTCGGTTAACAACTTGAAACGGTTATGTACGGATGGCTCCGGAGGGAAACGTGTTGGGGGGAAAAACGAAAAAAGTGACCAAATCCCTCGCCGTTGGTCCGGCTCCACTCTTACACTTAGCTAGGAGGATGCAAAATGGCGGCTAGCATCACGCCGCCAGTTTTTTTCTTTTTTTCCCACCGCTCCCTCTGTAATGTACGGGGTTTCTTACACACCCATTCACGGGATCTCTGCGCTTATAAAAGGCCACTCATGGAAAGCCATGTTTTGATCAGCTATCTGTCAGTAGCCTACACATTCTCGTGAAAAATCTATATTCATTGAAATTTTAATATTTAATATGTAAACATGTCGTGATTGCACAAAAGAGTAATAATGCTGCACAGATTGATATAGCAAAATAATATTTCATGTATAAAGAATGAACTTGAACTATTAACAATAAAAAATCCCAAATGGCCATAACTTCATTATTTTATCGCCCTAAACCCAAATTTCAACATCAGTATGCCATTAAAACACAATTCAAATGTGTCAAATTTGTTATGACACTAAACATTTACTGTTGTTTAAAGATGCAGCACATTGTTTTTCCTTTTCAGGCAAAAGATATGACTACTCTATGGTTATCTGCATATGTTATAGCACAATTTATATAATGATTATACTGTTGTTATATTATTATGTAAATATTGTTACACTGCCCCCTATCACTCTTGTTGGAGTTGCATTCCCGTTGATGTTGACTACAATCAGATGAAACTTGATTCTTTTACATTTACATTTACAGCATTTGGCAGACGCTCTTATCCAGAGCAACGTACATGGTGAACCATTGGGGGTTAGGTGCCTTGCTCAAGGGCACTTCAGCTGCTGCCCAGTTCAGAGAATCGAACCTGAGACCCTTCGGTCACGAACCCACGTCTCTAACCATTGGGCTATGGCTGCCCCACAGTGATTCATAAACTTTGAACCCACATCAGCAGATCATATTGTTTATTTGTTATTTAATCAGGTGCAGTGTAATTGGAAACTTCACTTTGGATGTTGTTTATGCATTTTAACAGTACTAAATTAGTGCTTACTTTTTTATGCAGTTGCTGTGAACGCTGCATTAATTTCCACTAAGTTTAATTATTCAGAGTTTGATCATTATTAAGTGAATGATCACTGACATTAACAAAAGGTTTTGTGAATTTAATATAATCACATCTTTATATAATTCTGCAAACAGTTTATTTAATTACTTTAACAGTAACTCATAATTAGTTACTATGATGCACTATGCTGTACAAGGACTGTGTGGTTTGATTCAGAGACTGTCAATCAAAAGATTTTAAAGGGTAATCCTTATAATTAGACATTACCCAGGCCATTGCTGTTTTTCCTTTATTGGACACTTGTCAATATATTAAAATGATATATAAGTACATTTTTCATTATTATGTTCTCCATTTCTAAAGCAGTCATTAATACAGATAAAACAAGAAAGCAAAGCTCACATTTAATTGCATATGTTTGCACAGAATATGTTGCTGTATGGTTCATCCTACTTTAGGACTAGTTCTGTAGGTTTCCCCAGGTGCAGAAAATTGTGATTCAGGAAAACTTAAGACCACATAACTACTAAAATATAATAACATAAGATATAATTTATTGGTCCCACAAGTGGGAAATTTGCATAGTTATGGCATACGGGTTAAGAGCAGCAGAGTGGTAAAATCTATAAATTAAACCCTTCAAGTTACATAATACAAAAATATATAAATAGACATTTGTGTATATATGGAATATACAAATAGAAATATATTGCACATAGAGAATATAAGTCTCTGTGTTTGTGGTTAGCTGCAAGATGTTTGTTGTACAGTCTGACAGCAGCTTCAAGGAAATACCTTCTGAATCTCGCCTTCTCACACTGTGGGTCCAGCAGCATGTCACTGAAGAAGCTGCTCAGTGCTGTCAGGGTCTCCTGCATGGGGTGGGAGATGTTGTTCATCTATGATGACCGCTTAGCCTCCATTCTCCTGTCAGTCACAGCCTCCACTGGGTTCAGAGGGCAACTTATAACTATGCCTATTCAGTCCCCTTCTAACCTCAGCAGTGATGCTCCTGCCCCAGCAGACCACACTGTAAAAGATGGCTGATGCCACCACAGAGTCTTCATGAGCGGCACACCTTGCACTGCTCTGCCCCTTTTTGTAGTGAGCATTAGTGTTGTGAGTCCAGTCCAGTTTATTGTTCAGATGAACACCAAGGTACCTGTAGCTCTCCACAGCCTCAATGTCCATACCCTGGATGTTTAGCAGCTGTGGTGTTTGTGCCTGTGGAAGTCTACCACCAGCTCTTTGGTTTGTCCAGTGTTGATCTGAAGGTAGTTCTGCTGGCACCAGTCCATAAAGTCCCTGGTCAGGTTTCTGTAATCCCTGTCGTTTTCATCAGTGATGAGTCATCAGAGAACTTCTGCAGGAAGTGGTTGGTGGAGATGGAGGACAAGTCTGCAGTGTAGATGAACTACTTTAACAACTACATTAAGGTCCATCAATTGCTAACACAGCTGTTCAGATGCACACACACACACAATAATTTATAAAAACAATAAAAAATAATTTTAGTGGAAAAGCTCTGGCCACAGAACGAGACATTCTTGAACAGAGGGTCTGTGGAGCAGTGAAACTGCATTCTGTAGAGTGATGGCACACCACACAGTTTATCTGGGATAAGCTGTTGTAGAGTTTGTGACCTCACTGATGCTGTCATGGCTGAACGCAAGCAAATTTTTACGGCAATGTTCCTAAAGCAAGTGTAAAGCTGGCTCCTTCAGCAAAATGGGGACAAAATCCCCTATTAATACCCGTTGATTTAAGAAAAATTTTGTACTTAACATACTGTATAGTGTATCTATGTATTTATCTTGTTATTTCCCTTTGTCTGATATGGAGATGTTAGTCAGGTGGTATAACAAATAATATTTAATACAAGCTGTTTTGAATAAAGTTACAGCATTTCTGTAAAAGTATAATTCAAAATACTCTATTTATGTTTATATATTGTTTATATAAGGGACCACATTCCTGATTTAGTTATTCCCCTTTAGTTATATGTTGGCGTTTTACACAGTTTAGAAGTAATCGTTGCTTGATCTGTGAATCTAGCCACACCCACTTGGTAGTAGTAGTACAGTTGTTGGCCTCTTGGGGGAAATGATTCAACAGTGAGTCACATCTGTGTAACATTGAACAGGGACACACGTCAACAAAACACATCAACACAGTTTACAGATAAGCAAAAAAAAAATGCATTTTACAAATCCTGTACAGAAACACAACATATCACATGTTGTACAGGTAATACAGCCTAAGGTGCATGTAACACATTCACACAAAGGTAATAATATGCATTTCTTCAAGTGCATTAAATAATTGTTATTAAGTACTTAAACTAGGAAATAACTAAGTGTTATTTATAGGCCGATATCTGATATTCCTTATGTTCATATTGGCCAAAGCTAGTGAGGACACAAAAACATCTTTCTTTATTTCTGTATATTTCTGTATATCCCAATGAAGTGGGAAAAATATTTTAGCACAGAATTCCATTATCACCTAAACATTCTGCTCTTCTATTCATATTCATGTATGTTCAACGTAGTAATTATACAATTATTCAAATTGGTCATTGGTCTCTATCTCCTTATCTGCCAGAAACACAAGAAAAGAAAAAAAGTATTTTAATCCAAAATGCTTAATTTTAACATAATATTTTTGTGTTTTATTTTAAATTTATCATAACTGCATTTAGATGTTGTTATGGTTAGAAATGTTTTATACAGCTGTGATGTTATTTGCATCAATATTAATGTATTTTTTAAAAAAATTCCTTAATGGACCTTATATTCATTATGCAAAACAATTTGACAGAAAGTAGCAATATATTCTTTTAAACCCCATCTGTTAACCTATTTATGTTCCATTAAAAATACAAAATTACATAGTCAATTGTAAAATGTAAATTTGAAGAAGATTAATTTAAAATATGAACAATATTCTGAATTAAATTCAAATAGTCTGTAGCTAGATCTACCGATGCAGGCCTGGCACACACATATCTACAGTCGCATTGAAATAAAGACACTAATTATTATGACAAGCGCGAGTCATTTACTCTGTATTGCCATCATGTGGACAAAAATTGTTCTGGAGGAACACAAGACCTTATATTGAGCCAGATCCCACTGGCTATGCATTCCAATCTAAACTGTGGATGTATACATTCCCACAAAATGTCCCTGATCCCCTCCCTGCGCTGCAGCTCTTACCCCAAGTATTTGAACAGCTGTATCTGGTTGATAATAACAACTTCTTCATCATCCCTTTTCTCCATAAAGTCATAGCTTTGAAGTACTTCTCATATGGTGAACTACAATCAAACTTATCTGAAAGGTGGTTTAGATTATTCTTTTGCTAGTGTTGGGTTGAAATGTGTTTTGTCATAGAGGAACAACAGCAATAATGCCCTATGCTGAAGAACTGTACTGGGCACGCTTATGTCAACGTATGTCAATTTGCATGAAATCGTGAGAAGCCAAATAAATCTTTTAACCTTAGATACTGGGTTCCATCTGCCACAGTGTGTATTGAATTACATATGTCTCGGGCCAGACACTGGTCTCCAACACAACCAAGGATAAGTGGATTACCGGCAATGGAAAGATAAAGAGATAGTAGGTCAAGCAAATATTCATCCTTGGTATACAATACTGTGTAACACTAGAAGAGGATATAAGCATTAATTACAGAAATTACAATGCAAAAGATATTCTGACCATGTATGTGCAGTCCTAAAGAGTTTAAGATATTTTACCAAAAACAAATTCCACCAGGCTTGGATGTTGCCTAAAAAACAATCTATACATCATGCAATTAACTACCTATGCTCAAGCTCAAATACAGTTGTATAGTTGTATAGGCACTTATTCCAGAATAGTGGTCTATGCCAGAATTGTGGTCTATGCCAGTATAGTGGTCTATGCCAGAATTGTGGGCTATGCCAGTATAGTGGTCTATGCCAGAATAGTGGTCTATGCCAGAATTGTGGTCTATGCCAGTATAGTGGTCTATGCCAGAATTGTGGGATATGCCAGTATAGTGGTCTATGCCAGTATAGTGGTCTATGCCAGTATAGTGGTCTATGCCAGAATAGTGGTCTATGACAGCATAGTGGTCTATGCCAGAATTGTGGTCTATGACAGTATAGTGGTCTATGCCAGTATAGTGGTCTATGCCAGAATAGTGGTCTATGCCAGTATAGTGGTCTATGCCAGAATAGTGGTCTATGCCAGTATAGTGGTCTATGCCAGTATAGTGGTCTATGCCAGAATAGTGGTCTATGCCAGTATAGTGGCCTATGCCAGTATAGTGGTCCATGCCAGAATAGTGGTCTATGCCAGTATAGTGGTCTATGCCAGTATAGTGGTCTATACCAGAATAGTGGGCTATGTCAGAATAGTGGTCTATGCCAAAATAGGGGTACATGCCAGTATAGTGGTCTATGCCGGAATAGGGGTACATTCCAGTATAGTGGTCTATGCCAGTATAGTGGTCTATGTCAGAATTGTGGTCTATGCCAGTATAGTGGTCTATGCCAGAATAGTGGTCTATGCCAGTATAGTGGTCTATGCCAGAATAGTGGT
>JBBIGC010000001.1:30460899-30472284 GCA_037576955.1 Lepidarchus adonis
TGTCTGTCTATCTGTCTGTCTGTCTGTCTGTCTGTCTGTCTGTCTGTCTGTCTGTCTGTCTGTCTGTCTGTCTGTCTTTATGTCTGTCTGTCTGTCTAATTAGACAGTATAATAATCAAAATAAGCATATATGAGTTAATATCTGCATCCAACCTTCATCCCTGATTATGTGTTCTTGAACAGTGTAATCCACACCTTGTGTTCACACTCAGGGACAGTGTATTACAAATTCCAAATATTGCTTTCCACAGTGCATATGCAGTTATTCCTTTCATTCACATAATGGACTATAAGGTCAAGTCAAGGACTGTGACTCACACCATTTTTTTTCAGGTTTTATCCAACTGTCAGGCATACGTAGGCAGGAGGAGGGTGGTATAAAACCCTAAGAGGAATATGAGCTCTCACTTGGAGACACTTGTGAGGTGAAGAAGAGCAGGTAACATTCTAATTGCTACCACTGACACATTGGAGCTAAGTGAGATTTTCTAATGCCAAATAGCTTTCAGGAATCAGAAATGTGATTTGAAATGTTTCAAGTTGGTGTTAAATGTATGTTCCAGATTGTTCATATTTCTTTTTACAGCTAGAATGATTCTGATCATTAAATACACCGGCGCAACAATCCTTTTGCTCTCAGTGCTAATTCAAATTGGACAACTTTATCCAAATGATGACATGATTAACTGTAAGTCAGAATCTTTTTCACCACAATTAAGTATATGTAGATTTTTAAAAACTAGATTTAAATAAGGAAAATAAACAATTATGCATTGAAATCTTTATTATGAACTGATTGTATTGTTATTTTTAACTATGGTCTAAAAAGTTGGCTGTGAGGAGTGCAAACTCAGAGAGAACAAAATTTTCTCAAAGCCCGGCGCCCCTGTGTATCAGTGCATGGGATGCTGCTTCTCCAGAGCTTATCCGACTCCTCTCAGGTCCAAGAAGACTATGATGGTCCCCAAGAATATCACATCAGAGGCCACATGCTGTGTCGCCAAAGAATTCCGTCGGGTAAAATGTCTAAAAACAAACTACTACATGTCTTTCTATTATGTGTACAGTCCAATATATCAAAAAACAAATGTTCTTTGTTCTGCTCCTGCAGCTTGATGACTATTATCCAAAACTAGTGAACCACACGGACTGTCACTGCAGCACTTGCTACCATCATAAATCCTAGATTCAAGGCCAAGCATTTTTGCAGACAAGGCAGTCGACGATTGCTTGACTAGTGTTGTGAAGACGTTCCCTGACTGTAAGTTGTACTGCAAAACAACATTGCTGCTCATGTGCAAGATTTTTTGCTTAAATTGTCAATTTATTAAGAAGAAATCCTTATTCTTGTCATTTTTAGAGATCCATAGCAAAGCCTGTAATTACTAAAAATGATTTTCTATCTAATCGCAGTCTTTTCTAATTTGATTTTAAAATAAAGCCTCTGCTTCAACTGGTTGCAATGTTTTTATTTTGAAATTTTTTTATGGTGGCTTCATTTTTAGTCAATGCATACCGCAACTCCATTCTTTATGATATTGTCATATCTACATAACTGTTGTACCAAATAAACAGTCTTCTGTACGGTTATTTGTGGTCTTTTGGAATTACATGCTTCAAAATGACAGTATATGCAATAATATTCATATAAAATATATTTTTTCTTTCAAAACTGTATACCTGGGGCGTTCAGTCGGTCCTGGAGGGCCGGTGTTTGAACATTTTATCCTATGCATGGAACTGTCCTACTGTTGGGTACTGCACATGTACAATCAAATCACACTGTTTTCTCTTGCTTGAAACAATGCCCATAAATCTGCTCTACCTTGCATTGTGTGCAATATACAATAAAAAACTTTGTGTGTAAAATGTTTTGAATAAGTAGTGTTTGTAGGTGAGTGTTTATTTGATGTAAATTTAACCTTTTTATTACGGTATAATGTATTAAAAGCCCTTAAGTAAGGTACTGTTTGAAGCTCAGCACTCCTCACACCTGATATTTAACTATGTATAGTTATCTAATAAGTGAGTACAGATAGATACCATTATATATATTACACCAGAATTGTCCATCTATGTATAATAGTAAGTTTTTCAGTCTGTCAGTAAGTTTTAACAGTGGTAGCACATTTTGATAAGGTATATTGTTTGGACATGTGCTACCTTAAGTTAATGGTTGCTATTTTTGACAAAGTGGGACAGTACGTCAGAACAGTGGTGTTCAGTGTTTGGTAGTTCTTTTCCTCAAACACTCTTAATGCAACTGGGAATGAACAGATTAGTTGAACCAAGTGTGTCTGAGCAGGGAAATCACCCATTTGTGCAGGACACTGACCCTTCAGGACCAGAGCTGGACTTCCCTGGTGTATTCAGTGCCACCTTATTACATAATAGCGCTTGAAACCAATGCTTAACATCTAAACAGCAGCTTCACCAACTGAAACACCATTAAACACACCCTGCAATATCATGAAAATATGCTGCCCAGACACACAGGCTGCAGAGAGATGATTTACAAATGACATTGGGTTACAACCGAGTCCAAAAAAACCCCAACAAACAGACGAAGAGCCTTGTTCAAAAAATCTCCCTTGGTGAGGCCACAGAGTCAGTAGGTCAGTATGAGCCGAATCCCAGCCCACAACAACACAAGTGTGAATCAATTCCATGAATCGAGCGTCCGAGTCAACGACTCATTTCTGTCCCACGGTGGAGGTGGGGGGACACTGATTAAGTAAAGTCAGCTTTATTGTGACTCCATTGATATTCAACGACGTTTAGCGTGCCGGTCAGGTGACTGTACGTTGATTAGTCAAGTCAAATTTGTTCTCACCCCCTCCATATAGGAGGGGGTGAGACTCGATTCAAGATTCAAGAGAGTTTTATTGTCATTACAACAGTATACACAGTGTATTGAAATGCAGTTTCTCACAGCCCCCCGCCCTGGTGCATTTGTAAGCAAAGTGTAATGTAAAAAAAATATAAAATACTGGTATGTACAAGTATAAAATAAATAATCTAAAAGTAAATAGACTAAAATAAAAATGACCTATGCATATATTTAAAAAGATACCTGCACATCTAAAAATCGAAATCTGTACGTTTAAGACATAGGACATTTTAAAGTGATGAGTGCATTGTGCAAATGGTGTGTGCAAAAGATTGTTCCAAGTTAAAGTTCTTTGGGTTTTTGCAACAAGACAAAGACAATACAGACATGTACAAGATTGGCTGGTGCAAATAAAATAAGGTTTAAAACAGGTGTAGAAGTGCAAGTTAAAAGTTTAAAATACTGTACGAGGGTCTATAAGTCTGCATGTGTGTGAGACAGAAATATAAAAAAAAATCCCCCCCAAATAAAACTATGCTTAACTGAAAAATAAGTGAAAAATGCAGTATAATTCCACCCTCTGAGACTCGTAATAAACACTTGGTCTAAACTGAAACGCAGGGAGGGAAAAGTACACATGTAATGAGACAAATATGCTTCAAACATAACAATGTTTTAATAGCCAAGCTAAATGCAGCATTATTATTTATTTATTACAAGTAATTTATGTCAAAAAACTCAATAACAAACAAATAAACTAATAAACTAAGACTTATTCTGATAGCGTCCGTGTAGGCCTAGAGAACAGTGAACACACGAAGAAGAAAACGCACAATTATAAATAACAGATGTGCGTTAAGTGTTTTTACTACTACAGTCGGGAACACACATTCCGCAGATGCCGCAGGACAAATGTTCGACTCAGTTCAAGTGACTCGGTGCTGCCGATTTATCGAAAGGAGTCGGTTCAAGAGAACGATTCGTCGCCGAGTCGGACATCGCTTCGCTGTGATTGTGGCGAAGATGGCGGAGGAGGAGGCAGCCGAAAGAGAGCGCGGCACAAGGGGCGAGACGGCGGCCCTCAGAAAGCGTTTCAGCGACCTCACCGCTGCTTTTCGGGACAGCACCGAATCACCGTTAGAAGCCTCTGCTAGTTTCTGCCAAGAATTCTGCCAGGTGTGTGAGGATTTCGTGCCCATTTCCATTTTTCCCACTTCCCCACTGCTTTTACAGCTCCATCACTGCAGAGGTTCGGTTAGCTTAGCTTAGCCTAGCCTATCCGGCTAACTCTCCGACCGCTCTCCTGCAGACAGTTGCATGGCTGAGGGGGAACAAAAATCGCCTCGGCATTTTTTAAGCAGCTTCCCCTCGACTAACATTCGCATATAGGCTAATAAAGACTTGAAAAGAAGTGTTAGCACTCGGTGTAGGTAGAGGTGAGGGTTTTTGGACACATTTATTGTATTTTCTGGAAAAGGGTTAGCTAGCAGCAGGGCGCTGCAGGTAGAGGCTGCCAAGCCCCCCCTCCTTCATAGCTGCTTGGCTATGTGGCTAGCTGGACTTAGCTTTTTGTGGCACCTTACGCTAATTGCATTGATAATAAGGGAGTGTCTCGATCTAAAACGCGGCCATGCACACGGCTTTTTTTGCACCACGCTGCTCCTGAAACGACCCTCGGGGTTATTGTAAACACTAAGCAACGCCTTTACAGCGAAATGGAGAATTCGGCTCATAACCCTGCTCCTGCAGTCTCCCGAGCTGGCTGCATGGCCGAAAATGCAAAGATTATTGCCAAATGTCCTAGCTACATGTGCTTTTTCCCTTCACGCACAGGCGATTTTTCTTATCACGTGAACGTGCACGGTGTCCGTATGGATGCAGTGACCGGATGGTTGATTTCAAGGATGTTTGGCTGCAGCCACCAAGCTCAATTGATTTCACACTGCAGAAGACATATTTTATTCTAATTAGGTCGAGCTGGGCTGGGCAATGTGGAGAGAAACGTATAAGCTCACAAATAAACCAAACCAAGTAGAGTTTTTTTTGTCAATGGTACATATTCCCCATACACACTGTACACGTGCAGCCAAACACTCACAGCAAAGTCTGTAAGTAATTACATAGCTGTTTTGGCTCTAAAACTTTGATTCGAAATAATGAGTGAAGATGTTGAGGTTAAAGAGCATGATCTCAGATTTGGTTTAAGAGTATTTAACACTACTGGGTGAACCAGGCAAGAGTCACTTTTACTTACAGTTTTACTTCTAGTTTACTTACAGTTCAGAGTGTGTTAACACCTTAAATTCTTACTTCAAAAGCACCAGAAATAGCCCAGCATTATTTTTGATACCAAAAATGTAACCATGATTACTTATTTTCCTTAAACATGAAAAAAAGCAATTTTAATTGAAAGCTTATCCAGTATGATCCGATCATCGGATAGTAAATATTCAAAATGCTGTAACACCTCACAGTCTAAACGGATAGACTTTTATAGACATATTAAGAGTGTGTTCCGTTTTTGGCAGTTTTTGTTTCAGGGTTGGATCCGTTCACTTTTTTTTGCATTTTGCTATCTAGCTTTTTCTACTGAGATCTGCCTGATGTGACACTTGGTAAATATTTTATGACACGTTTTTGACAATCTGTTGTTTGCATGAAGCCCTTCAAGCCAAACTGCAGAAGTTTTTGCAGAGAAGCTAAGTGATTATCTTGCTGCATCAGTGATTTCAAACATACACTCAGGATATGCCCAAGGTTGTTGAGGAGTATTTTTGAAAAGAAGACTCTTTTGCTAGCTATTCAATTGGTTCATATTTTGGATCCAATTGCATCTTGTCAACTCCATCCTTCCTCTTTTTCGAAACTCATTCTGTTGAAATGGCCACTTCTGAACTGCTGAAATGATCGATATCTTCAACTGTTGAATGTATGTACGTTTAGTTGAGCCAAATGTAATCTGTAATTAAACAGTTAAATTTTTGTGGACAAACTTTTGTATATATGACTATGGATTATAGGCCTGACCTGAGTATTAAAAGTTTACACAAGAATCACAGTAGGGAATGTTATTAATATCAGCATATTTTAATTATAAAAAAAAAATCTAATGTAACATTGCCTTGCAATATTTATTAGTAATAAGATTTATTAGCATCATACTGATGTGGTCTAACCTTAGTGTTCATCCAGTATCTGGATACATATGAAGCAAAACATTATAACTAGATCACTAAGCTCTTATGGCACTAGTAGTTTATTTATTGGAACAGGTCTTGTATATTATGGCTTTTTTATAAAACAAATTTGGGTGATTTGCATTGGAGGTTCTTCACAAATAAAATATGAAAAATCAGACTGCACAAAGCATCATAGAGGCATTTTAAATAATAAAAACAAAACGGAAATCATTATGCCATTTTCTAACATGAATTAGCTGCTAGTTTTGGGCTGGTGGTTGTGCCACCCTGGACTTGGTTCTTCTTGGATTATTTGGGTTTTTCTATGGGCTGGAGAGCCATCATAGAACCTACGTCATTATGTCATGCAAAGGCTACATAGTCTCTTTATAAGTCCTTGCTTTGCTAACCAGTCTCCTTCACTGGACCAGATTCTGCACTAGCTCTGTTTTTAATGTGGTCACAATATTTGACTTGTTCCTTTCATTCATCATAATCTTGTCCCAACCCCTGACATAAGTAGTTCTTGAATCTGGCCCAGCAAAGTTTTGGTACCACTCTGAAACCAGTTTTTCTGGTCAAGAACTTGTCTTTTGGCTGTCAAAACACGAAAAACTGGTTCAAGATTATTGGCTGGGTCCAAACCAGCCTTTAAACTGCATTGGTGTTCACAGTACTTTTTAAACTATTCACATTTCTTAATATTTAATGCTTCAGTACATTTACATGTACCATTTTGTTCTTCTGTTATCAGATTCTTGTGGAATATGGAGGCCAATGGAAGCCTGAGGAAGATCCACTGCCTTTACTGGAGATGTACACAGTTGCTATATTATGCTTTGCTGAGGCTAGTTCCGTTCTCTTCCCTGACTGTGAACATGTCACAGTTGTACTTGAAAAGTTAGCCTTGTGAGTATGAATAATCATAGTATATTACATATGCCTAACCTGCTGTAATGTTTGTTCTTTTGGAAGTTTTTGATGCATAATTAATATTTTTATTGACATGACTACTAAATGGACATCCATTTTTAGGAGTTGTCTGGATTTACTGCTCTCACTCTCTGAGAAAGTCCCAGGTGCCTTATGGGAAGAATTTCAGTCCTCTGTCAAGGTTAGGAACAGTCTTTTAATAATGATAATACATTTTTATTTGAAAAGCGCCTTTCAAAACACTCAAGGACACTGTACACAACAAAATGATTAAAAGAACAAGCATAAAAGCAGACAATTCACAGAATCTACACAAAACAGGAGACTATGTGGAATAGGCTATTTTGAACAGGTGAATTTTGAGCCTAGATTTAAAAAAAGGAAGAGAAGTGATGTTTCTTATGTTTTCCCTGCTCCCCATGGTGGCAAGACGGAAGGAAGTACACAGTACCTGAGTCTCATTATAAAAGCAGTTCTACAACTGTACTGCACACTTAAGTGGGTTTCCATTTACCTGCGTAATGTAAGGTTTCAAATTCTGAACTTAAAATGAGTAATGGAAGTACATGAATTTTGTGAAATCTTTTTTGTAAGTTTTTCTCACTTCATTTAAATGAGCACAATTTTAATGGAGACACATGGTAGCCAGTTCAAGAGTGATGGTCATTGATTACGAGGTTACAAATGGCCATTAGGGTCCTATTATGTTGCGTAAGTTATCAAATTGTAGACAAATCATTTGAAAATTTGGATCCACTGGCCCTCTGTAGTAATCACTATGAACAAAAATCCCTCATATAGCCACTGCCAGTTATAAGGGAAGAGTTACTGAGAGCATCGCATAACACACTACCACGATTATACGCTATGATGGATATTTCTGTGGATGCAATAGTAATCACTTCGACAAAACTGATAGTCATTGCATTAAAACGCACATTTGCAATTGTGTTTTGTCAGTGTATTATTTTTTTTAACAAAAATTGATTCCATTTTGCACAAAACAGCAAATAATATTTTGTTGAGAACAAGCTTTAATACAGTTTTTGTAACATGTCCAAATTTCTATTGCCTGTATATGCATGGTATGACACAGGACACTTCAAGCCTGTTAAATGACCAGTACTTATAAATATGAAAGCCCTTAATTTGGTGATGAGCAAGAATCTAGGAAAGGATGCTTTATTTCTGATACTAATTATTATCTACTCACAGGTGGCTCATGGTATTCTTTGTGCAAATGGGAATTTGCAACTTGGCACACTGATGGTTCTAGCTGAAGAAAGTGGTGTTTGGAACAATGACACACTGTGTAGCCTTTTGTCAAACAGCATGCCAGGTGTTGAAAAAGGTAAAACACATAGTTTTATACCTGCATGTAAGCGCATATATTTATTTACCTGTGTGTTTTCTTTAAGTGATTATGTGGTGAATGCGGTGCATTCTGCTTAAATATGTTTTTGTTTCATGTGTCCAATAGATGATATAAATGTAATGTTTGTTAGTTTTATATTTATGCCTTTTTATTGTACACAGTTCATGAATTTCTGGCCCGGGAAGGCCCTACACTCCTTGATATGCGTATAAAGCACCTTATCAAAAAGAAATGTGTTGAAAAGGCTGCAGTGCTTGCAAAGACATGTGCAGAGTTTCCAGAATTTTGTGGAAAGAAGACTTTCAGACAGATTTATCTTGTATGTCTGTGTGAGACAATGTCTCAGCAAGAAATCATGCATGAGGTGAGTGTGTTGTAAGGGTTAAAACTTTAATATAGTTAAATTAATTGGCCATTAAGATGATGTTAGTGATGTTATATTAATTAATAATAGAACATCCATCAAATAAATATATTTTAGTTTTGATAAAATATAATTGAATGTTATTGGCTTTTATTATGCTAAGAGTCATACATTGATTTGCTTTAATGCCTGAGCTAATTCCACACTTAATTGACACTGGAGAAATGACCATTTGCTAACTGGAATACACCGTGTTTATAATAAGCTTAAAAGGGAAAGAAGTTAGTTATTTTGTTGGTGCCTCCTTTAGTATATTCCCTTTGAATACATTTCCCTATTTGACTGTTGATCTGAGAAATTACACATTATGAAGCAAACTTTTTTATGTACTCATTCAGTCTTCAGGTTGATTGTATAAGACGTTTGGTTTGCATGTTCACAATCAGGTTTCAGCATAAATTTTAGACCTAAAGTAGGTCACACACATCCTGTCTAAAGTTGTGATTAATAATCCTCCTTCTTGCTCCACACATTTTAGTGTTTTCCCTGCTCCCATTAAAGCTGATGTAAATAATTTGTTTTTTTTAACACGCCTTTACTGTGTGTGTTTGAACAGGAGAAATAATAAAATGTGCAGTGCAGAGGGGTCTCTTGGGCCAGTATTGGGTCATCATGGCTGATGACTTGTGATTCTGTTTGTCATTTCTTATGTACAGTTAACAATTTTTAGGCTAAGTAAATGTTTTTCAAACTCTTTGTTTCAGATAAAGGAGATAGACTGCAAAGATGCTCTGGATATGATTTGTAACTTAGAATCTGAGGAAAATGAAAAAGGTGCCCTTAGCCTTTGCACTGCTTTTTTGAAGCGCCAACTCCTCCAGGGGGATGTTTATTGTGCCTGGTATGACCAAGTTTGATCTCTGTTTGATTTGGCCGTGTTCATGTATTGTCTGTTTCTGGTATGTTTTGTTGCACATTTGTGAAATTCACATTTTTTTCTTGATTGATAGGGTTCCAAATAACATACTTTAGGCATTGCTACTTATATACTACTGTGTATATATACACTGCTCAAAAAATAAAGGGAACACAAAAATAAGACATCCTAGATCTGAATTAATGAAATATTCTTATTAAATACTTTGTTCAATACATAGTTGAATGTGCTGACAACAAAATCACACATCATCAATGGAAATCAAATTTATTAACCTATGGAGGTCTGGGTTTGGAGTCACACTCAAAAGTAAAGTAGAAAAAAACACCACAGGCTGATCCAACTTTGATGTAATGTTTTTAAAACAAGTCAAAATGAGGCTCAGTAGTGTGTGTGGCCTCCACGTGCCTGTATGACCTCCATACAAACGCTTGGGCATGTTCCTGTTGAGGTGGCAGATGGTCTCCTGAGGGATCTCCTTCCAGACCTGGACTAAAGCATCTGCCAACTCCTGGACAGCCTGTGGTGCAATGTGGCATTGGTGGATGGAGCGAGACGTGATGTCCCAGATGTGCTCAGTTTAGGTCTGGCGAGCCAGTTCATAGCATCAGTGCCTTCGTCTTGTAGGAACTGCTGACACGCTCCAGCCACATGGTCTAGCATTGTCTTGCATTAAAAGGAACCCAGGGCCAACCGCACCAGCATATGGTCTCACAAGGGGTCTGAGGATCTCCTCTCAGTTCCCAATGGCAGTCAGGCTTCCTCTGGATAGCACATAGAGGGCTGTGCGGCACCCCCAAAAAATGCCACCCCACACCTTTATTGATCCACTGCCAAACCGGTCATGCTGGCGGATGTTGCAGGTAGCAGAATGTTCTCCACTTCGTCTCTAAACTCTGTCACGTCTGTTGTATGTGCTCAGTGTGAACCTGCTTTCATCTGTGAAGAGCACAGAGCGCCAGTGGTGAATTTGCCATTCTTTGTGTTCTCTGGCAAATGCCAAACGTCATGCACGGTGTTGGGCTGTAAACACAACCCCCACCTATGGACATTGTACCCTCATGGAGTCTGTTTCTGACCATTTGAGCAGACACATGCACATTTATGGTCCACTGAAGGTCATTTTGCAGGGCTCTGGCAGTGCTCCTCCTTTTCCTCCTTGCACAAAGGTGGAGGTATCGGTCATGTTGCTGAGTTGTTGCCCTCCCATAGCCTCCTCCACATCTGCTGATGTACTGGCCTGTCTACTGGTAGTGCCTCCATGCTCTGGACACTACACTGACAGACACAGCAAACCTTCTTGCCACAGCTCACATTGATGCACCATCCTGCATGAGCTGCACTACCTGAGCCTCTTGTGTGTGTTGTAGATTCCGTCTCATGCTGCCACTGGAGTGAAAGCACCACCAGCATTCAAAAGTGACCAAAACATCAGTCAGAAAGCATAGAAACTGAGAAGTGGTCTGTGGTCACCAGCTGCAGAACCACTCCTTTTTCGGGGATGTCTTGTTAATTGCCTATAATATATATATATAATATGATTTCCATCTGTTGTGTATTCCATTTGCCCAACAGTTTGTGTAATTGACTGTCAATCAGTGTTTCTTCCTAAGTGGACAGTTTGATTTCACAGAAGTGTGATTGACTTGGAGTTACATTGTGCTGTTTAAGTGTTCCCTTAATTTTTTTGAGCTAGGTGTGTGTGTGTGTGTGTGTGTGTGTGTGTGTGTGTGTGTGTGTGTGTGTGTGTGTGTGTGTGTGTGTGTG
>JBBIGC010000001.1:30485723-30505225 GCA_037576955.1 Lepidarchus adonis
ATATAATATAAATAAAATTACATATAAATTAAAATATTATTTAATATTATTAATGTTTTTTTTTTTTTTTTTTTTTTTTACAGCTGATTCTGACTGCAGAGTTCCCCTTCAAGCTCAGTGGGAAGGTCCTGCAGGTGCTGGTGAGCATCTTCCTGTACCATGACTTCTCTGTATGCAACTTCGTCAAAGGCTTGCAGGTAGATGGACACTGGCAAATATGCACTTTATAGACATTATACTCTGGTGAAATTGCATTTTGCCCATTTTGTGTTAATTAGATGTCTTAATTGTCATTCTCTAGTTGGCCCTTTTGGAGCACTTCCATTCCCAACCACTCAGTGTTCTATGCTGTAAAAAGCAGGAGGCCCTGTGCTATGCACAAAAGTTAAACCACCAGGACGTGGAGATGATCCGTCAGCTTCCCTCCTTCATGAGGTGTGTTATAGCCACTGAAAGCTGATTGAGGTTTTTCTTGATAATAGTATATTTTTAAATGTAGGCCATGGGAACAACCTTATGTTTTCATAAAAATCATGAATTGTATATGCAAGAGATAATGTATTGTGAGACAGCCATTATTTTCCCATGATTTCCCACTTATTATATGGATCAACGCCAAAACGGCAACAGTATTTATATTAACTGATTGTATTGCAGTTTTGTGGCCTGCGTTAAGTAAACATAATTCTTCAGAATGTTCTGGTTGTTGCTCAGCATTGCAGCTTTGCTTTTTCCTCACTGAACCCCCCCCCCCCCCCATCCTCTTCATTGTCTTTAAATATGAAAATATGAATGTATAGGTACATGTAAAAAAAGAAAAAATCACATTGATACAGTAATTCATGCAGAAGGAGGCCCAATCAAGTATTGAGTGCATAGGAATGAACATACTTTTCAAAAACCTGATATTTCTGTTTAAAATACTTTTTTAATAGATCTTGTGATTTGTTTTATAATTTTGAGACAGTATATTTTGGGTTTTATTATCTGAAAGCCACAATCATCGAAATTCCAAGAAATGAAGGTTTGACATATTTCACTCTATGTAATAAATCTATATAATATATGGATTTCACTTTCTAAAAGGAATGCAGAGAAATATTGAACATTTCATTGCAGGACAGTATTATAGATGTAAATTAAATAAATATTCCATGTAAAACCAATATTGTTTCTTGGATGCACATAATAAATATCACTAGGTGTCTTGGTTTAGTGAATATAAGCATTTCAGACCCTGATCACAATTTAAGGTGGATCAAGTGAAATATTAAGGATGGAATTTGAGGCGTTTTTTTTTTTTTTTTAATTTCAGATATGTGGAGATTCAGGAGCCACAAGAACAGGTTCAGCTTCTAACCAGCGATGAATGTGTTAAGGTAACTTGTTTCATACATCAATAGTGTTTGATGTATTGTATTGCTTTCCCTGTACCTGTGGTGTAGCATTGAAATGCATTAAAATTATTCTTTTAATTTTAGATTGGTTTATGTAGTTCTATATTGATGTAAAACGTTTGGCTCTTTTCAGTAAGCATACTTTTACACTTTTGATAGGAAGCATGTCAGAAGTTCCTGAAGGACCTTAGAAAATATCACAAGAATTACTATCCCATTCTCTGCTGCCTGCATTCTTTGACATCATCTTTGCCAAAGTATCCTCTCGGAAAACAAGTAAGAACTTGAGCTCGATTAATAAAGATAAACATACTTTTTTCTTTTTTGCAGGAGAGGCACTTGTTTATATTGTAACTTAAACTTAATCTACTTTTCTTTTTTAAAGATAAGAGAGCTACATATATCCTGCCTGGAGAAGAATGTTTGGGAAACAAATGAGTATGAATCTGCTATGCAGCTTTTGAGGTAGTAGATTTCATATGCCTGAGCAACCTGTAGTCATTATTATTAACCTTTAAAACCTCTTTAATAGGGAGATGGTTAGACCAGTAATGTTTTTTTTTCTTATTTAAGAAGTAGAAATGTTCACATTTCCAAATAATTGGCTTATTTTTTATGTTGTCATATGACTGCAGGTTGTTGGCAAAAGATGAGCTTGTTACAGCTTTGAGAAAGTGTGCTGACCTTCTAAAACAAGAAAGTAACAAAAAAATGAAGATGACATGTCATCAGCTGGAAGACTACATTAACAGATTTGAGCAACTTGATGGTGAGTTTAAACAGTAAGGGTTTCCCCCCACAATGCTTATTAAAATGCTACTTGGTTTGAAGTGGGAAGGTAAATCTTTAAACCACTCCTCTCCACCACTGGTCTTGGAAGTCTGTCTTCCTGCACAGTTCACTTTTAACCCTTGGTGTCGTCCAGATCATGAGGTAATTAGTTGGGTCAGGTGTTTTTGGTTTGTGCTGGGACTGAATTCTGTAAATTGCTCTGAATTTTATGTAGTAATTTACTAATTAAAGTACTTGAACATTTAAGTGAACTGAAATTAAAGTTTTACACTACAGGCATTGTAGGTTGTAATCATATTGTCCTACTTCTTTTTTGATTAATGCACAGAGCTTGCATAGCAAATGATGAAAAATGCTTGTGTTACTAGTAAACGTCATGTCTTGCATTGTATACTTATATTTTTCTAGTATAAACTCCCCACCATGCTCTGTGTACTAGGCATGTCCTTAGAAACTCTGTCTGGAGAAGAGGTCACTTCATCAGGAAAGGATCTCAAAATTAAAACGGATCTTTTCCAACTTCAAAAAGTAAGTTTCTTCGGCTAAACTGTAATTATTTAATATTCCAGGACAGTGTTACTCAATATTAAAAAAAAAAAAACATTTAGTTTGAGGTCTTCATTTTCCTTTAGACCCTCTTGGAGATGAAAGGGTCTAGAAGAACAAAGAAAATGAGTCCATATGAACATTTGAGAAACGAGGCACTGGATTTTATAGATGGCCTGGTCAGGTTAGTCTGGGAAGCTTTCTTACAACGTCTTTATTTGTGACTCAAAATAAATTGTCTCAAAAAGGTTGTTACCGTCTTCAGAATAAGATAATATTCTGATCTTCAACAAAAACATGGTTACAGACTTGCTCATACTATTTGGCCTCTGTGAGCAAAGCAAACTGTAAAAAAAATTCTTAGTCCTGTTGTTGTAGTGTAGTTATATGAAGCATTTCTCCAAGTGCTATCACATGGCCAACGTATTGAAGTAATGTGACTGGAAAACAAATGTATAACTTTATGCCTCCATGAGTAATTCTGGAAAATTTGCACACACAAGAGATGAGGTTTTGTTCTGACAGTGATGAACAGTCAAGTAGAAAAATGCTTGTCGGGCTTAAAATGTGCAGAAACATAGCTAATGTATTTACAATTTGGATGTCTTTCTTTGTTCAGGAGCTACCTAACTCCACCAGAGTTGCAACCGCTGAATGAAGTGTGCTATTACAGCTCCTCTGGGGTCCTGCGACGGCATCTCAATGCTACACCTCGCACCTCCATTCAGACTGCACTTAATCATCCCTACTACTATCTGCAGGTACATTTTTGCTTATTAAATTAACTAAAGTAATTTGAAGAATTCTGTTAAACTCCAATGCCACTTGAATTGTTGTATTGCCTTTTATTGTAGAACGAAAGCCTGAAAACAGATGCTGGCACAGTGTCCAGTGCTGCTCCAGATATCTGTATTGCGTACAAACTCCACCTAGAATGTGGGAGGCTCATCAACCTGTATGATTGGCTTGAGGTGTGAACATCTACCCATGAACAATAATATACATTTCTGACTATTATACAAATTGTAGACATTTCTATTTTAAAATGATTGTGTTTTAGGCATATACAACTGTGGCCTCAGCTGCTGAAGGCAAGGATCCTGACTCCGAAGACTACGGCAAAGTGGATGAACTCAAGCAGTATCCTTTGTTTGCAAATCAACTGGCATCAGTTGTGGTGAAATGTTCATTTTAATTATCCATGTGATTTAATATGAAGACAGTTTAGAAGAGTTTTACCATATTTGGGAAGAACAGTAATATGATTATTAGTGAATTGTCTTAATAAAGCAGTGAAAGGTACCAACACTGTAGGTGGAAGCGGACAATTAATTGATATGTACATATTTTCCTCCAAAATGTTCCAAGAAGTTGGGTGAGTTGTACTTTGGCAGTAAAGATTAGATGTTTGGAAGTTATTCTGAAAATGTGCAAGTGTGAAATTTGTACTACACTTACAAACTTAACTACACCATTGCATCGAGCTAGTGATTATTATTCTGAATTTATACTATTAATTAGTAAGACTGAATTGTTATACCAAGTTCTTTCTGTGAATAATACCCTTAACCAAACAGTGCTCGCTTCATTCAAGCGGTGTCTGAGCTGGAGTTCCTGGGATTTGTAAAATCAACAAAGCAGAAAACTGACCATGTGGCAAGATTGACTTGGGGTGGTTGTTAATTGATACAAATTGAGATTTTTTTTTCTTGAATAAAATGTATTTTTCTTCCACTGTTATTTAACACTGAATACTTAAGAATAAAAAAAACTTTCATTGACCCCCATAAAATGTGAAATGTTGATTATATGTTCACCCTTGATCACAATACGATACAGTAATGACATAACCTGGTTTGATTTAAAACATCACATCTTTGTGTTGCTTGTTATATTTTTAAGCGTTAACTGCACTTAAAACTTGCACATGTACCAAACATGAATAAGCAAAATTATTTGCCTTTATCTCCATGAAACCATATTCACATTTCTGGGAAGAAAGAAGGCAATTGTGATATTTAAAACATCATCAAATAGGAGTAAGGCCACTACTGTCATTCATTCCTGTTAATGTAGCCATATAAGCTGGGATAGTATCAAAATGAATGGAAAACAAGACTAGAGGAAGTGGAGTAGGGTTCTGCAGAATGTTTACTCAGTTTGTTTACTTCCCAGTTCTATTAAGTGTTTGTACATGTTCTGTCTTGAGGACATTTAACTGACCTTGCACTTAATCTTTATTTTGTTACACACTGATCAGCTCTAACATCTAACAACCTGTATAATAGTGTGCAGGTCCACCTCATACCACCAAACCAGTTCTGACTAGAGCACTGGATTCTGACACTATTTTCTAAGATAAACCTTTTTGTATCCATTTGTACGGTAGACGATCAGCAAGGAGGGTCAGAGTGAATAAAACAAATTAAAAAGTTCTAAGATAAATATTTACAACCATGTAAAATGGTGCGGAACAATCATATAAAGAGATGTGTATTGAGATGTAGCTAGGTTGCAGAATGTTACACAAGATGAAGAAAAACGTTAGCAGTCTTTGCTCCTTTATGCTATAGTAGCATTCCTGAGGAATTGGACCAGGCAGGCTAAGCTTTGTTCACAATGCCAATCAATGAGCCTTGGGCACCCATGATCAGTTTGTTTGTCCTTGAGACACTTTCTGTAGGTAACCACTGAATAGTGGGAAGACTTTACAACACTTGCGGTTTTGACACAGTGGTCGCGCCGTCACGGTTTGGTCTTTGCCAAAGTGGCTCAAATCCTTACTCTTGCTCAATTTCTGCTTCCAATCAAATTGAACCGACTGCTCACTTGCGGTTTGTCAGACTAAAATGAACAAAAACAATTGTGCGCACACACATCTTTATTAATAAAACGCTTTTAATGCTTGGGTTTGTCTATCAATACACAGGAAAGCAAAAGAAAAAAAAGTAACTGGGCAAATCTCTTGAGCTCATTACATAGCACAGAGTGGTGCTTCCTAATCTCAGTCCTGGAGAACTGCAGCACTGTGAAGTCTAGTCATCTCTCTGCTCCAGAACTGTTTGATTTGGCTCATCTGAAGGGTTTTGTATAAGCGGTGTTAAAGAATGAAAAACAAAAATGTTCTCAAGGACTAAGACTTGGAAATACTGGCAAAAGGTATATGGATTTCATACTCATAACATTTATGCACATGTGAAAGAACTGTGCTGAAAATAATGCATGGTAATCTGCATTGATAAGTTGTATAGGCTGCTAGTAACAAAGACTACTCTGGAATGCGAGCAAAATGTGAGAGAAGGCTCATGGTATAGATTATAAGTAGGCCACTGGCAGAATAACAGACATAAAAGGTCCGTATACATTTACAAGAGGAAGCACCCAGGTTCACAAGGAACAATAATATTTACTGACAAATTCTAAAGGCAGCCTCCGTCAGCGTGAGTGTCACTGTAGCAGTTACTTCAGACCAGGTCTGTGGTGTAATCTTTAGACATTCAGCTCAAACTGCAGCAGTTGAACAGAATCTTGGTGCAGGGTTGGTGTTCTCAAGATACATCTTTAAAAAAAACAAAATGAATGTATATCAGTCTTAGACAATAACATATTCATTTTGTGCACAAATGTGTGTCTGTGTGTGTAAGCCCGGTTGATAATTTGACCATGTCAAATTTCTGAAGAGGAAAAAAAATACTTACAACTAGCAGGCTGCTCCTCAAATCTCCGCATTAACTGATCATGTGTAAACTTCACAAAGGTGTCGTACTGTTCTGTAACAAAAGACAAATCGCAGCAGAAGGGAAAAAGTGGTGAATGAAGGATTAATTAACTTAATTACACTCATAATACATAATCTATGGTGATTAAGATTAGTGGATTGACTTTACAGCCATTATGAAGCATTTTACAATCAGTTCTTACATTTTTATTTCAACTATTTTTCAATTCACTGCTTTAGAAAAAAAAATTATAGTTGCAATTTACAGGGTGCAGTTTTAACATTTTTTTCCATAACCAAATTTTAGATGCAACTCTTAAGTATTGCCTCAAAAAAGTAAAAAAGCAAAATAAAGCAATACAAGCATCCTCTTCCTCAATCAATACTTTTCTTGTAGCAAAAAATGGTGGAGCTCTGACTAAGAAAAAACTGAATCAGATTTAGTCCGGTAAGAAATATAGCATATTGTGATAGGTGATAGTTTTGTGGAATTTGAGTGTGACAGTCTACATTGGAATGCTTATGTGAAGCACAATAAAAAAAAGCTTCAACAGTAGTATGTGTACTTGTGGATTCAAGACACTTTAGTTAAAGAGTTAACAGTCTAGTTAAAGAAAATCACACTTCAATTCCTTGTTTTTTCCCCCATCAGATCCTCTGTACTGTATGATCCAAAGTATTTGTATATTATATACAAAGTATATAATAGCCATTATATATTTATTATAACAAGTTACTATTATTATATTGAGTAGTTGCCAATAATGCAGTTCTAACACCTTTCCATCATAGTCTGTATTTGCATTATTAAACTGGACTAAACAGGCTAGCCTTCACTCCCCACACGCACCAGTAAGCCTTGGGTGCCCATGACCCTTTTAGAAGGTTTTAACTATTACATACCTTAAACCAGGGGTCACCAACATGGTGCCCCTGAGGACCACATGAGGTGCCCGCGGGCCTGTTCCAAAAACTTGCCAGTAAGAAGCATTTAAAATGTAATTTTTTCCTATTATTCTGCATCTATATAGATTTGAAAATGACAATATTTAAAAAAGCATTTAAAACATGTTTATTATACATGAAGTTTAGATAAGTTTAGCTTCTATTCTAGTTTAATCATCAGTATTGTGTGAAAACGGAGAGTAAATTTGTTGGTGCAGCGAAGACGGGGAGCTGAATGCGTTTCTTATCCCAAAAACGTGACAGAAAAAAGAACAAAAATGTATCATTTTCACAGCGTTTTGAAAATTGAAACAATTTCTGAGATTAATAGAAATAAAATGTAGAATATTAATATGTTTTACACCTTGGTAAGACATTGTTGATAAAATCATAAATGTTATCAGATGAGTATCATTAATAATAAATCATTAATATAACTAAAGGTAAACGGAGCAAGAAGTGTATCAAACTGGTAGACCTTCGTACAGCTCAGTACCCATGAAGTAGCTCTCAGTTTCAAAAACGTTGGTGACCCCTGCCTTAAACACTCCACAAGACCAAGGCCATTTCGAAGATTCTCTGACTCGTCTAATCATCATAATAAGGCCTTTGTCACAGTGGCTCAGATCCCTGGGCTAATCCATTTTTCTTGTTTCCAGCAGATCAATTTGAGCAGCTGACTGTTCACTTGCTGCCTAATATTCCACCTCCCTGACAGATGCCATTGTAAGGAAATAACTAGATGTTTAATTTTATTCACTTGAACTCTTAGTGGTGTTAATGTTATAATTTAATACAAACCTGCCAACTTCAAAGTCATGATCTCCTCATATTCTTCTCTGACTTTCTCTTCGCGTTCTTTCAAGAGACGTTCGCATATCATTCCCACCTGCTTCAACGTGAACAGCGGCTGTTCCCTCCTTGTGGGTGAAACGGCTCCAGATGATGCATCTGTGAAAAGAGTTTTCGTATTGGGCATAGTTGATGATTTAATGGATATGTTTTTATTGTGCTATTAATTTAAGTTATAACAGAACTGACATAGACCTGTTAATATACAAACAGCAGCCTTGACTCTCAGATGTAGGATGCACCCTACACTCAATTCAAGATTCAAGATGTTTATTCATCACATGCCTAGTTATACAAGTACAACAAGCAATGAAATGCATCCTGATCCACTCAAGACTTGAGAAAAAGCTATAATTAAATATTATTAAGCTAAAAACTCAACAGTAAACTAAACTTAAACTTAAAAACTAAAACTTAAACTAGGTCATCCCACACATGTAAAAAATGTAGATGAATAAGAAATTAAGCAGCTATAATGTAAGCAGTTAGAAAAGAAACTGTCCAGAAGAACCAGAGGTGCAAACATCTCATAAGCATGGTCAACCACCTGGAGAACTACATTTTCTTTAATTAGTGTTAGTAAAGAAAATCTAATAAAGTCACATTCAGGTGGGCACTCAAAAACATAAATTAAGTAAATGTATGTGAAAAGACACTGGCTTATGACAGAGAGTCATACACAGCTCACCTGGAAAACTGGATCCACTCAAAATAGATGTGTGAGGCTGAGAATCAAGAGAACAGCATGGCTCACTCTGAGGGAAGGTACCATCCAAATGCCTCCTCTTCTGCATGCGCTTGTACTCCTGCTTTATGTTGTGAAGGATTTGCTCTGTTTGGAGAAAAAGCAGGATTAGTATGTGAAGGGGACTGTGTGTCATTGTGAACACACAGTGTACTACAATTAAATGTGAAACCTGCATCTACAACACTTGGGGAGCAATGTATGAGGACAGTCCCTGGGCTGAAACTTGAACCAGCAACCGGATCAGATCAGATCATAGGACAAGTTCCTAACCACCAGGTTGGCACTGCTACTGTGGTGGTCCTGGAGGACACTTGCCCTGCACATCTGACATTTTCCAAACAATAACATGGCTTTTTTCCAGAAGTTTGTGAATTATCCAATCACTTGTGACCAGGTGGGTTCTCCAAGACCAGGTTTGGTATTAGAGGGCCTTGTTTTTGGAGGTCAACAGATCCCTGATCACAAACACATCTGGATTGGAACAGCAGTAGAGATTCACCACTGAAAAGCCCTAGTTTATAGGGTTTATAGGTTCCCCCTGAGAATTATGGAGACTATGGACATTATGGTTCTAGCAATGACCGTGACTTACAATAGGAAACCACAGAAGAACTTTCCAATATGAGAAGGCAGAATACAGAAATAGGAGGTTAAAGTGTTTAGCTCAATACAGAACTGCACAAATCATTTTCATGTATTTAATATGGAGCAAAGCCATGTCTCCATGTAAAGCTTTAATGACTTTTATTATTGTTTGGACTGAAAGCTGCGAACCTGTGGTGCGCGTGGCCGACACCTCTCCGAAAGGGGACGGCTCATGGCGGAGGTATTTCCTAGGAGAAGAAGAAGTGGAGGAGGACACCGGGGCGCATCTTCTTCTTTTCGACGAGCTGGGACTCAGCAGCGGATCGAAATCCATCGTTCTTTTCAACGTAGCACCGCACGCCATCGCAGCGGAGCGGACACGGCGCTGTGTGACCAGTCGGATGAAGGAACGTCCTATCTGACGCCTCCGCCTAGAAAACCTGCCACTAGCTAAGCTAAGCAGCTAACTGTCCGTTAGCGAAGCCGGTCAGCCGGGCCTTTCCCCAGCGGGGTTAGGTAGCGGCCGGGTTCTGTTTTGATCCTTTTCGCCGGTAAGCAGGTCACTGTTGCCCGCCTCGCCCGCACCTCTGCCGCGGTACCACCGCTGGGTCTGACGCAGTTAAACACTCACACCAGCTATGGATTTAAACCCCTGTAACTGGATTTAGCTTTCTGCACACCGAGTTTGTTTTTTCTCCACATGCCCCAGACGATAGGTCCTCTCTCTTCTTCCGTTCTTTATGCCAGTAACATGCAAAAACCAAACCGAAGTGTTTTACTGCCACCTCGTGGAATGTGTCTCACACACTTCACTTTACTAGAGGAGGAACCCAGTGAGAAATTAAAAGAGAGTATAATACGACATAATTGGAAAAACAATAGCTTTCCCAATATTAGAGAATGGATGTGAAACTTACCTGATACAAGTAATTTACTCACTTTTTAAAAAAAGCAAAACACAAGCCAACCTCAGGATGAACAAAATCTTAATTGCTATCTGTACATATTCTCCAAAATCAATAGTGAGGAGTGAGCAGTAATTTTGATATGAACTGGAGTGAAGTTTGTGATCCAGTATTGATCACCTATCAACAGTCCCAGAGCTCATGAATGGTCTTGTAGCTGAAAATGGTCAAATCCTCAAATAGATGGATCTGAACTGTGAACCGGCTAAAATGATTAAACATTTACACCAAACTGAATGTCTTTGCTTCTTAGTAAAATACATACAATTACTCTAATCTGCGCTAGTGATTGCTATTATTAAGCTGAAGACATCATGAGAAACCTAAACAGTATAGTCATCCTGTCAGTTTTTGATTAAACTTAGTCTTCGCACCAAACTTGTTTGTTGACACCAATTCATAGATTTGTCTGATGAAATCCTAGGTTCTTTTCAGAGTCTTTTCATTTTTGCATGCAAATGTATTAAGACAAGAAAGAGAGAAAGAAAAATGGTGTTGTAGTCTGTCTGCCAGCGTCTCTTTGTCAGTGTGTGTGTGTGTGTGTGTGTGTGTGTGTGTGTGTGTGTGTGTGTGTGTGTGTGTGAGCAGAGAAACAGGCCTTATCTCCAATGTTTTGGAGACATTCTGGGCCTATTTGAAGGTCAGGTGGTAAAATGCACAGAGTGAGAGACGTCATAGTAAGGAGTAACAGAATATGCTGAGAAAACCAGAATAGGCCCCTCATCTAAGAAATGTGGATTTTATATGGATTAAATATATCCAAATTTCACATGATCACATGACAGTCAGCATGACTCAATGAAAAGTAATTCAGTTCTGTTCTGTTGCTTCTTTCTTCTATTGGACAAAGAACTACAAAACGAAGTACACAAACGTCAATGACACTTTTCAAAATATTTATTTACTTAAAGAAATGTTTTCTTCTGGATGTGTCATTTACATTGGAATATGAATTCTGATCATTTATAGGCTACATCAGTCCATGAGATGAAACCATAATTCATCTGGGGCAATGGTTTTTCTAATAGTGGGAAATGTATACATTTCTGTTAATAGTTAATAAGACTAAAAATCAATTATATAAACAGTATATGATATTAATTCACATATATTAAAAACAAAATGGCCCACAAGGGCCTTCATTATCAAATGTTCTTGTGTTCACAACACTCTTCAATCTCCACTGTATTTTCCAGTATTGATGTATAATACAGAATGAAAGTAGATTCAGAAGTTCGTTATCTGACTAATGAATCCAGCTTTCCTGTAGACCAGTTTCACAAGGGTAAACAATGCACAGACTTTGGGGCATTTCTTGCATCCTAGTCAATTAAAAGATTTCTAAAATAAAATCCTTTGTTGAGATATTTCATGTTAAAAAGGCAGCATCCTTTTTAATACTAAAAATCATCTACTAAAACAGATGATTCTACTGATTACAAAGGAGAAGGTCTGCAGAAAATAAGCTCTTTGCCCAAACCACTTATTGTTCAGAGTTGGGTAATTTGAGCTGCTGAAACCATAATGAAAATTGTTAACATAAGATGATGTGTCCATTTAATTACTACCCAATGAGGTCAATGATGCCAAATAATTTGTTTAGATCAAGTGCATGTTCACGAATATGAAATTGATCTATCACACATCCATGTTATCATCATATTCTTCCATATGGCAAATAGAAGATAAACCACAGGCTGTTTGAATCTCACATTGCGACAGTAGTTTGCTCTAAATCAGGGGTGTCCTAGGTTGGTCCTGGAGGCCGGTGTCCTGCACAGTTTGGTAATTCTCCTCAAACACACTCACTAAACCTGGCAAGTACCCGGTGAAATGAAGCAGGTGTGCTTGATCAGGGAAATGACCAAACTGTGCTGGAACCTGGCCCTCCAGGACTGGATCTGGACACCTCTGCTCTAAATAGACCTAGCTCACTCGGATAATGCATGGACCTGCAGAGTTCTAGAAGATTTGGAGCATAAAAGTGATCTGTGACTTTTATCAGACATAAATGAAGGTGACATTTAATCTCTCTTGGCCAAAGGAAACACAAGCTGCCCTTTCAGATGATGTATCTAAAACAAAATGTAACATTTCAGGCTGCAAAGCCATGTTTCATTTCAGAATAGTTAAAAAAGTTATACTTGAATACAAAAATAAGTTGTGTTTGTCTGTTAAATGGTTAAAATTGTTTAAAGAAATTTTGCTGTAGTTCTTTTACCTTGATTTTTTCTCTCAGCCAATTGTAGCACAAATCTAATTAATGCAGACCTCTGGCAATCTGGGCACTGCCTTAAAAGCTTAGGGCTTCAATTAAGCCAGTGTGCTGTAGTACAATGGGGGCCCTCATCCTGAAACACAGAACACGGGGTGAGGTAATGCAAGGAACTTCAGATGTTGCAATGTGGATTATTAAGCGAAATAATTCAGTTTGCGTCTACATCAAATGTTCATGAATGAATGAATAACTTTCAATCACTGTTAACAAAAATCAACATAATATTTCAGCTCTGGAAGTATTTTTTAAATGACATTTTACTAATTTGTTTTCTTAGCAAAAATAAGATTCTAGACTAAATTTCTCTAATCCAGATTTTCCTGAACCCTGAATTAACAGGTCTGTTTTTCACAAACTGGTCAAGTCTAGTCTTAGGCATTAAAAGACTATTGCCTTTTTTTGTCTAAGACAGTACTTAAGTTGGGAAAACAAGCCCTGAAATGGAAAACTGAATCAAAACAGCCTTTGAAACTATAACTAGACATTATTTTTTATCCCCGTGTGTGCAGATGCACAGCAAACAACATTTCTTTATAAAGCTGTTATTTTTGCAAGAGCTGTGTGGATATAAAGCACACAAACTGACTTGTGCTGCACTGTACCCTTTGTTAGTAAAACAAATGCAGCTTGCTGATAAAAACAATCTGTATCCATAACCATCCATAAAGCATGAAATATTATTTCAAACCTTTTTGCCAATAAAGTCAGAATTAGTGTGGAGGACAATAATATTGCAGATGAAAATTACTTTCATATAAGCTTATTTCTTGCAAACACTAGCTTTCCAAAAATGGTCTAATGCAGAACTGACCACAGTCATAGTTCAAACAGAGGTTTGTCTAAAAGCAAGAGGGCACTTCTTTTAGAAGATGGTGTTTACCTGGAGCCCACAAAACCATGTAAATAAAGCTGCAATCATGTAATGAAGCAGTGGATCCACATAAAAATGGAAGTCTCTACTTATAAAGGCACAGATAGGTTTTGGTATGAAAAGACATGGAAACCCTGTGATGGAATGTAGGTAAAACAAGAACCGACTTCATCCCTGTGCATCATAGCTGATTTCAAGGCCTTACAATATTTTTTTTTTTATATATGGGCATTTATGGCATTTGTACACACAGGGACTATAAATGATTTACTTCCACTATACAATCTGTTTATTCTTTAGTTTCTCTAACACAGAAAACATGTTTCAAAGTGTTTGTAGACATCCTTAATTGTCTCAGAAGGAAAAATTCTTTGGTAGATCATCAAAATTGTCATGTGACTAATGAGCTAAACTAGAAAATTTCATGTAAAGGACAACCACGGTGTTTGTGGATTCAAAGAATCCAAAATTCAAGTCTGACAACTCTTTGGTTGCAACAGGTCTAGCATCCTGGTAAAAGTGTAGCACAAGCAGATTTCCTATTATGGAAAAAAGGGTGAAAAAAGAGAATTGACCTGGGCATTTTTAATGCTGATACATCTTTAAGCATATGGAACCTAAAACAGTTGTGTCTGCTAATTTTATACATTTAATTTGTATAGCTCTCTTTGGCTGTATCCTGACTTAAGGTATGCACATAATCATCATGATGCTCCTGCAAAACCCATGTTATTATCTGTGAAGAACTGCATACATAATGCAAATCTCATATGAGAGTGCAAACTGTAAGAGACATAAACCTTTAGTTATGATACTTCATTTTGAGAAAGTTATTCAAATTAGCTCTGAGGAATGCAGACACCCTAAGATGCACTGAAACATCCTTTACTTTAAACTTAAACCCAAACTCAACTTTAAACACTGTGACCATAATTTTCAACTCAGTAAACCTTCACTCAAAACTATCAACCAAGATAGCCATTAAGGAGAAAAAAATAACACATTACAAAGCAATCAATATTGTTTTCATTTAACAATAAAGATGCATTAGTGTTATTTGCTATATACAGTAAAAGTGCTGTGATTCATTAGCAGTAAATCATATTGTAAAATTCCACAGTGAAATCTCTGAATAATACTGATTAAGAGAACATATGCTGGTTTGCAGCATCCTTCATACCTGCCCCATATTCTTCTGAGCTCTGCCCCTTCATTAATACTCAGAGTAAGTGCTCAAAAGTGGGACTTTAAGGGACAGCTCCATTCGACATAGCCCTTTGGCCCCCTCTGTGATAGATCCCTTGAGTGGTACATATCTGCTCCAGTTATCAAAGGACATCTTCCATGCTGTGGTAGCTTAGCCAAACTTCTGAGCTTATATAAGTCTGGAGTTTCGAAGAAATTGTATGAGGACTTTGTAGATGAAGGTATATTGGGAAATAGTCTGCACCATAATCATGCGTTGCTGTCGCAGCAACCTCAGAACATTAGGGACGTCCAGCATCTAGAAGAACAGAGGTTAAAGGGTTAAAATTACAACATAATCTTGCATTTATCACTAATCAGCATGCTTTAAATGAGAATTCCAGTAAAGAAAAAATAAAAATTAAAAAAAAAAACATCAAATTTAATTAAGAGGTATAATCCAGAGTGGTTTGATGTAAAACACTATGATCATGTTCACAAAAGAAACAAAGTTTAAGACCAGTAAAACAGGCATGTTCAGTTTTATCTGTAGTATTATTATTATGGGACAACGTCAGTTGTAAAAAAGAGCTATACAAATAAAATTGACTTGACTATTCTTTATTCCTGCAAAGGAGCAGTACAGTCTGAAGATTGAAACCAACTGAATTTAAGTGAAATCAGATGTCTTCCAGCTTGTTTGGAATGAACGCCTACAGCCACACAGGTGCATTAATGAAAAATCTGGACATCACACAAAGTTGGTCCATGAAATGGTTGCATTGTCTCATGCCATAGAACTTTGTGAGATATGATTTTGGCCTAGGATATGTGGTTTTATTAATCCCGGATTCCCATCACAGTTGCAAAAAATTAGGATTAATAATTTTACCTCAAAAGGACTCAATGCTTATATCTCAATTATTGAAATTATGCAGAAAACCTGTAACTATAAACAATATAATTTTACATTCAATTAATTCACAAAGCTATAAACCAGTCTTATAACTGAAGTAGTCACTTCTTGGAAATTTGACAAAATGACTTTTCTAGCATTCATTCCAATGTGTATATACCTCATTATGTTCCAGACAAGCTACCATGATCTCACTCAGAATGACCACGCCAGTACGCCCCACCCCAGCGCTGCAGTGCACTAACACGGGCGGGTTTGTGTTCTTTGGATCATTGGTGCTGTTGGTGTGCCGCCGCACGGACTGGATCTCCTCCAAGTATGCTAGGACAAAGAGTAAGAGAGCATTTCACAGCGTCAGTTCAAAACCAGTCTGGGTTAGAGCAATGGCGTGTAACAGAACAGTCAGACTAAATTAAACTTCAAATGAGGAATCATGGTCTATATTTTTATACACAATCCCAGCAATATTTACTGAGAATTCTTGTGAAATTTCATTAACATTCAGTTTAATACAGCATTCAATAAGGATAAGAGTAAATTGGGAGAAAAAAAAAATCTAATCTCTCTAACTTACACAAAAAGCCTTTAAAGTCTTCAGGACAGCCATGGTCAGGCCAGTCTGTGTACTGCAAGTGCCAAATGGTTCTTTCCTGGCCTGTCAATAGATGTTTGATCTTTAAACCCGTGGTGGCATAGCAGCCCGAGTCTGTGCGGAAGCGTGTGGTGATTTTAAAGCGCCCGTATGTTACTGTGTTGTGACGGGAGCCTAGACGGGGCCAGTAACGGAAGCTCTTTTCACGACCTCCCTCCTGTGGTGGAAGAAAGTGTGACATTGAAAAATCAACATGGAAAAAGAAAGTATAACTGGATAAACGTGTTGGAGAGATAGACCAGCTTTTTCAAGGAGGTCATGTGTACAGACTGACACCATAAATATGGCAAAAATACTTACCTCTTCAGCAGTAACCATTGCAATAATGGCAACTCCTTGTTCCCACACCATCTGCCAGAAGTCCTGGCATGTGTTGGAGAGGGGACCCTGGGATGCAATGTAGCTCCATTCCTCTCCCCCTACATTAACCTAAAAGGTAACAAAACACTAAATATCAGGTGCATCTATCTTCTGCAGACATTTAAAGAAAAAAAGATAGGGTAAGGGTTAGAGCAAGACAGCAAAAATTACAGTTCAGACACAATTTACTACAGAAAACATGCAAGGACATGATGAGATCTTGTTGCGCTTACTTTGATGTGCGAGGCATTGATATAGCCCGTGTTATTCTCTTTAGTGGGCACAAGCTCCACACGGGTGTCGTCATAGGGCAGAACGTCCTGGAAGCGATTTCGTTCTGCATTTTCAGGCAGCTGTGCAATGCTGCACTCAGAGTTGGGAACTCTCTTAGGCACTTGTTCATACTCTGTAAAAACCATGCCTTGCTCTAGCTTCTGCTCCAGGAGCTTACACTGCAACACAGATACACACATCACCACAAAAATTCTATCAAAAATCTAAATAAGTAGTAGAATTTGTCTCAAAGAGAATTAAAATAGCAGTTATTAGTATACTACTAATGGCTTTTTGCTATTGAATTTTAATTTATACATGAACAGCTTTCAGAACCTTAAGGCAAAGGAATTATCATACATTTACACACACACACTATATATATATATATATATATATATATATATATATATATATATAGTTACACTTTGTAGTTAACAATTACAGACTGTAGTCTATTGGTTTTTTAGCATCACCTCTAACATGTTCTGCAATGGTCACAGTTCTGCATCATTTATAAACTCCCTTCACCCAGTTCATCAAGGGAATGAAACCCCAGTCAGATGAGGTTGTTACCCTGTATGCTACACTACCAATGACCCACACAGGATCGCAAGTAAGCAGGTATTACTTGGGAGGTGCATTATTTTCATTCTATCAGTGACACGTATATGTAGTGCTGCACGATATGTTAAATAACAGTATTGCAAATATACGGCTACATGTTGTGATTGAGATATTTTTGCTTTCAAATCATCATTTTTTTCTAATGTCACAAAGCCAACACATTTACATATCTCTCCTTTATTGTTCTACAAAAATATAGCCCCGCCTCGTCACAGGTCACAGGTCACACGTCACAACGTTCTTAGAAGCTCTGTGAGTGGTTAGAGGCTCAGTTGTATATTGTAGCCTTCTGAGATATCGGTATTGCTGAGACTGAAATTACGATATTGATGAATAGACAATATTTTGTACAGCCATACTGATATTGTAGTCCTGGAGGGCCAGTGTTCAGGACAATTTGGTAGTTCTCCTCAAATACACTCAGTAAACCAGGCAATTAACAGGTGAGTTGAACCAGGGTGCTTGTTGAGGGGAACTAAAAAACTGTTTTGGAGCCCAGCCCTGGAGTTGGGCCTCGACTTAAGAGAGTGCAATTTTAACTGTTGCCTCACCTGTTGTAGATGTCATCATCCTCTCCGCCCCAGCCCCAATACTCATTGGGGAAGCCATTGATTTTGAGAAACTGCTTTTTGCTCAAGCCAGAGACACCACCAAAATACCCAGCATACGGCAGCCTGGAAGAGAAAACAGCAACCGTATAAATATTAGTTTAGTTGAAGAACATACAAATACAGAAGATTTTTTTAGAGGCTCTTAAATGCCCCAGTGAAGGAGTGAAGGGTGTATCAGCCATACACTACATCTCTTACCACTTCAGAGCGCCTTAACTGCACATTCAATGATGTTATATTGTATGTATGTTTGTGGGTGTGTAGGTGTGTATGTATATACATGCATATGTGTATGAAATGTATGAAGGGACTCAAATCCTGCAGTGCCAGACGTGTCCCCCTGCTTAAGCCAGTACATGTCCAGGTCCGTCTGAAGTTTGCTCAATAGCATTTGGATGATCCAGAAGAGGATTGGTAGAATGTCATATGGTCAGATGAAACCAAAATAGAACTTTTTGGTAAAAACTCTACTTGTGTTTGGAAGAGAAAGAATGCTGAGTTGCATCCAAAGAACATCATACCTACTGCGAAGCATGGGGGTGGAAACATCATGCTTTGGGGCTGTTTTTCTGCAAAGGAACCAGGGCGACTGATCCATGTAAATGAAAGAATGAATGGGGCCATGTATTGTGAGATTTTGAGTGAAAACCTCCTTCCATCAGCAAGAAACATGGCTGGGTCTTTCACATGACAATGATCCCAAACCCACTGCCCGGGTAACGAAGGAGTGGCTTCGTAAGAAGCATTTCAAGGTCCTGGAGTGGCCTAGGCAGTCTCCAGATCTCAACCCCATATAAAATCTTTGGAGGGAGTTGAAAGTCCATGTTGCCCAGCAACAGCCCCAAAACATCACTGGTCTAGAGAAGATCTGCATGAAGGAATGGGCCAAAATACCAGCAACAGTGTGTGAAAACTTACAGAAAACATTTGACCTCTGTCATTGCCAACAAAGGGTATATAACAAAGCATTGAGATGACCATTGGTTATTAACCAAATACTTGTTTTCTCCCATTATTTGCAAATACATTTTTAAAAAATCAGACAATGTGATTTTCTGGAATTTTTTTCTCATTTTGTCTCTCATAATAAGGTAAGGCTATGAGGAAAATTACAGGCCTCTCATCTTTTTAAGTGGGAGAACTTGCACAATTGGTCACTGACTAAATACTTTTTTGCCCCA
>JBBIGC010000001.1:30505325-30523798 GCA_037576955.1 Lepidarchus adonis
ATACTGTACTGCTGCATAATAACTTCATTAAATGTTGAAATGTTAATCTGGCGTTGTGGTCGATTTGTGGGCGTGCTGTTTTAAATACCACCATCTGTGGTCTGGTTGAGTACATTATCGTCAGTAAACAGCTAGATCACCCCCAACTAGTGAGTAAAAACTGCTCATTAATTGTTAAATTATCATTTTGTAAAATAGATATTTGCAATTTCAACAAAGTCTGATTTTGATAACTGTTATTCTTGTTTCATCACCCAGCCAACTGCAAGATATACTGTGTTAAAAAGGTTGAACTATAAAAATGTCAATCTTTCAACAACCACTTTACTGTTTTCACAGGCGTGAACAGAAATTAAACAGTAGGCAGGGGTTTGAGTCCTACCCTCTCATCATTGGAGGCCTTCCCTGGTTCGTCCTTGCCCTCGTCTGGCACAGGCATTCGGGCAAGTGTGAGTCCATTGAGTGCCGCCAGTTTAAGTGGACCCATCTTCTTAATCTCTGAACGAACGCCTTTCTTCATGCCCTGTGTGAGAGTATTGAGTGTGAAGTTTAGACGGGATACAAGCTCTAAGATACAAGAGAAAGTAATGCTGTGTACGGACTCTGTGCTTTCCGGGAGGTAGCTGGCTGTGTCTGCTAACCAGTTTGACAGCATTCTTCATGTTAGGTCACAGGTACATAGTTTACTGGTCAGCCCCTCCCAGAGCCAGAAACAACCTGGTATTCTGCATTCACTCCAGATAAAAACATCTCGACTGCATGTGATGTCTGCTACAATAGGTTGCTGCACCAGCTATTAATCAACTCGCATGCAGACAATACAATATTGCTTTACAGCAAAAAAACAAACAAACAACCAACTAAACAAAACAAAATTACACACTGGTGGTAGGGGATGTCAGAAAATGTCATTACAAAATACATTAGTCAAAAAACTTTATGCTTATTACATGCTCAATGCAACAACATTTGAAACAGAAGTGGAAAATGAACCACAGCTCGAGCTCAACAAATTAATAAAGTGCAGTTATTAAAAGATAAAAAATATGAGCATATAAAACCACACACAGCAAGTGAACAGTCATTTTTTGAAACTGATGTGTTAGAAGCAGGAAAACTGCGCAAGCATTAAGATCTAACGTTCTTATTATAATGTCTAGTCAGAGCATCTACAGAGTGTGCACACACGTGCACCACAGATACAAATGTATAATATACTATAAGGATCTGTTTTTTTATTTCTTCATTTAATTACCCAGTATATAGGACAGTTTAAATTATATAAATACACAGGAAAAGAACTTACATGTGGTGGGAGACCATCAATGTTCCTTCTGGTAGCAGGCACATCAGAAGTTGGTCTCTTTTTAATAACCGGACCCTTTTGCTTCGATCGACCTTGGCTGCTCAAGTCGCCCTCTGAAACGGAGGGCGCGATTGTGGCAGCCTCAGCAAGTGGATACAGAGGCCCTGCCTCGTCCTGCTCACGGATTTGAGGTTGTGGTTGAAAGCTCAGCGGGCCAGTAAGGACGGGATCCAGGCTGGAGGTGAAGGTATAAGCAGGTGGGGGTGGCTCCGTCAGATTATGCCCCAGAACAGTCATATGTTGCTCTGGACCAGCAATTGCGTCCTGAGATTGTGGGGTGTGCCGGCCGCTGTCATCCTCAAACTCCTCCTCTTCTCCGCTACTGTGGACCAGCATGGTGGCATCGGAGAGAGACTTTTTGTGCCCATAGCATACGTCCTCCTTTATGATGCCGTCATCAGTGTTGGATTTTTCACATCTCTCCAGGAAGATGTTGAGGTCAGGGCCAGAGGGGGCAGGGGCGATGGGAGTGGCAACTTGGGGAGAAGCCTCAGCAGCAGAGAGGGACACAGCCCTCTCCTTCAGCCTCATGTTCTCCAAGCCATATGCCAGGCCAGCAATCTCAATGGAGTTGCGTTTCTGCATGCGAGTGTGACGGGTAGTAATGAGTGGCTCGCTCACTTCTTGTAGCGAGTGGGCCACAGGCAAGCTGTCTTCCTGGAAGGTCTGCACCGAGTGGTGCACTCGTCGAGTGATTAAATCTGGATTGCTGCTGCTGACATAGAGGTGGCGGGAGAGGTCTGGGGTGCTATTGGCTGGTCGGGGATGAGAGTAAGGATAGGGAGGAGGTGGTCGGTACACCTGAGTCCTCATGATGTTGGGAGCAGGGTAATCTTGTGCCTGCTGCAGCTGCACATTTGTGAGCTCAGGAACGCTAACGGCACCCACAACAGGCCGTCTCTCAGTCGGATAGGGATATGGCGAGGGGCTGTGGAAACTGTAGTTCAGATGATACTGGGCTGTGCCGTGCTCACGGATCTCAGGCTGGCTGTATACCAGTGGATCAGGCCGGCTGTAGGCATAGGAGTTGCCAATGTTGAGGTTTCTCATCGAGTGGCTCTGACGCTCTGCTGCAGGCATCATGCCTCGGTTCTTCTGACGCATAACTGTCTCATAGTCAGGTGTGGCACGGTAGGAAGGTGGAATAAGGACACTGTGACGATGAGATGGCACATAATCGGGGCGCATGACATCACTGCCTGTGATACTGGGGTTGGAGGACATGGGCGATGGCTGCAGGTAGTGTTGTGGATTGTTGAGGGAGCTGGTGCTGTGAGCACTATAAACACTGCCGTTCCGTATCCTTCCATTGTACTCATGTGGGGATCTGTCCAAACTGGTCTGAGAATGGTAGTAGAACCCATTCTGATTGTTCATGTAAAGGTTATCTGCAATAAAGCAGAAACTAGCAGTCATGTTCACAACTTACATGCAAGTTGGAGTCCCCCAGAAAACACAAATGTAGTGTTACAGAAAAATAATCTTTTTTACCTTGCGAGGATGTATAAGGCTCAGTGTAATGGCCATTATAGTGTAGCTGAGGTGGTGGCATCATGTAGGCCTGAGGCTTAGGCTGCAGTAAAGTCAACAGGACACAGGTTATTTTTTTGAGCTCAGCTTATGATCACTGCCAGTAGTAAATATTTTTTATTTCTTATTATATATAAAATGTTTCCCTCTTCAGTAAAGTCACATTTCACTGGTGATGTACAGAAATGCAAAAAAACTTGCTACATCAAAAAGCAGCCTAAGCTGTGAATTACTAAGATCGTGCCTACCAGAGACATTCTTGTGGAGGAACGCTGTCTGACTGGGTTCACAGGGGCAGGTTGAGTTTGGCTGTCAAAAAAAAAATGAGAGTGAAACCAGAGTGCTGGCCATCAACTGTAACCCTCTGTGATAGCTAAGGGTTCTGGCAAATGTTACATTTAACACACATCTCAAGTGTGTATTGTAGAAAACATGAGAAAGAAAGACAGATTGTAATTGGTGGAATAAAATTTTTGTTAGTGCATATTTTCTTAATGGCCATTCCTTTTTAAAACACTACACTCTTAAAACATTCCTATGCTTCAGTTTCAGTTTCTCTGCACCAGAATAGCGTTAATTTGATTGTGCAGCAGACATTCCCAGACATGCATGAAAAACAGAGGAGATGAAAGGTTTACAAATGTTTGTAGCAGCTGTTTTTCTGGAAGGCTTCTAAGCGGAAAGCACTGATGACTGCTAAAGCAGTCTTGCTCACCCCTTGTTAGAAGGCAGAGAAGGACGAGAGAGCATTGGAAAGCGAGGAAATGAAAGAGTGAGAATGGACTTCTGGGCACCCTCAGAAGGTGGGGCATCAGATTCCTCTCTGGAGACAGGAAAGGGACAGGGATGATGCCACTAAAAGTGACGCCCACAGATACATACACGCACGCACACACACACACACTCCACCTGGCTAATGGGATTGTATCCACACTTACAGACTACTCTTGTTAATCTTATAAAACTTGTGTCGTGCCAGGCACATTCTGCACACATATTTAGAAGTCTCCATGTCCTCCTAAAAGAAACAACAATAAAAAAAACACCATGTTAACCAATGCAATAATGTATCACAAGCATCTCTAATAAGGCTCTATTATCCCATGGAGTTGTTTTAAGCTTTGCCTATGTACTGCATGTTTTTTGTGCATGTAAACATATTATATGCATGCAGATTCACTTCCTAATGTAAGAAACACAAGCATGAGTGTATAGCTGGAAGGCTTAACAATGAATGTTCAACTATTTTGAGCAAAAAAAAAATCTGAAATGTCTGGGGTAATAAAATGGAGGTGCTACAGCCATTATAGAACTTACAGTCTGAAACTGAATGGTGTCCTCTTTGTTGGCCAGCTCCAGGGCAAAGAAGGACTTATTATGAGTCATGTTATTAATGTCATTCCACCTTCATAGGGAAAAAGACATACAGTAGCCATTTTTACATCAATGTATGCAAAGTCATCCACAGAAAAACCTATACATGTAAATGGCAAGTAGGCTTAGCTATATAGTGCGTGTCAAACACACAAATACACACCGGAACAAAAGAGGTGGTCGGCCACTTTTGTGTTTGACAAATATTCCGTCCAGACAGGAGCCAATGAGTATATCAGCACCCTGGGTATCCTGCGTGGAAGTAAATGAAAAACAGTGGAAAATACTCTCAGATCACTGAATATGTTCACATCTGCCAAAGCTGGGGTTCATTATTTACTTGATACAACACAGTGGTGTGAGCAGTTACATATTTTGATACAGCAAAGATAACCGGAATGACTGACATCAATTAATTACATTGTTTCTGGTTCCAGTTTAGAGCACCCAACATTATAAAAGGACAATGTTTTAGAATGTCTGATCTAATGCTCAAAAGCTAACATAACCTCTATAATAGAACAACAATATTAATGCATAATAGAATATGACACACTGCATTGTTACTAGAAGTGTAAATCACAAGCGTCATCACAATTCGATTCTACATTTAATATTTTAGCCAACAACTCGATAATTTTCGATAATCTGCTATATTTCCATCAACTCACACATGCAATTAACTTATGATATGCCCATTTTATTCTTAATGGTCAAATATAGTGATGCAGTAATAATCAAACGCAACTTCTTCATAAAAACAAAACAAAACAACAACAACAAAAACCTTTGCACACAGTAATATCTATTGTGGAATGAACACAAATCCATTTTCATGTGTCAGGTTTATGCACTGGACTGTGTGTGTTATTTTGGTCAATGCACAAATGCAGATCAATTAATTATTACATCTCTAGCCAAAAAACCCCATCAACATATGCTTTCTCTGCAGGATGTCTCAAATTTACCCAATGGATTAAAGCACCTGTTTACCTTTGCTTGAAAACTTTCCTGACCATACCCCTCCATCTTCTCCACTTCTTGCATGTATAGCATCTCTGCTTCTGGAACTGGTAGTCCTCTGTGGTTGAAATGGGATGTGCAAACACAAGACATCACAGTTAACTTCACTGTTTCTCATATAACTTGCATCATTATTGTAATGTACTCGCTTTTCCATATTGTATACTGAACACTGCAATGAAACAATTTTAGTGTATCATGAGCTTTCTGAGAAATTCTACTTCCCATAATGGACCAAAACACAGGTCTTGGTCAAGTGATAGGACATAAAATACACTTCCTAAAAAACAGTAGGTATGCTTTTCATCTGTCTGGCTGTAAATCAGTGTCTTACAGAGAGCAGATGGTCCTGGAGTGTTAACAGGTGCCAGATTACAGCATTATAAAGCCTCTTTACAGAACTTAAGGGAAAGAATGTCTTATGTCTGTTCAGAATTATTTTTGCTGAAAAAAATAAAAGGGAAATCAAAATGATATATTTTCACTTCAAAAAACCCCCACAATGGTTTGATAATGCGCTCACCGGTAGCTTTGATAAAGCAGGGCAACTTTTTGTGTGGCTTCCTCAACAACCCGCTCATCTTGAATCCATTCCTATAGGGAAGAGTGTCTCTTTAAGCTACTCGCCACTTGATCAGACTAAATAGTTTGACAATGAGTAAAAACACATGAAATAGTGAACAATATACTTACAATTGGAAAAAGCACAAATTTCTGAAGAAATTCCTGTGAGTCATATCGGCTGAAGTCTCCAAAGTCAGCTAAATCCAAGAAGAAAAAAAATCCTCACTGCTTTAAATCTGCTTTGTATCCAAGTCTTTACATTTCAAGACACATTCATCCTAATCTATTTAAACTGTAAACTGCTAGTTTGCAAATAAGCCACAACACGGCTTGAAAGGAGATTTTTTTTAGGAAGATCAATGAAATGTGTTGTGGAAGGAAACAAATTTAGCCTTTGTAACTACAGTAGTCCAGCATAAACAGCAATTCCAGTCATCCTGTTAGAAATCTGCTCAAGGTATGCTGACAATCCAAAGTAGCACAGCTATAAGCTTCCATGCACAGCATTGCTAACACACAAAAATAGCCTGTGTTAAACACCTGATCTATCTGACCCAAATCACACTAACGCAGGGGACGCTTTGACTTTGCAAATAGCTGCAAATGTGTAACAGCGTCATTGTAACGGAGGAATTCTTGCCCCCTGTGTGAGATGTACATGGCAGCCATTTAGACCTGGCTGTAACAGTGAGTGATGTCAGTTCCTCTGCTATGTTAACACTAGGCCAGTAACTTGTGCTGCCATATATATCTTTGCCAGCAGTGTTTGAGATTCTTCTCCTTGGCAAAAACTGGAGCCAGAAATGTCAAGCCTGCTAGTCTAGCTAACTTTGCAGACCTTTAAGTGTTCCAGTTTGACTAACTTAACTTAATAATGAGTGTGCTAATGAACATAGGTGCACTTAAGCTGCAATTTACAGTATGGTAAAGTATTATTTAACCAAATTCAAACTTTCGGTCAACAAGCATAATTGTACAAATGAATGAAAAAAGAAAGAAAATGTTTTGCAAAGATACCTTGTACAGCCAAACCAGCCAAACGGATTGCCTGTTCAATTGAGCATGGAATCCTACCCTCCAGAATATCTTTCTTTAGCTGGAGGTAATACTGGTATCTGTTGAAGTTGCAATTAGGAAAACAATGTTGTAAATTTCAATTCCTTTTATCTGCTTAAAGGCAAAATGATGACATATGATGATGGGCTTAATTTGTTCAGCATTTTAGTCACCTGGTTATCTCTTGTTGTAACTGGGAAACTGTTGGCACATAGAACACAACTCCAAAGTATACAGTGGGCTCCAGTCCATACTTGTCAAGCTGTTTCTTCAGCGGCTTTTCTAAATCAATCCATCTCTGTTGGTTTTGTTTGTTGAAGTACCAGAGGCTGAAATATGTTATCTGCAGAATGATCAGAATGTCAGTAAGGCTCACAGTGTAAAGAGGGATACTGCACTATTGTTTTGGAAATGGCAGAACAGGGAATACATAGCAGGGCATCACTTTCCGCATCAATGTTAATTATGAGGCCTTTTTGTGCAGAAAACATTCCACAATAATTGATTTATTGGAAAATATTCTGCAGCAATTCGTTTGCTTCTGTCAAAGAAAGCTGCCTATTGTTTGACCACCAGATTCATACAGGATGAAGAGTAAGGAAACAAGACTGATGTGTATGACTTCTGACTACAACATCATCTTCTTTAACTACAGACCATGTACTATTGTTGACTGCCAGAGAAAAAAGGCCAGGTTGGCATGTTGCTTAGAAACAGGCTTTGCCACATAAAAGAAATGCCTTCTCAATGACCCTTGGTCATGTTCTTACCATTTTGCAACAATTCAAATACAATGTTTGAGTATATGCAAGATTTGGGGAAAACAAAGTGCCATCCTGTATAGTCCAGTGACTGTCTCAATTAAATATTACACAATGAATGATTGTGAGAAAAGTTTTTATTAATACTGAAAAAAGTTAACAACTGACCTCGCAACAACATAAATAACAGCATATTCTGCATTACCAACTATAATTTAATATATGCAATAAAATAACATGTTCATGCTAAATGCAAAAAAGGTGTGTATGTTATTTGAGTGGCTTAGACTATGTTGCAGGCAGACTAGGCTTTAAGTACCAAACCCACTGCACCAATAAACACATTTATAACTAATTTCAGCAGAAAACAATACATACCTCTCGTAACTCGAGTCTCTGAGCAACTGCGTCCAGACATTCTTGGCCTGTGCTCTCCACTGAAAGCGTAAACTCAACAAATTCACCGTTTAGCAGCTGTATGCGCGTGACCAGACAGCTCTTGCTGGAGACGGTATATCTTCTCGTCCTCTTAAGTTTTAATCCAAACGGTAAGGGCATGATTCACCAGTAATGTGTATCACTGTGCTCAGAATGGTTCACTCAGCTTCACTTTAATATTAAGCCATTGGCAACTGAGAGTGTGCCAAACTCCATAAGGCAATTACAATCACTGGGGAGAAAAAAAAAACAGTTAAGAAAAAATTACATTAGGAAGCAGTGTTCTGGATCCTAGCAGTCTCAGTCAGCAGTGATTTGATTGAATGCTCAAACTGACAACTGAACCCAGGGAATTCTTATAGCCAGTGTCTTAAGCCCTTTCAGCATAGCTGTAACTTTTAACTATGAATAATTATTGGTAGAACTGTTCCAATACAATATGGAAAGAAGTGACCTAGAACCAAAAACACTTCTTTGTTGAAATTGAAAGTACAATTTACATTAAAAAACATGGTCATTCTGTTTTTAAACCATCATCCTCCAAAAGTATCTCCAAAAATTTAAACTTTTTGTGAGAAAGCAAAAGTATTCTCTGGTTTTAAATTAAGTTAATGTACAAATGATTTAGACTAAGTGATTTTTGAGCATTTCTATTGGTCTGCTCATCATTAAAGTTTCGCACAACGTTAAGGCCAGCTGCTGTGTGTAAAGATACAGAGAGATTATTGTTGTTTTCTAGATAGTGATGATGTAACCATCTGCATCCTACATGAATAATACACTGGTAGTAGTCAGTTAAGGAATTCTTTTTAGGAAAGTATTACAAGAATATTACACTGCTTATTACCGCAAAGGTGCATTGTGCATTTTTTGTAAAGTATTCCTTCTATATGCAAATAGTGCAATAGAACTTTTTGCACCATTTGATTATTTATTTTATCTGTGCTTTTATTTGTGTTCTACATACATGTCTGCGCTGGGGGAGCTGCTTTTATCTCATTGTACATCTGTATAGTGACAATAAAAGACATTCTGTTCTATTCTATTCTATTCTATTCAGTAACTTGCTAAAGCATGAAATGCTGCACGTGCCCGGATGTATATTATGGTGACAACTGCTTACGTAGACAATCACAACAAAGCCTGAACGTGGAGTGGACAGGTATTCGTATTCGCATTAGCCACAAAAACAAATACTTGTCTTTGGCGGGGACAGCAAACAAGAGTGGGTGTTCAAGGTGCTCATTAAAAACAAAACCAATGTTAATGATCATGAGGGTGGCACGTATTAACAGTATTTCAAGTATGTTATCTGCCATCGTTAACTCCCTCATAGCACCAAAATATCCAAACTCACTTTAAGTGAAAACAATATTTTAGGCTTGCATCATGCTGGTCGCGTACTGTTTTTATTATTATTTAACCACTTTACCCGAAACTACTCAACAAGTGGCTGTCGATGTGAAACAACACCGAATAACGGGAACAGCAACAAAGTGAGCTGAAAAAAATCTGAACCGGACAAGATAATTCTGTCTGAAGTTTATTAACTTTTTATGGCGATAAAGAAATCGTGGGTTTTAAAATGGCTCGTGTTTAGTTAGCTATGTTAATTCCAGCCTAAGCTAATTCCGAGCTAGCCAACACAACAACTAACTAGCTCCATTAACGTTAAAGTGTGTTTGTGCTGGCGAACCATAGTTATCAAAACAACCACTTACCGTATACACGTTCTGCAGTTGAAAAACATTTAATTAACCATCCAGGTTTTTAGACGACTGGGAAATTGCGAATGGAGTCCGTAACTAGTTGAAGTTTGTGTGAGATCACACATGTTAGACTCCCAGGTCACACTGGCTGTTGCTTCCATACTTCATTTCCGGTTGGAATCCAAAAATCTGCTTGCAGTATTCATCCGCGGATCTATTTTCACAGCCTTAAAGAGGGCAAATACGTCACGATTCTTACTCAAGTCGTGTCCAAATAACGTATGTACATCTTATATGCCTGTATACGTTCATCCGTTTTGCAAACGTGCAGTATGTGGCAGTGTAAGACCGCAATACACTGCTTTGGAGTGGTGTATGTTACATCAGACGGCTGGAATGCCGCGCAAGCAGACAGAAGGCGGTGGGAAGTTTGATTCATTCCAGTGAACCGATTCATCTGAAGTGTGCGTTTTAATGAATCGACTGCACGATTCAACGATTCATTGTAGTCACTTAATGTGCAAAGCCTACTTACTGAGCATTACTATAAGCTACATTTAAAGTATAATATTCGTTTGATGGCCTGGTGGCATTTTCATTAACTTAACTACGAAATTTGCAACTATTATTTGTAAGATTCATAATGAGACCTTTTTGTATCACAAAGCATTATTTCTTTAAATAAACAAAGCCCTGTGATCAGAGGTGGTTTTATAATTAGGCAAACCTAGGCAATTGCCTGGGGCCCCCAAAATCAGCCCAGCCACTATGAACATATCACAACCATGTTTAAGCTTATTTTGTCAGTTGTTAAATTATTGTTGAATTCTTTAAAGAAAAATATGTTTTAGAATACAATCAGAAATCCTAATTCATGTGTAATTCATATCTAGTAGTTGCACCAGCACATACACCCCCAGGTTGCACTACACCGAACAAGAGGTTATTTTTTAAAAGAAACAAAAAAACAACAAATAGACAATAAAATATATACAGATACACCACCTATATACCCTCATTAAGGTGATAGAATAAGATACTGTTTTATCTCCTCTAGTGGGAACTTTGATTAATTGATTTGCTGATATCCACACTTCATATTAAAACGTAGAGGTACATTTTGGATTGTTTGCCCGTGTGTGTGTGTGTGTGTGTGTGTGTGTGTGTGTGTGTGTGTGTGTGCATGTGGAAGGCCACATACCTGTATTTGCCTAGGGTCCCAAAATGGCTAAATCCACCCCTGTCTGTGATCCCTGTCTCTATTACTATTACAAATAACAACTTATGATTTCTAGAAAAAATGTATTGTCCTTTATGTTATTGAAAGTATCTCCTTCTAACTTAACTTTAATTTTCCCTTATTGTACTGTGCAATTCAATAAAGCAATCAAACAGTGCAAACAGTCTAGATACTTTGACTTATACAGTACTATAGAAAACTCTTTGTGCAAATCGTTTGTACCCATTTATCTCAGCAGCGAGTATCTTTCTGCAGCAAAAACACAAGTTAGAATAAACGTAAAACAAAATTAGTTTGTGTGTAAAAAATAGTTGTTAGAACAGCACAGGTTTGGTGAGTCCCCCTCAAGGCCTCCAGCCATTACATGTATGTGTGAAATTCTCTCAGCACTTGATTAAACCACTGATTGAGCCCAAACCAGGGATTTGATGGTTATAAGAAATAATTCCAGGCATCCACGAGGAGAACTCTGGAAATGGCAACCCAACACATTAATAATAGTGTATTGTTTACAGTATTAATTTTATTTGCCTTGATTTTAACATTAGTGATCTGAAAATAAAAAATAAAAACATTAAGCTACTATTAAATATATATTTCTCAGGTGCCTATGACTTTTGCACTGTACTGTAAGTATTATTTGTATGTTATTTAAAATGTGTGATGTGATTATTTATATTTAAAAATATAAATAAATATCAGAGCAAAAATAACCCCAGGTCAGGTCTCTCAAAATCAACAATGAAGGAAATCAAAATGTGTAGCATGGGGTTCTTTTATTAATGCCACTAAAACATAAATGTTTTTTACCATCTTACAAAAACTGTACCTTTATGGCATCAAACAAATGTCCAATTCTGGATACCTTTATGCCATTAATGATATGTTAATGATTAATTAATAATTAGAATCTTTGGTAAAATTATGTTTACTCCAACTACTTTTTAATATCATCTTAGACTTTATAACACATTTTCATAAAAGTATTCAATTTTCTCCATTAAAAAGGATGTGAGGATCAAAAAAATCCAGAAGCAGCTTTGATATAGTATCGACCCCCGGCTCTTATCAGACACTACTGAGAGCCAACTGCTACTTTTCAACACCTCAAAATGGGTTCGGGTACTGTTACCAACACATTTCATCGGTGTGTTTACACTCTGTAAAAGAGCTCACATGATTTAAATATGATCGGTGCTTGATAGTGAGATAGGCCTCATCTTGTGTTGACAACATAAAGATGTAGCATCAATGGCCCTTCACTAAACAGTGTAAACGAGAACTACAATTTCCTGTGACAGAGTTTTTAATCAAACATATCAACAGTTTTATTCAGTTGTATCTGAACAGTGATTTCCTTTTTCCTTTGGCCTTGTGCTTGGATATGGTTAAAGTGAAGAATGTCAGTAATTCGTTGTATCATTTAATGGGAAGTAATTCCACGAAGTAATTTAACATTTTGCAAATAAATATAACAAAAGTATATATCATATTTTGCATCTTTTTTGCATTAAAAAAAACCCTTTAGTCCTGTAATCCAGACTAGGCCTGTTCTCATTGCCGTTGCCTGCTAGTTTTGGGAGCTTTTTGCCATCTGCTGCCTCTTGAGTAAGTGAAATGCTCAGTGGGTGTCAAATGACTAATTCTTCAGCAAAGCATTAAAGAACCCATCTGCTACACTTGACTTTTTTCTTCTTTCATTTTTTCTCAGGTCCTCTTAAGTTTTTTGGACGAAAAAACATTTATATGCCCATTTTTAAAAATATGTTAATCTCTGTATTAAACAGGATGTACTTTTTGTGCCCTGTGGTGTGTCTCAGCAGCTGAAATACTTTAATAACTAAGAGCTACAATGCTGTAGAATATACATAAATTATATATTTTGATGACATCACAAAGATGATAAGTATTATAATTGAAAATGATACTTTATTAATTTATTTTGCTCCTTAGACATAATTCGTGTAGGAGCAGAACTGGTGGGGTTAAGGAAAAGATTTGGCAAAAAAGTCTACACAATTTTTCACTTGCTCCAGATATAGTTGACCAGACCATGTGTGTTCAGATTTAGCTTTTTTTATATTTAATTTATTAAGACTAAGGCTTATAATGAACACGATAAGACTGCTATATTGAAGAGTTTTGCATTTTTATAGCTCACAGGAAGGTATACTGTGCCTTTAACTAAGTAATTAATTGTGTAATACCTTCATGTATAGCTGTATGCAAGTTAAAGGATGTATTTAACAAAAAACATTTGGGTGATTATACACTTCTTGGGTGATTGGCATGTTTGCTTTTAATGCTATGCTCATCCTCCAGTACTTATTTTCAACACCAAACATGTCTTGGCTGAGACTATATCAACTACTGTTGGTGTAAGCTATTATATTAATAAATTATTAAATTATGATTTTTTGCTGAACCACTCCTTTAATGCATGTTAAGGAAACATATAGCCCTGGTTAAATAACTCTTCAGGGTGTTGGATGAGTTTTTTTCATTTAGGCTGTCAATTATGGCATTTAATTTTCTCATATCTATACATAGACTCTGTCAAATGCAGAATCGATCTGTTAGAGATATTCTGTGGTCAATTATTATTATGATCTTCCAGGTCGTAGTCTCGTCCTTAACTGTGCAGCTGATTTTGATGCAAGACTCTGTCTGTAATTGGTTTTCTCTGATTTGTCATTGTCAAAATGGCCGGCTTCACTGGCCCTCAGAGACTCTGGATGTGCATAATCAATTCTAAATCCTCACGTTAACTCTCTGCTGAAAGAAAAATGCAACAGATCAAAAAACAACTGAGATGCAAAAAATGTTTTAACTGTCCAAATACTTTTATGAAATGTAATAGGATGTAAAGCAAATAAAATACTATGCTGTAAACAAGACTCTTGGAATATAAACCTTTCTTCTTATGAGGCGCATATGCTGTTGAAAGTGGATCATTTTGTAACAGCACCTTGAATTTTCCCAGTAAATAAACTAAAATATCAGATCAAAAAATACTTTTTCTGTTTTTTTCAGCATCTAAAATACACTGCATTATGTGCCTATGGAAAGGCAACTGTATACAAGTTATTTCAAAACTCATCATCACTAAGCTTTACTGAGTCTTTTTCAATTAATTCCTGGGGTCCATGTGTCTCAGACACATTCAGAGACTCTGCCATGTTTCTTTCAAGTTCATCAAGCTGTTTCTCCAGCTCATCATTGGTTGCAAAGTTTGAATGTTTTTCTATGTGGCTCATTTGATGGTTGTCCAAACTTGAGCATATTGCATTTCCCTCCATATTGTCCTTTTCATTTTCTTGTCTTCTCTTTTTGTCTTCTTCTGGTCCAGCCCTCTCTATAACACTACAGTTTCCTGGTGGAGAATATAATAAAGTTACACCATGTTCCTTTGTGTCCTTATCAAAGGGTGTGCAAGGGAGACGAGTGGTATCATCTGTAGTCACTAATGTCAACTCTTGCCCCAGGCTTAAATTCTTGTGTCTAGGCAACATGGAACTATCCCTGCCACTCTTCTCAAGAGCCATGACAGGAGCAGCAGGAGAACTTTGCAGGTCATTCTGTAGAACATCCAGTAGGTGGCGCATTTTAACCTTATAATGAATAAACAAAGATGGTTGTTACATATCAGGACTGTTTGCATTAAGAGCAAAGGCTTTAATCTGGTTAAATTGGAAATATTAATTTAATTTCTTTTAAAATAAGATCACAGTCATCATTAAAGTGCCTATACAATTTCATCAGTAAATGATTTGTCACAGAGCAGATTAATAAATAATTAATTAATAATCAATACAACACTAGTAGACTTTAAGGATGTATCTCAAGAATACTCACCTCATCTAACCGGTGTCTGTTCATGTCAATATGACGCTCAAACACACGCCCCAGTACTCTGTAACAGGAAATCATTTTAAATCGACTGAAGACAAATTGCAACCTCATTTAACTGAAAGAGCCAAAAAGAGTGTAAGTAAAACCTGTCAGAGTAGATCCCCCGTGCTAAAATCTCATTTGTCACACTAGTAATAAACTCCAGGTACATTAGCTCTTCTTCCCTATTGATAAACACAGAAAATAAACAGAGACATGAAAACAATGTAAATCACAAGACAATATTGCACATACAGGTCAGTGGGTTATTCAGTATTGTATAGGTATAACATTTACTGTTGTTAAAGTTACAGTCTATAAATATTCCTCACACATTTCAAAGGAAGAACAATTCTGAAGAAGCTTAATTCATATCTGACAATGAATATATAACATGGTCTTACTCTTCTGTTGCTTTTCTCATTGTAGGAGACCTCATCCCTTCTGGGGATACCCTGCAAAACATTTACATTTTTTATTTATTCATTTAAAGACTGATAAAATGTGTACTTTTTGGTTTTTGAATATTTTTGTTCTTGCTTATTTTAAATGTTTTCATTTTGGTGATAAAAACTTCATTCAAAGACAATAAAACACAAACATGTTGCAAAAATATTGGCTGCTCCAATCAGGACTTTAGTACTAACTTTGTGTCTAGGTACTGTGACAGAACTACAAAACTACTTTCTTAGGTAAACAAATATGTAAAATGTCAAATACTGATTTTACCGATGAAAAAATAAGATCAGGATCTAGTACATTGTGCAATAAGTTGATAACGTATTTATGATGACAGGCCTACATTTGCACAGGAACAAGCATTTTACCTTGAGGAGATGAGAAGAAAATCACTGTCCCTGAATTTACTTGCTGTGTTGTGATGTCCAAACACATTTGACTCTTCATCAGACCACTCACGTTCAAGGCTGTAAGGCTGTTGAAAAAGAAGGTAAATTCAGTGCCTAATGAAAAGGTAGCCTTTAATTTATAGTATGTTATATTGTATAAACATACCATACAAACAAATAGTGAAATAAACACAACAACAGTCCAGCAAACTCACCTGGGGTGAGTCTTGTCCTTCTGAAGATTCTCGCTTGCTATTCATGAGGCAAAGATTAAGGTTATGGAAAGAAAAAAAGTATTTCACTGTATTTTTTTAAAAGGACCACTAATTATTCTTATAATGTCTGTACCATTCAGTGAAAATATAATACTCAATATCCATAGTTATGTAAAATAATTAAAATAATCAAAATAGATTCAATGAAATGTAAGGAATACAAAGATGATAACAATCACAACAAAGACTAGTCATAATCAGGACAAAATCATCAAATCATTTTTTTAAATACCAAACATTGGACACTTTTTCAAAAAGCTGCTTGAAACAAACAAACAAAAAAAACATACCTTCCATGGTAATCCTCTTGACGATGAAATTTTGCTGAGATTTTTTCATTTGTTCCTATCCTACTAGGAGGAGTGTAATATCGATAAGTAGACAGCGTGGACTTGCAATTAGATTTCAGTGTTCTCGGTGTAAATGGCTTTTCCTGAGTGAAGCGGTGAGCATGTTTAAGGAGAATGTCACCACTGTAGGTTTTCTGTGTGGGATCCTGAAAGCTTTTAAACTTCTTCTGACTTGCAGACATGGTGCATGAAGGACTGTAGTGGTGCCATTGAGAATTTGGGCTTCTGTAACTTAATTCTGATGCAGGTCGACAATTCGGAGAGCTTGTCATCATTTGTGAAGAATAAACCGTCTGCTTGCAATGGAAAGAAGTATTGAACTTTGATGAGGACATAAGGGATCCCGTCATGTCTAAATGGGAACGCTGTTCACCTCGAACAAATGGTCTGGTCTGTAGAAAAGGAGGAGCAATTTCAGGCCTGAATCTGAATCACCGTTTTCTCCCCATAGGAATGCAAATATTGTGAGGAAATCATCTTACATTTTTGGATGAGCAAGGGGTCATGGTATTCAACCTGATGCTCCTCTGTGAAAGAGACTTTACTGATTGTGACTTTTTCAGCTGCTCACGCCGCTTTTGATCAATGTCTATACACATAAGTAGTGGTAAAGGTTATTCTGTAGAGTACATCTTACATCTGTACATAATTGCTGTCAAAGAAACAAGGAAATGGGGCTTTTACTTACATTTTACATTACAACACATACTTTTAGGTATTGAACAGTCCACTGCAGCTAAATGGGGAAAATGCAAGGGGAAGATAAAAGAGATAAAGAGAAGTAATCATCAGTAATAATAATAATAATAATAAGGGGTGTAAATCACAAGTGTCCTTGCAATTCAAATCTACATCTATTATTTTAGCCAACTATTCAATAATTTTCAATACCTTAAAATTTGCAACAATGCAATTCGATACTGGGGTCAGTATAAAATATGATGAAATTTGCTACATTCAAATTATAATGTGAACATTTTGGGCAAAACAATATAGTAATAAGCAAAAGCAGCTTCTCAGTTAAAACAGACAAACAGAAAAAAAACCCCAAAAAACAAAAACACTGCACACAGCTAAATGAAAAATACATACACATCGATTTTCATGTGTCAGATCAATTCATCAGATCATGCACTATTTTGATCGATGCACGGATGAATTTTAAATAAAAATAAATAAAATGTAATTAAAATATGAAGGATGAAGATTGTGATGAAGATGAAAAGCTACCTTTTGCTGAATATATCCTTTTATAGTGGGACATCATATGGTCGTTAATAATGTGCTGATTCGTTAGACTTCCAGTCGAGCCAGGGCGGAATGCTGTAAAAGAACCACAAAGTAAAAGTAACTGCACCTTAATACACTAAACTCAATACACCCACAATAAGGAACAGGTCTATCTTTTCGTCCCGCCCGCTGACTAGAAGGCAGCCGGAGCTATCAAAACAAGAAATTGAACTTTGTTGTTTTCTGTTTTAAAATAATTAGCTTGTTTTTAATTCCAAGTTGTAGTACTTTTTCTTTTTCGTATAGTCATGAAGCTTTACACGTTTGCCGAAGTAACGCTGAAGATTAGCGGTGGAGGTTGGATTAAATGGCTCTCTGCTCTCTGGCTGGCGGAGCTCAGCTCAACCTTACCTCGGTTTACATCCATGACTGGAAATTCAGCCCAATATCCCATGCTTAGAATACCACAGCATCCCCTTTGCAAATATACACATTACACAAGACCTTCCCAAAGTTTCAGAAATGTGAAAGCTAAAAGAAACACATAATAAGAGGAACACCGTCCTCGTAAACTAAAACGCTAAAGCTCCGAAACTTCCTCGTCGCCATGATGGTTGCTAGGAACACGTCATTACGTATCGCGTACGGTTCCACGTAACGTGCCGAGGCTCATGAATAATTTATACAGTCTTTTTACAGCCCACTTGCTATCTACACGTCCATATCTATCTGTCAGTCTGTTTGTAATCTATCTATCTATCTATCTATCTATCTATCTATCTATCTATCTATCTATCTATCTATCTATCTATCTATCT
>JBBIGC010000001.1:30523898-30543072 GCA_037576955.1 Lepidarchus adonis
TATCTATCTATCTATCTATCTATCTATCTATCTATCTATCTATCTATCTATCAGTCTGTCTGTCTGTCTGTCTGTCTATTTGACTGTCTGTCTGTCTGTCTTTCTGTCTTTCTTTCTTTTTAATTTCTGGAACAATTGGGACATTTTGTAAAATACAATAAAAACAAAGTACAATTGAAACAAACAAAAGTCTAAAGAAACAGACACAGACATTGATACAATTGTGTTACATCACTTTTTCTTAAATTACACTTTTTAAATCATGATGGAACAGAGGATATACAATTTTCAATAGAACACACACACACACACACTGTTGTATAGTGTGCATAATGAGAGCTGAAATAATTTTACAAAAATCATCAACTGAACCTTCACACTTAGATGCGGCCCACACTGTGGCCCTTGATTCACGCACATATCATGACAGACTTTGGCTTTTTCACATTTTGCTCTTAACATGGTCCATTTTGTCTTTGGCACAGTGAACTGGAAGTTCAGCAGAGCAGAGGAGAAATGAACAGAGTTCATCACTGGAAGACTGTGTTTCAGTAACATGATGAACGGAGTGAGAGGGAATACTGCTGTCAAATGATGTGGGTTACACTTTTCCTTTTTCATTCGTAATGAAGATAGCAGCGCTGCAGAGATTCCTGGGATAATGTGACGTGATAGTCCACATGTTTCATGTGCAGAATGATACATGGGGTTCTTAAGTAATTTTGTCTTCTGCATCATTATTAATAGATGTTGTGTTTTAAGAAGGGCACAGAACAAGTTCATGTATAATTAAATGCGATGGCGGGGGTCTCCAGCAGGTGCCTAACTAAGCCTGCAACACTGATGTGAAAAATCATTACATACTAACCTATTTATACTCTGGGTTTCCCTACTGTTCCTAAAATGCTGAGTGTATTTTTAAAGTCTGTGTTAAGACAGGAAATTTAAAAAAGGAACAGAATTAAATAATAAATAAATACATGAATAAAGAAAGAAAAAATATGAAAGAAAGAAAGAATATGTAGAAATACTTTTTAATCCGAGAATCATAGCAGAGTTTAATAATAGCATCAATGCAATTAACTTGTGGGATATTGATCAGGTCAGTCAAACAGCAGAGGGGTTCATTAATCAGTTTTAGCTGATTTGGTGTTTAATTAACAGTACGTGCACTAGAGGGGCAACAATGAGAAACCTCCAAAACAGGAATGGTTTTACACATGGAGGCCACTGACATTTCCCCTCCTCATCCTTTCTGGATGTTTTTTGTACTCTGCATTTGGCTAAAGTCAGTGTCATTACTGATGCCAGTGGTCCCGTCTCGCTCTTCTGCTTGGACCAATCCTGATACATTGGAACCCACTCACTCCTACTGAGGAGAACCCATACGGACAGAACCATGCTCCACCTAACTGATCGTAACTCAGCGAGGACCATCTGTACACAAGGAACTGCTAATGCCTCTTTAATTCTGTGATTCTGTGAATTGTCTGCGTTTATGTTTGTTCCTTTTATCATTTTGTTTTATAGATTCTGTGAATTGTCTGCGTTTATGCTTGTTTTTTTTTTATCATTTTGTTGTGTACAGTGTCCTTGAGTGTTTTGAAAGGCGCTTTTCAAATAAAATGTATTATTATTATTATTATTTAAACTGAAATTATTATTACTTTCATTTTAATGTATCAATTAATTTATTCTTTGTCTGTTATCACTCTTCTGTGTTGACCAGAGGAGGATGGAGAACATTATGCTGCCTGTAACATGGTTCAACATTGATGGTGGCTCAGTGATGATCAGGGGAGGTGTATCCATGGAGGGAATCTTTGGACCCATAGTCCGACCCTACACTGGTGCAGTAGGTTCTGGGTTCCTCCTGGTGCAGGCCGTTCCTGGAGGATGAAGGAATTAATAACACTGAATGACCCCCACACTCACCTGAAATGAATCCAATAGAATATTATGTTTTAGTCCATCCAATGACGCCATGTTGCACCTCAGACTGTCCAGGAGCTCAGTGATGCCCTGGTCCAGATCTGGGAGGAGATCCTCCAGGGCACCATTCTAATCTCAGTAGGAGCAACACTTTCAGACATGTATACAAGCACATGGAGGCCATTCAAACTACTGAGTAACATTCTTAGTTAGTTGGCTAAATGGACTGGCCTGCCACATAATTATTTCACATTTTTGGGGGATGTGTTAGATTTCACTCCTCTGTAGGTGGACTATTTGTTCATGTGTCTTCAAAGTGTGCCTTTAATTTGTTGAGCAGCATATTATAGAATTTTATGGCTGTATTATACATCTTCTCATTTTATTCCTCCAGATAATTTTAAAGCAATATTTGCAGTATTAAAAGCAGGAACACGAAACTATAAGAATTTCACTGTGAATTGCTTATGTAGATGAATATTATCTGGTATTTTAAATATACACAACAATAAATGTGGAAATCCTGTGACTTTATACAGTTTACAATGTGCAAAACCACATTTAAAGTGTCTATTAACATACATGTATACAATACATGAGGGCTTAAAAGCAAGAAGAATCATAAATCTGTAAATCTGTGCCTGAACCATTGAGTCATAAATAGTTTCTGCGCTGAAGATGGGTAATTAATATGCTTACGTAAGGAAGTCACCACATCAGTCTTTCCTCTACCCCCTTCACGTGTCTACCGGTCGAATTCTGGTGGAAATTGCTGGGATTCACTTTACAACCAGTAAGTAAAACACATTTTAGGGCAAAGTAGTTGCCCTTTACTTTCTCCTTTTAATCACAAAACCTTCATTTTAACCAATACAGTTCGTTTTCCCCTTTATGCATAGACTGATGTTCTTTTCAGTGGGGGCTGTGGAAACAAAGGAGTGTGGAGGCATATAATTTGATGCAAGGTGTAGCCCTGTGGGTCCACCACCACCACCGCCACAACGTTCTCTGTAAAATAGTGTGTTTCTTTTTTATTATAATTTCTCTTGTGGTGAAATCTTGGCTGGTGTGTTTTGTATGCCCTGTGGGTTGTCCGATCTTTTAATAAAGCGATTGTGCTACGCTGACAGGGACAAACGGTTGTAAAAAGGCGTGCACCTCCACGCTTCCAAGGCAGCCTCAATGCAACCGTGTGCGCATGCGTCAGTTTAGTCCACACCCGTATTCCGACAAAGCCCACCTCTCCCAAAAGCTGATTGGTCAAAGTAATTCCGTCTGTGTGCTACGATTGGCGTATAGTTCGCACACGCGAGATGTTCGACGAATCAGAGAGATTTGTCGCAATATGGGTAGGAGAAAAACAACGCCAATCTCGTGGTCCTGTTTTAACCCCTTTAGCTAATATATAAGCGCTTTTTGCTTCCGAAAAACAGTAGCGAAAAGGAAACGGCAGGACGCTTAGCCAGCATTTCGTCTGGTAAAATAATGTAAATAAGTTTATAGCAAATCAATTTTAAAGTAAAAGGCATTTTTTTGGAGAAGAATCACAATGAAATTTCCCGTAGAAAATCCAAGGAAACAAGTGAACTGGGAGTCCGAGCAAGGTAGTTTAGTCTCCATTTGGTTTAATTTATGTATTTATGGTATTTATACATCGTGTTTATTGTTGTCTAGGTCTTTGTGTCAATTTCAGATGTATATTGTATTATTCTATGTGTAAATGAATATTAATCAGTTTTTGTTTGGTTCACTTGGCTATAAAATGTGGTTTTGTATTAATATAATAACTTAAATAACTTATTCAATGCATGTAAACATTAGCATTTTGTCTTATGTAATTACACAGTGCAATGGAAAAAGATAGTATGTTTTTCTGAATAGAAATGTGAGCTGTTTGTATTGTGGTCCTGCCAGATAGAATATATACATTCAGAACTGGAGCATAAACCACTATTAAACGAATATTGAGGAAGGTTGGCTGTGGGTGTTTGTTGATCATGCTAGCAAAAGTTCAATAGTGTAAAAAAGTGTCAAAAATACTATATGAAAATAAAAGTTAAGTACAATCTCTGACTTTCTGTAGGATATACTTTTGCTAAGCCAATCTGCAGATCCTTGCACTAAAACCAGTGTTTTGAAGTGTGTGCCATATTATAGTGCTCTAATAATACGGCATAGTGCTCTAATGAAAATGTGAGGGATATACTTTTGTATTATTTATTTTGTACCTTTTTTAATTTTTTAATTTTCTCATTTTTAAAACATGGTTTTGATTTTGAATTAGAACATTTTTACATAAAGAATACATGGCAGGTGCTTCTTTAACTCTCTTAACCTTCTATACATTATGATTTGGACTTAACAGGACTCTGACACTCAGTAAGGTGCCAGTAACAGGATTTAAGAGATGATGTAGAACATTTTTCAGCCCTTCTTCCTGGCTGTCCTTGAGCCACTCTCCGCAGCTGCACAAGTTTACACTGATAATGAGGTAGCCTTCTAAAGCAAAAGCAACAGTGTAGATATTTGTGTTAAGGGCAGTGTTATAGCACATTTTAGGCATTATATAAAGTATGTGCAGAATATAACAAACAAATAAGGCATGATTTTATGAAAACACAATTTAAACTGCATTCTTAGTAACAACTGTTGAAGAGTCTGATCTGCTTATTGCTAAGAGTCTGCTATTGGATACTTGGTTTACTATGTCATAACATGGGGAGAGTTGTGTAGCTTCTGCATTACATCATTGACTCTCCAGACTCCGCCCACTGTGCGCCACAAAGGGAAACAAGTCCCATCAGTTGGGCTGGGGGTGTGTGGGGGGTGTGTGGGGGGTGTGTGGGGGTGTGTGGAGGTGTGGGGGTGTGTAGGGGTGGCAGCTGGCTGGGGAGCATCTAATGAGAATCTAAAAAATGGGTGTTTCCTAAGCTTTGTCCTCAACCTTGGGTGACCCCACCCTGCTCATCTCTCTAAACTCCATTACAGCACATTGTATGCCTCATTTGGAAATCAGTGACCTATGCAGACTGGTGATATGTCTCCCTCTTGTGAAGGTCACTCACCTATTAGAAAGGGAGTAAAGTGATGTGAGAGACAAATCCATTCCCTAATCTCTTCTATTAGCATGAATGTACCCAAATAAATTAATCCATAATCAATCACTTTATGGGTAAATCCTAAACTGAACTAACCTCCCAAACACCTCCATTGACTGCTTAATGTATGCTCAACATTGATTGGCTAAAGCAACAATTTATGCCTCTCCAGTTTTACAGCTTTTCTGTAGCTACGACCGCAACCCTAGACTGTCAGCTGATTTACATACAGAATATTACACAGTTAATATGTCTGTTCATCAACATAAATGTATAATCCAATAAGAATGCCAAATTTGTCAAATATTTCTGTTGTATCTGTAATTATTTGTGTAGAAGCAGTTTAACCCTTTAAATGGACCTGCTGGCAGATGCTTCTATTGCCTCAGTGCCTTTACTTAAGAAATTCAATCACTTTGCATTGTTGTAAATGTAAATAGTGCTAACAAGTTTTTCTTTTTTTGCCACTGGAGTGCCTGGTCATTATCATTCCTCCACTCAGCAAATGAAATCTAATCCACCTTTCTTTCTTTAGTGGCAATTCAGACGAACATGACCCCCCCAAAAAAGGAGCAGGCTGGTGCTGCACAGGCCTCTTTAGTCCATGCAAGTGTGGCAGCTATACAGAATCCAGTGGGCTGTGAGTTAAAGGGTAATGAACATTGTCTACTACCCCGGTTGTCCATATCCTCTCGCTCAGCCAGTATAGTGCCCAACATGGATGGTGGGACGGACAGCTCAGCCCTTCATTCTGTCATGAAGTGGAAGACAGTCCTGGCTGTGTTTGTAGTGGTGGTGGTCTACCTGGTGGTGGGTGGACTGGCGTTCCAAGCACTGGAACAGCCCTTTGAGAGAGACCAGAAGAACACCATCACCCAGGAGAAAGCATTGTTTCTCCAGAGGAACCCATGTGTGTCCCCCAAAGAGCTGGAAGCTCTAATTAAGGTGAGCTCTTTGACACTCTTGCATTATTCATCTGAAACATATAGTTCATAGAATGTAAAAGTCTTAAATGAAAGGTGAAAATCCACACTTCTGTCACAGTGTTTCTCCTTGATTTTTCTTAATTAACAGAAATACATTTATAAGGTTATGAGAAGTACATTTCTTCATGTGTTCTTCTAACTTCGAAACTTGAATATTTACAAAATTTATTTTTTATTTTACAAAACTGGGCATAATATGTAAAAGACACATCAATATTTAAAATATATTGATTTATCTCTTGGTCTAACAGTAAATGGTGTTCAGATATAAAAAGAATTCTCTGTGGGCTCAATTAAGCATCCTCCTGCTGAGAGTAGTGAAGTCTGCCATGCCAGTGGGCCTTCCCCAAGAACACTGTTAAAGCCGTACCAAGCATTAGGCTCTACAGCATAACTAATGTCATGTTTAGACAGACAAGCGATCCCTCAGGATGAGAATGGCACCATTAGGCCTGATTTATGAAGACACTTCACATGTTCTGACCCTGACTTTGGGCACATATTGCACCAACAGAGCTTCTTACATAATGATCGTAGCCGTGACCCAGAAGACCTCATGCACAGAATGACAAACAAAGAAGCTTGTCCTGAATTCTTAGAGTGTATTTTAACTTTATGCAAAACTCAGAGGGTTCACTGCACCCTGACTTCAGTTAATGCAGATATTCTGAAGGAGAAAATCTGTAACACTGTACATTGGTTATGAGGTACATTTATCATACTCAAAAGAGAGAATGTAATTAATGTGGACTTTTAGCAGAAATAATGTTGACATTTACTCAGATTTGCACGTGTTTACATCCCCCAATAGATTTCAGTTTATATAGTTCTTGTTATGATAGTTTTATTAATAAGAAATTCTTTAAATGGGTAAGACTTTAAATATAACACATATATAACATATTGCTTTTGGAATAAAAAAAGTTTTTGCATTTATTTTTTACAGAATTTTACAAAATAAAAAACTAGAGCAGAAACGGCAAATGTTGCCATATAAGCAAATTTTGATATAAAGTCTTATATAAAAAGTGTACACACTTCTGCTATTTTGCTTACTAAAGGTGTTCTTTATAAAACCACATTTTTCAAAGTTCTTCAGTGAAACACAATGTTTTGTTTTGAGTTTTTTTCTGTTTTCACATATTTTTGGATAAAGATTATCTAATTTTTAAGTTTAAAAACATCATATATATACATTTTTGATATAAGAAGATTTTCCATGGATTTTGGAGCTAGCATCTACATAATGCCTTATGTCCATCTTCAGTATGGTTAATTAAAATTTTCTATCAATGATGTGTCCAGTCACACCAAGGTAACTGCGATTACTTACCAAGGTCTAGTGATCTGCAGTCAGAGCAATGCATTTCTCTGCCAACATCCTCTTTTGCACCCTTCTGGGTGCCATAAAACTGCTGGCACCGTTGTATTTCTCAATCTGTAACGCCTTTATTAACCCCCTTCCCTCTACCACTGAAACTGGCCTCCAGCTCAATGTAATCCATTGCGTCTGAGCTGGTTAATCTGTCGCACATTGACTTTCTCAGTTTACGTCTGCCCCATTGTTGCTTGACTGGTGGCTAATGGTAGCATCAGGAGCTAAGTGCTTTGTGGATTGTTCAGGCATGAATTTGTCAGATTGTATGAAAACTCATCATTGCTGATATTGCACAGAATGATACTCCTATCAATAATTTCTTTTTTGTGTTTTTAAGGCAATTTTAAAAATTTACTGCTTCCATCATTTTTACAAAGCTACTGTGGAAACGTAGTTTTGTGTCAAATTGTGACATAACGAGGGCCAAGGAGCATTACAGAGCATGATTAATCTGCATTATTTAAAAATGTTTATTATTATTATTAAATATTCAATCAAAATGAATGCTTTATTTGGACAACCTTGCTGTGAAGATGTCTCAGGCTTGGTCCCTAACAACACAGATTTAGTTTTTTAAAAAGATAGTAAATCACCATCCAAGTTCATTCAGTAGAGTATTATAGAAAATATGAATGTGTGCTGTTTGGGTTCCTTAATAAGAGTCTTCTCATGTTAAATAGATATTAGCGTCAAGGGCTCCATAATGTTCAGGAAGCAGATGGTCACAGACCACTGCTGGAAAATTGATCCGGGTTCGATGAGCTAAGCCCCTTATTCAGTCTCTTCTGGGAACGGGAATCAAAAAGATACTACTCTCATTTTCACATAAGGTCATTAGTAGGAAAGAGATCTATGTGCTTGTCCAGTCATCATTTATTAATGGTAAATGCTTAATAGCTTGATAACTTATCAGTAGAGGAACTTGAAGTCAGTATCTGATCGACATTTGCACATCTTTCATTACTGAAGGTGTATATATAGCAAAAACATTAACATGGCACATACGATCAAGCCAAAGGCCATGTATTTGTAGGAGTAGCATGGTAAATCCTTCGCTTAGTGTTCTATAGACTTGATTCCAAGAAATGAATGATTCATTGCATGGCTCATTGGTGCCAAAACTGTTCAAGATAAGGACTACTTGTCAGCCTCGCACAGGATGTGGGGAGAATGCTCTTACACGCATCACAGGTTGTTTATGTACCATCAGTTCATAGGACATCAAGATAACCCACTGCTGCTTCCCGTTACTGGTTTATGAACAACATTTGTATTTTTGGTAATAAGAGCAGGACAATACATTATTATGAAGAGCATTTGGCCTCAAAAACCCAGTGAGATAAATCATCTCCAGCAGGCTTGGTATCTTCTGCATTTGATGCCTTGTCATGCTTGTCATGTTGCCTTCTCCCCATCCTAGTGTGTGAGACCAGCTGGAGCGATGCAGTGTTCTTTTGCTTAATGGGGGCGTTGAATGAAAGATGATGCTCTTGAGGAGGTTTGAACAGTGGTGACTCAAAATGTCCAGCCTACCTGCTGTTTTATGCAAATACTGGCTCAAAAAATCTTTTTACCTGGGTCTTGTGCTAGACAGATTTCTTATGAACAAAGCAGCCTTAATATACTCCTCCTCGGCTTTGTGCTAAATTGATCTATTTGTCTTACTCCAGTAACAAATTGCCAATTAGCTTCCACCCTCTGCTTAGTATTGTTTGAAGCCCTTTAAAGCTACTCTTTGATCAAGCTGTTTGAGCCTTATCATCAAAAATAAGGGTAGCAATTTTATGTAAGACAAATATTATATGTAAAAAAGTTTTATGTAGAATATGTAAAACATTTATATATAATAACAACAATAAAAATAACAACATCAACAACAACAAAAAAATTATATTTATAATAATAATTATGTATTGGTTACACTAGATTGCCTGCAGGTGTGACTCAAAATGGATTAAGCGGTTTGGATAACAACAACAACAACAACAACAACAACAACAATAACAATATTATTATTATTATTATTATTATTATTATTATTATTATTATTATTATTATTATTATTATTATTGGTAGTAGTAGTAGTTGTTGTGGATATTCAGTGCCCTCCACAACACTGGTTAAAATGTGTAAGATCACAACACACAAAAATTAAGAATAAAAAAAAACCCATGAAATCATGCGTGCTACAATTATTCAACACCTGCTGTTAATATTTTGTACACCCCCCCCCCCCCTTTGCCAACAAGACAGTACTTACTCTTCTTCTATAACATTTCAGAAGGTTGAAGAATACAGTGAAAGGAACTTTTGACCATTCCTCTTTGCACAATATTTCTACATTGTCTTCAGTTCACTCCACATGTTTTCAGTGAGGTCTGGGGACTGAGATGGCCATGGAAGGAGCTTGATTTTTTGTTTGCTGAGCCATTTTTTGTGTAGATTCTGCCACATGTTTAGGGTCAATATTCTGCTGAAAGACCCAATAACCTATCATCAGCTTTCTGGCAGAGGCCACCAGATTTTGATTTTGAGATGTCCTGGTATTTCAAAGAGTTCATAATGAAAAGAACAAGGTTCCCATGGCCTTTGGAAGAGAATAGATCCTCCACCATAGTTTTATTGGGCATGAGGTCATTGGGCATTTCTACATGCTCACCCTCGGATCTGACCAAAGCACAATGTCCTTATGTTTTCTTATAACCATTACCTGACTTATTAAGGTTGAAAATAGGTGGAAACAGTTGCTTTCTGGGACTAGTATTGAAAGTTAGTAAGTAGCAAATATACGGTAGTAAAATGCAGTTGAACACTTACTAAATGCTTTACCGTAATATGGACATATGTTGAAATTCGACTTACATCACACTAAGAGGAACGGGACCTTGACGTAATTTGAGGACTGCTTGTATATATAGACAAACCTTGTTAGCTCGCCCCTATTGGTCTGGGCCATAATATTGGCAAGAGATGGGGTTGGCAAAATGTCATAATGGGGAAAAAAAACATGGAAGAAAATCTGTCATGCAGCCTTTCATGGCGAGTGGCGGGTTTGGTGGTCTAATGGGGTTTGACTGTGTATATATATATATAAGTTCTATATATGTTCTATATATATATATATATACACACTCAAATGAGTAAGAGACTATGACAATGAGAGACTATGATTTTGCTCCCCTGACTCTGTAAAGATGTGGAATTGTGAATATTTCATAATCATGGCTTTCTGGCAGAGTAAGTCAGGATTTCACTGCCCTGATTTTGTCACATTCATATTCAAACAGCATTCATGTGGAATGCTCTTGATATTTAAGACTGTACTGTAAGACTGAAGGATGATGACAATCAATCTGTGCTAAATTAAGCCCTTTCAGTGAGGACTTATACTCTGCAGATTTCAGTTCATGAATAGAGTTGCATGCATTGAAGCATGACATAGCATTGCTCTTCTTGCATGTACAGTGTCCTCAACAATTATTGACACCCTTTGTAAGGATTAGTAGAAGGGATTAGAAAAAAAACTCCACCTTTTGAGGGCAATATATTAACTCAAATCAGTTAATCCAGATAGATGCATCAAGCTTACTTTTGCTTATTTTGATGATAAATTCTTGTCAGCATTTACCAAGTGTCGAGCTGAAAAATTGACTTATGAATCTAAATTAGGAAGCCAGTTACCAAGCAATATGTAGTATGCACTTAATCAATAAAGCATATTGATTGAAACCTCAGACCTTGCAGTGAAGCAAACTTATGCAAATAATTGGTTCAATAAGTAGTCTTCAAAGGCAAATAGTCTGCAATAACACCAAAGAATAATCTGCTTAATATTAGGCCTGGGAATAATACACCTGAGAAACTATTGGATGGCTACTGTGAAGCCAATATAGATAATTCTACAATGAAAGAGTATATAAGAGACCATAAGCTTGGCTGCTGAGCAGGGAGGATCTTTCTGTCGCCACAGTAGCATTGAGACAGAACAAGCACTGGACATTTGTGTACCAGAGGTGTCGGATGGTTTAATTGTATTATAATAAAATGACAGCAATGCAATTAATTTGAGGTTATTAATAGAAAGTGGCTACATCATGAACATCTAAAATGTTTGGTTCACATATGTATGTTTTGTTGTTTTCAGCATGCAGTAGATGCGGTCAGTGTTGGGGTGAGTCCACTTGGGCACACATCCAATAACTCCAGTCACTGGGACCTTGGCAGTGCCTTCTTCTTTGCTGGGACAGTCATTACCACAATAGGTAAAAACTTTCACTTTCAACAAATACTTCCAAATACTTGAGACTGTCAGTTTTAATCAGAGAACATTTTTATTTTAGTCACAGAAAATCAATGTACAGTACTTCTTGCCAGTTGTGCTAAATGGTACCTTCATTTTACTGCATTTTTAAAATGTGTGTAAATGTAAAGATCCAATAGAAATTGCACATGTGTATATTAAAATTATGTAAAAATAAAAAAAGATTTTTACATTCTCCTGTAATGATGTCCTGCAGTTTCTCATCTGTCTGAAACATTGAACAGTAAGGCAATTGGTTAAGCTTTGAAAAAGGGTGAGAAATCTTTTTCCATAAGTGAAATTGTATTGTACAGTAGGAAGAATTCCTGTTTGCAGAACCCATCATAGTAACAGCAATATCCTGTTTGATTTTTGGAAACTAAAATATCATGTTACTGGCACAGAAGCAGCCAAGAACACAGATTTAAAGACATGCTAAATGTCCTGAAACATAAAAGCACTGTGAAATATTTGTATAGACATATAAATGATGTGTAGACATTTTTTCTTGGTACATAAGAAAAATGAAAAGATGTAAATTTTTTTCCAGAGGCTCAGAGTGCAGCTATGTTCCTGTAGTCTTGCATTATTTGTGTCTTAGCAGTCTACAATTACTGCCACTGTCTCTCAGTGCAACCCAACAATTTTCTTCCTAATGACGCAGTTTCTACTGAGTGAATTAATTGCCACTGTATTGCTTAGTTGAAGGGAATATTCAAATAACCTCTTGCTTCCTTCACACCCACATATGCAGGCTATGGGAACATCGCGCCAAGTACTGAAGGCGGCAAGATCTTCTGCATCCTCTATGCCATTTTTGGAATTCCTTTGTTTGGGTTCCTACTGGCTGGCATTGGTGATCAGCTAGGGACCATTTTTGTTAAGAGCATTTTAAAGGTTGAACAGATTTTTAGGGTAAGATTATTATTCCCACTACAAATACCTAAGTCTTGTTCAAAATGTTTTTTATTTTCTGGGTGAAATAATAATAATAGTAATTATAATAATAATTATTATAATAATTGAGTTAAATAGATTTTTTTATGTATAATATTAACCAGAGACCAGTTACTATAAGGCTGTAGAATTTGGATTTATATTGTCTTAGCCTATTAGATTCAAATGGCTTGTTTTCCCCTTTTCTTTCTTCAGCAGAGACACAGGCAGATTAGTCAGACAAAAATCAGAGTCACCTCCACAATACTCTTCATCCTGGCCGGGTGCATTGTGTTTGTCACAGTTCCTGCTGTCATCTTCAAACATATTGAAGGGTGGACTGCGCTGGAGGCCATCTACTTTGTTGTTATTACTCTTACAACTGTTGGCATCGGGGATTATGTGGCAGGTACAGATATTTTCATGCACAAACCTTTCTGTTTGCAAGTGAATGTGAAGGTTTTTAACAAATGGTGAGAATATACAAGACAAGGCTTAAAGAATCTTGAAAACAATGGACATATAACACATTAAATAAGCATGAACATGAATAAGGCAATAAACCAGCACAGTGTAAGTGAAGTTATACTCGTGTTTATTTTTAAATTAAGTGAACCTGTTGAAGACTTGTCCAGGGATGGTTCAGAGATGGCAGTAAGCTTATTGTACTGCAGCCATTATTTTACCATGTTTGCTGAGGGGTTTGTTGATGCTCAGATATCCTGAAGAAGTACTGACATGTGTATCTTTATTTTCAGGTGGGGACAGAAGGATTGAATACAAGAAGTGGTATAAACCGCTGGTTTGGTTCTGGATTTTAATAGGTCTGGCGTATTTTGCAGCAGTTTTGAGTATGATTGGAGACTGGCTAAGGGTTCTTTCCAAAAAGACTAAAGAGGAGGTATGACTTCATTTCTTAATTTGTGGGCATTTTGTATCATTTTTGAGAATACTGGAGACATTAAGTATTAAAAGATTTACACAATTTATCCTTGCCATAATAACACTAACCTCCTATGCCATTTTGGGTTTGTTTTATATTTGAAAAGCCCATGTTTTGGACATTATATGAACATTTTATCATGTCTGTATCAATAGAAATACTGACAAGCAAACCTATGAGCTAACATTTTGAACACAAGGCTTACCATTAATTTATTTAACTATATATTATTAATTAATTACTATAATGTAGACAATAAGTACTGTAAAATTACAAGTAATGGCCTAAATGCTCTATGATCGGTCAGTTTTCATCTAAACAATGTAGTTTTTAGAGCCTTTGCAATGTCATAGATTTCTTCTCCTATAATATTTCCACACTATTCAAAATAACTGTTTTCTGAACATTTCAAATGTTTCTTCTATTTCTGTATTTAATGCATCGACTTTGATTAACTGACCACAGCACTGACTAGTGCATTTATGAATTGATTAATCTATATAAACCTTATTATGAACTGAATTATGGGCTCTTACTGTATATATGCTTACAGTTAAGAGGTTACTATTTTCTTTTCTCTTTCTTATAAAGTTGGGAGTTATAAGGCTTTTTATTGCTGTGGACAATCTGCAAAAACAGTTTTAAACAAAGTAAAAAAAAAAAACATGTCTCCCGAGCTATAATATGATTAATCAGTTTAACATTTATAGGAATGATTATATTCAATAAATTGCTGTTTATTATAGGAATGACTGCTTGTCTCTGGTTCAGGTTGGTGAGTTTAAAGCCCATGCTGCTGAATGGAAGGCCAACATGCGGACGGAGATTCGACAGACGCGGCGACGCCTCAGCGTGGAGATTCACGACAAGCTGCAGCGAGCAGCCACCATCCGCAGCATGGAGCGCAGACGTCTCGGCCTGGAGCAGCGAGCACATTCGCTCGACATGTTGTCTCCAGAGAAGAGGGCTGTCTTCGCCAGCTTCGACAGAGGCCGCTTCAAGACTACATCACAGGAGAGCATTGATTGTAAGCTCAACAACCTCCGTCTGAAAGGAGAGCAGTATGACAAGCCAAGCAGCCAGCAGGCATCTTCTGAGGAGAACATCTCCAACCGGTTTGGGTCTCTTACTAAGTTGGCCAAACGCAACAGGAACAGGGAACAAAACAGGAACATCTCAGAGGACACACTCAGACCCAGAGCATGTGAGGCACTCAGCAGCAACAGCAGCAACACCACGTTGGCGGAGGAGCGACACAAGGCTGGAGAAGAGGATGGCGAAGAGGAGGAGATGAAAGAAGAAAACACTGCCTTAACAAATCTGTCCCCATATGCCAAGGAGCTCAAACAGCAGAACGGTTTTGGACCAGCTCAGGCCAAAGAAAGAGAGAATGACAAAATGTTGGCCGAGAGAGAACATTAGCCATAGAGAAACATGTTATGTGGAAGTGGGAGGCAAATGATTCAGTAATGCCAGAGAATGTGCCTTTCTGTTTTGTATGCTATGGCTCGATTCGGGCAGTTCATATCCACTGTTCCCAGCAAAGATGCCAAAATGTCAAGGTTATGGAACTTCAGTGGACTCCCCTCATAGAAAGCATGTTAAATATTTTACAGTGTGACAAATATTTCCTGTTCTTGTGCCAGAGACACTGAAATTCAATATGTACTGTAAAAGTACATGTAGCTATGCTATATGTATCCACGCTTCAAAGGAGGAACATATTAAAGATTTCAGATCAACCAGTGGCTCCTTTGAAAGAAGCTGCTGCTGACACCCAGTCACTTTGTGTCCAAGAAAATCTGGGATGTGAGTTTACAAAGTACATATCACAAACATTGGTAAATGTTGAATTTATGTTTTATGCATAATTCATAAAAATCTCGACTGTATGTAATCAATTGATCATGAAAGTATGAAATGCATGACATGCTGCATTTGTTTGGTTTATTGATTATTTTAACAATAAACAAGATCACAACAACACTAATTTAATCATTATGCAAAACCATAAAACAAGCTGAGCAACTGTGAAATAATGTCAAATGAATACATAAATGCAGCAGATGGTTTGTTAACATTTTAATGTGAAAATGCCTTGGACAGTCTACCTGCCTGTCTGACTCCACATTCCTCTGTCCAACTGATGCATCACTTACTCACTTTGTTTTGATTATGAAATAAAATTTGTCATCTTTGAAAGACACATATATCACATAACTGATTCGGAAATTCTCAGACAAAAATATTTTAGTTTAATAAGTGTTCTTGTGGTTATTTTCATATTTATTTTCCGTAAATTCTCTCCTAGTTAAGTTACTTTTACTTTGTCCAGCTACTGGACATTGGTCTTTGATAGGGAAGGGTTATATAGAAACCTTTTAAAGCTACTAGCCATATAATGTTATTAACAAGAACAACAACAACAACAAAAATTATTTTTATTTATATAGCATCTTCTCAAACCCAACATTGCTGATGCTGTGCCATATTGTTTCTGTGTTCTTGACCTGGTTATTAGGTCATGTTAATGTCTGATGATCATATTTATGTCTGAATGGCCTCCTAATATGTGTAGACAGTTGCATGTTTGGCCTCATGCTTGATTCTTCAATATGAAAAAAATCAATACACTTTAAGTCAGTTAGAAATATATTTTAAAAACTTAGTTTGACAATGCACATACTGTTGTACAAAATGTATCCATTTTCATTCCATGAGTTTTGAAAATTATTTCAAACAAATTAAAATGCTTACTCTAAATGTGCAAGTATCACTGTAAGCAATAGTCAAGTCATTACATACATTAGATATAAACACAGCATACACTAAATACGCTTCACAAGCATAGTGTGTAGCTTTTGAAAGTAAATGGAAAAGTAATGATCCAGTATAATCTTTTGTTACTGTTAATCTTTTTACATCAGATTTATGGATGTTATAGGGCAGGAGTGGCTCAGTGGCAAGTACAGGTTCAAGTCCTGGTCCAGATACCAACAAGGTTTATTCTCAGTAAGGCACTATCCCACTACACTGCTCCCTGGGGTTGTTGACAACTGCACATTGCTCAATTTGTGAACAGGTTAAATGCAGAGGTCACATTTTGTTGTAGTGCACTTTGTGTGTTCACACTAATTAATAGTAAATTTCACTTCATCTGGCATTCATATTACTGCTCTGCAAATCTAGCACCATGGATTGGGAATGTTTATTCTAAGTGCACAATATGTTTTTTGCAAAATGTTTTTTATAAAATACGTATTTATGCAAAAGTTAGAAAATTTGAGCTTAATTTGGGCTCCATCTTTATTACAGGTTTTCCTACAAAGGGCTGGTCCTGCTGCAGGTTTCCATTCCAATCAAACCTTTATTTGTTCAGTTGGCTTAATGCTTCAAACAATTTATTCATTTGTGAAGATGTGCTGCTGCTGAGTTGGCAGTCAAGAAAACATTTAGGTCCATAGCTACAGTCCTATGCAAACGTTTGGCCACTACAAATACTACAAAGACTCTGACTCTTCAAACCTTGTGCACACACTTGTGGATGAAAGTTATTGATGCCCACAATGCAGGAGAAAGCTACAAGAAGACACCAACGCATTGTCAGACTGCGGTTTCCACAGTGAGACATGTAATGAAGAGTTCAGGGGAACTATGGAGGTCAAGAAAAGAGAGAACTGCTCATATGCTGGTCAGAAAGACTAATCAAAATCCCATTTGAAAAAACCTGCAGGAAGATTTAGCGGACTCAAGAGTGGTGGTAGTGACCTTCATGGATGAGTCAGCAGAAGAAAGCTTTACCTGCATCCCCATCATAAAATACAACATCAGAGGAATACAACAGAACATCTACAGAAGCCTGATGTGTTTTAAGATTTTAAGAGATAAGTGCTGTAGACTAATGAAGTTAAAAACATATACACCATGTACGGCCTCAAGAGAAACAAGCTGAAAGTTTTGAAAAAGCCATCACAGTCCCCTGATTTAAACCTCATTGAAAGTTGGTGGGTAGATCTTAAAAGAGCTGTGCATGCAAGACGACCAAAGAATATTACAGAACTAGAAGCTTTTTGCAAGGAAGAATGGGAGAAAATCAAAAGTACAAGAATCGAAAGACTTTTAGCTCTAAAAGGTGTTTACAAGCTGTGATATCTGCCAGAGAAGGTGTTACTAAGCACTGATTATGCAGGGTGCCAAAACTTTTGCAGAGTGCCACAATAATGTTTAAATTTTTTTAAAAATCCTTGTTCAATTTATGACATAAAAAGTAAGTATGCATCAATGTTTGCTGAAAATATTGTGTATTTTTCCCATTTGTCGTAGAGAGACTGTGTTAACATATTCTCAATTAAAAAATGGTCAAAATATGTTATTTATTGAGCGGTGCGCAAACTTTTGCATAAGACTGCATATTGAATAGTGTTTCTAATACCGTGCACATCTGATCTGAAAATGTTTGCATACTGTCTGAAAATCCTAATTTAAGTAATGATTCAAGCTTAATAAAATGTACATTTGACATTATGTATGAATGCTTCACAGTGGCAGTGTAGGCTTCCTGTGAAGACAGATTTACACAGAATAAAAATCAGGCACAACAAAACATGACCTCTGCACTTGCCCATACACATGTGGAGCAGCAGGCAGCTAACAACAGCACCTGTCGAGCAGTGTAGCAAGAAGGTACCTTCCTCAGGAATTTCTGGGCCTAGGCTGGGACTTGAAGCTCTGACTTCTGCCCATGTGTGAGAGAAGTGTGAGAGAAAGGAAGCTACACTCAATGTTCTCTGGATTTCTGACAGAAAACGCCTTGTGAAAATGGTACAACCACCTGTCACTATAGCCAAAGAAACAGAGCTGCAGCAGAGTGATGAATTTTTATTTGACCTTCACCTGCTGTAAGAAATGGCTGAAGATGGATAGTTGCAAGGAGTAGAGTGGTCAGCCTGGTCTTAAATCACTTCTTCACAACCCTTACCTGCTAGTCTGGAAATGAACTGTAAATGTGTTCTTTTATAGCAGAGAAGGGACATGCACTGAAAAAAGATTTGTTCTGACTTGAGACAGTACTTTAAGGCGTTAAGGCTTCTACTGAACACATTAACAGAAAATTAATATAAGATTTTAAATGATGAATATTAAAGATCTTTACATTTATTTTAGTTTATGTACCCTGATAGTTCCTAGACTGTACACATGAAAATACAAGTTTTCAAATTAAACTAAATTATAAGACAGAGAAAATAATTTAAATAAAGTGTGGATGGTTAGGTCTAAAGTAACAAAAATACTAAAGAAAGAAAAAAATAGGCTATTTAAAAATGTAAACTATAAGCGCAAATAGAATTAGTATGTAGGTTAAAGTATTTGCTGAATGAGGACATATGAATGAAAAGTAATAGAGAAAAATATAGGAAACATGCCATTTAATATTTATTCTTTCTAATAAAATGTACTTCTTCCATCAGCTTCCAATAGCTCAAAGAACTGCTGATATGACTGAAGATACTAGAACTGTAAAACAGTTTGTTTGTGTGTGTGTGTGTGTGTGTGTGTGTGTGTGTGTGTGTGTGTGTGTGTGTGTGTGTGTGTGTGTGTGTG
>JBBIGC010000001.1:30548461-30568711 GCA_037576955.1 Lepidarchus adonis
ACACACACACACACACACACACACACACACACACACACACACACACACACACACACACACACACACACACTTTATTGATCCCTGGGGAAATTTGGCACCAGTAGCCAGAATTTACAAAGGTCAAAAAAAGTTACATACTTTACAATACTATACATATAGATACAAATGATAAACACGACAGTAAGTAAAGTACACTGTATTATGTAAGAGCAGTGTTCCACACATAGGTTTTCCTGGTGTAACCTGCAGTTTTATACTTTCTTGCTATAACACACTCACTACACTTAAAGAAAGGCTTGATAATTAGCTGAATAATAGATAATCAGTGTTGGGAGCTAGGAAACAAAAAATGCAATGTTGGAAACCACTGTTAAAAACATTTACCAGCAGAGGGCACTGTGGAATCTAACGACCGTCAACTCACACTTTGGTGGACTCTGTGTATCTCATGCTTGAGTTGATTTTGTGGGCAGGAGCGACAACCTGACTCCCACATTTCAGAATCTGTACAAATACTCCATTAGCTCTGTGTCTGAAGTGTTTTCCTACTATGACATACAAAAAGGGGTTGAGAGAGCTGTTGCTGTAACCAAGGTAAGTAGACAGCTGAGTGCCTATGTCCAGACCATTTACCCAGAGACAGCCTGAAATAACACTGAAATAATAAAGAGTGTCTAGGAAAATAAAAATCTGAAATGGCAGCCAGCAGAGTATGAAAACAGAGAGGACGACGAGCACCAAGACCGCAGCCTTTCTCTCCGTCTGCACCGCCGAACACTTCCTCACCTGTTTGTTGCCAAGGACTGTTATGATGTTGTAGCTGCAGTAGCACACCAGGGGCACAGGGATCAGGAAGCCCACCACGTTGACGGTCATATTATAGCGTAGCCTCCAGCCTTCGTGAGGGTAAGCCAGGAAGCATGCCTCTGTCTCTAGATCAGGGAAGAACTGCACTGAGCGAAAGAGCAAGGCGGGAAGACTGAGCAAGAATCCTGCAAGCCAGATCACCATGCAGATGGCCTTGGCCTGGGTAGCGCCTCTCCTCCTGCCCATAGACATGGGCCTGGCTAGCACTAGGTAACGGTCCATGCTAACCAATGTAAGGAACAGCACACTGCAGTAGTAATTCATGCCAATGATGAGGTTGATCAGTTGGCACATTGGCTCCCCGAATGACCAGTTGAACTTGTGTATGACTGTGGAAACCCAGAACGGGAGGCAGCACACCATGAGCAAATCAGCAGCAGCCAAGTTCCCCAGATAGATATCCGCCACTGAGCAGGGGCCTTTCTGGAAGCAGAACACAGAAAGGACAAAGACATTGCCAAGCACACCCAGAATGCAGATTGTAGACATGTAGGCTGGCTGTATGGAGTAGACCCACTCCCAGGCCTCGGTGTGGTTGCACTCCAGCAGCTCCATTTGGGAAAGCTCCAGCGATGGGGCTGCAGTCATGTTCAAAATTATCACAGACACTGTTCCAGGGAACACATATGCGTGTCAGATCTCACTGACTGAACTGTTGTTTTCAGTAAAGATGGAAAATAAAAAGAAATGATACAGCTCTGTACAAGATGTAAGACAAAACCTGAGTAGAGGATGGAAGCAAGTGGTCCTCTTTATCAGGGGGAGGACAACGACTGCTTGCGGTTGCTAATGCAGCTCAGGAACTCTTTAAATGTTCTATGATGCAACATCAAATGGAGGCAACAGATGGCTGATCTTATCTGCCTGACTTCACACTGGAATAAATGCTCACCTCAGTGTCATGTACCTCTTTTACCTATGGTGTGATAAATGAGTATTTAGCCGATAAGTCAAGGATCACATGAGCTTACCTTGGTCATTATGTGTCCATCTTTGTCCATCTAATGTAAATATTTACTTATTTATTTAGGAATTAGCATTCCTAAATTGTCATGCAATAGTTGTTCGTGCTGTACTTTTTTCAGGATACCACATAAAAAATTATTCAAACTTTGATATATAATTGATAGAATTAAATCCTTCAGGTTTGAATGTTTGATTATTGTTTTTATTGAATGTTGTTTTATTGAATTGTATTTGCCAATATGGAATTGCTATAACATTAAGTTATTATATTAATAACATTATTATAGTAAATAAGGAATTTATATATTGTATGTTTTAACAGATTATTGTTACTAGACTCAGGATTGACAGTGACAGAGTGAAGAGAATGTCCAGCTTCAAGTTACTGGGTGTACGTGTCTCAGAGGACCTCAGCTGGTCCACTAACGCTGCCGCACTGGGTAAGATAGTACTGCATTGGTCGTTTTTCCAGAAGACTCAGATTTTCCAATAGATGCTGGTGTCTTTTTACCAATAAAACACAGAGAATATTCTAACATACTGCATCTCTGTGAATCTAAGCAAATAAGAAAACTCTTCAGCAGATCATTTTCAGCACATAGAAGATCATCCCAGCCCTAGAAAACATCCACAGCTCTCGCTGTCTCTAGAAAGCTACCACCATCTGTAAAAACTCTACACACCCATGCTATTGTATGTTTGAATTCCTTCCATCTGGCAGACATTATAAGCCCTTCTACGCCTGCACCTCCAGACACAAATAGATTTTTCCCCAGAGCTTTAACTGCTCTGAATCATGTTACCAAACTCCCCCATAAGCTGTGTGACTGCCTCATAATTGTCTGACACAAATTTCTTACAAAAACGAACAAATAAACTAACGTCCATCAATCCACCATCAGTTTTGGGCCACGGGGACACTGGAACCAATCCCAGCTCAGTATGGGCCAGGGCAGATTACAAGCCCCTGATATTGTTCCTTCCCTTCCCTTATCTTATGTTTTACTTTATTAATTTTATTTGAAGCGCCTTGGTCACTCCCATTGTTGTTAAGCACTGTATAAATAAATGATTGATTGATTGATTGACTGATAATAATAATACATTTGATTTATATTGTGGTTTTTAAACCTCCCAAAGAGCATACAGCTCAAACAAAACACAATATAAAAAGAAACCTAGAAACACAATAAAACTACAAAAAATGAGAAATAATGTAACTAAAACAAGTAAACTAAAATAAATTAATGCATAAAATAGTCAGGTGTATATAATATTAAATTCTTAAAAGATTCTAGTGTCTGAAGAATATGACTTGGCAAAGTGCTCCAGAGCCTATGAGCACAGAAAGAAAAGGATTCATCACCCATAGTTTTTAGTCTTGCATGGGGTTGGGAGAAAGTTAAGGAGTCAACTGAGCAAAGAGAACGAGATGGCGTATACGGGCTGAGTAATTCACAGTGATAAGGTGGAGCACTTCCATAAATGGCCTTTTAAGTAAGAGAAGACTCGTAAATATCACATGCTGATTAATGGGAAGCCAATGAAGATTCCTTAAAACTGGTGATATGATCTTGTGGGGAGGTACGTTTGAGAATAGCACCAACCACAATTACCTCTGTTACTTCTATCACTGTTGAGTCATTGAGGCAGTTTGTGAGGTGGCTAGTGTTAATGGTGTTATTTGGAGTGACCAATATGTACAGGTGTGCTCATAAGTTTATATACTCTGACAGAATATATGATTAATTAACCATTTTTCAGAGAATATAAATGATAGCACAAAAACTTTTCTTTCACTCATGGTCAGTGTTTGGCTGAAGCTATTTATTATTAGTCAACTGTGCTTACTCTTTTAAAACTAAAACTAAAACTACCCCTATGAACCTAAACAAAAGTTTACACACCCCTGGTCCTAATACCGTGTGTTTCCCCCTTTAACATTAATGACAGCTTGAAGACTTTTGTTGTAGTTGTGAATGAGAATTTTTATCTTCTCAGACAGTAAAGCTACTCATTCTTGCTGCATGAACTGCTCTTGCATGAACTGCATGTTTGAGGATCTCCCCAGAGTGGCTCAATGATATTGAGGTCAAGAGGTCAGGTGCCGGCCACTCCAGAACCTTCACTTTATTTTGCTATAGCCAATGACAGGTTGACTTGGTCTTGTGTTTTGGATCATTGTCATGTTGGAATATTCAAATAGGTCCCATGCGCAGCTTCTTGGCTGATGAGTGCACATTTTCCTCCAGTATTTTTTGTAACCTACTGCATTCATCTTGCCATCACACATCTCCAAAACATCAGCAATCCACTACCATGTTTGACAGTAGGAAAGGTTTACCTTTCATCATAGGCCTTGTTGACTCCTCTCCAAATGTAGCTTTTGTGGTTGTGGCCCAAAAATTCAATTTTAGTCTCATCACTCCAAAAGACTTCTTGCCAGAAGGTTTGAGGCTTGTCTCTGTGCTGTTTGCTATATTGTAAGCAGGATACTTTGTGGCATTTGCATAGTAATGGCTTTCTTTTGACATGCAGCCCATGTTTCTTCAAGTGCCTCCTTATTGTACATCTTGAAACAGCCACACTACAGTTTATGAAAGAGTTTGAACCCTGCTGATTGGCATACTCAATTTCTTTGATATTTTCTTATATCCTTTTCCTGTTTAATAGAGTTCAACTACCTTTTCCCACAGATCCTTTGACAATTCTTTTGCTTTCCCCATGACTTAGAATCCAAAAAACGTCAGTGCAGCACTGGATGAAAGATGCAAGGGTCTGTCAGGAGTCCAGAAACTCATTGACCTTTTATACACACCCACCAAGCAAACAGATCACAGGTGAAGACGGTTCCTTTAATAACCATTCAAACCTGTTTGTGTCAAGTTGTGTGCATGTTATCAGGCCAAATCACCAGGTTATGTAAACTCTTGATCAGGGTCATTTGGGTAGTTTCTGTTGTTATTATGATTTAAAAAGAGTAAACAGTTGTTTGACAAAAAATGGCTACAGCCAAACACTAACCAAGAGTGAAAGAAACGTTTTAGTGTTCTTATTCATATTCTCTGAAAAATGAATATATAGGTGTGTATCATCAGCATGACAATGGTAACAATATGCTAACCCTAACCCAGGCCATGTTTCCTCATAATGTGACCAAGCGCCAACATGTAGATGTTGAATAAAAAAGGTCCCAAGACTGACCTCTGAGGAATGGGAGCCATATGTGACGTGTGGTCATTAAATGATATAAAATGGAATCGATTTGAAAGGTATGACTTTAACCACTGCAGCTCTGTACTCGATACACCAATCTTTTTCCAGTCGATCGAGAAGAATAGTGAGACAGACTGTATGAAAGGCAGCACTAGGGTTGAGAAGCACTACACTATTGATATGGATATGTTTTGGTCTTTTGATCTAAGCTAGTCACACTAAAACCATGAATAGCTGCAGGAGAGACATAGACCATTTAATAGCCAATTGTGCATTTATGGCAGGATTTTGAGAGCTTGTTACCATTAGCTGCACTGATATTTGGATTTCTGTCCAGACGATGTGCAATGGTATACCATTTTCCTTAACTTTTGGCAGTCAGCTGTCAGTCAAAAAATTGCACTGGTTTCTTGTTGAATTTATTTGTGCAAAACACAACAGCTCTTTCCCATTTTAAATGTGCTTAGAAGTGTTTTCTTGGAGCACTCAAGCTGAACATTAACACTGACATGCAGTAAAAGTGTTTTTTCTGCAATTTCTGTGGTGGGAGTAACCACAGTGACCTTCATCTGCTGTGTTTTGCTGCATTGTGCATACCCTCTATTTCTTGACCATTTAATAGGACTTCTGAGATATCCACATGTATATTCAAAGAACATATTCAAACTTGTGTGTTCTTTATAATAATATTTCATAAATATTCAAAGGCTTGTCTTGGAACTGGAATGAATCTGTTAACATTTAGAGCTAGTCATGCTCAGCAGTCTTCTGCTGCCCTCTTACCTGGTGAATGTTTTCAGCTGTTTCCTCCATAAATGACCTCAAACACACATGTGTAATAGAGATTCTGCTGCTATTCTGCAGTGGGATTTCCTCTTTCAGTGATAAACAAAAGCTCCAATTTGAATACAGCACAGTAATTGTGGAGGATATTATGCCTTCAAAACATCTAAAAACAAAACTTATTCATTATATTAATGTATGTTGAAAAACCTCAGATTATTGTACAATGTATTAACATGGTGGTTAAATTATAATCCTGATTATTTTAAAACTAGGTTAAAGTTAGATGACAGTGGATTAATAAATAAACCTTCATTTATTAGAAGTGAAAGTGACTATTTTCATTGTGAACACACCATCACACACAGTGGTGCACTGTGTGTGATGGTTTGTTCCCAATGACAAATAGTCCCTTTCACTTCTATTAAATGAATAGTCACAACAAAATATGACCTCTGCATTGCAGTGATACCTTGCATAAGGGAACCTTAGTGGTGCCGGGGTTGGGACTTGAACCTGCAACTTTTTGAGCCCTGGGGTAAGGCCCTAACCACTAGGTTACCATTGCCCCAAAAAGCTCAATTCCTGTTGCTGCAACAAATAATTATGCAGAAATTGTGACAGATCATTGGAATCTCCCTTTAATCCCAGTCTGGTGGTCTCCAACAAAGAAAGCTGATGTTTTATAGGTGTTTAGCCCAGTAGCAGACAATTTTCCCTACAAGGGACATTCTGTGTCTGGTTCAAATCTTTGTCTAGTTATGTTTTAATGCAAAAAACTCAGTGTACTGTGCTGAGGTCAGTAAGCAAGTGGCTATATTAGTCCAGACATCTCAAAGCATAAACCTCCGATGTATTTGTTTCACTTACTAATAAAAGACAGATTCAATGAGTTATGAAAAAACAATTTTTTATTGAAAGCATAAGAACCAGACCGCATGTTGTTTTCAGCCTCTCAGTACCCACCCACACAATGGCACAATCTCATTTATTGCCAAGTCTGGAGCAATGTGGTCACATGAGGGTGTGCTACTCACCACCGTCTGCTTTGACAGCATGTCTCACCAGACAGCAGGCTTTGGGAAAACACATGATTTTAGGAGCTGTTATTCACAAGCCACAGCAAAAGAACCTGGTTTGTGTCACAAATGGAAAGTCTGTGACACATTCTCCAGTTAAAGCAGGGTTAAAAAAAACAGATCTTTTAAAAGATTTCACTGCTGTAGAGTGAGTAATGTCTGTAGCCTTCATTTTCTGCTTTGTTTACCCTGGGTACGTAGAAACTGCCTTAAACAGCAGTCTGATTTCACCGCGGGAGCTTACATAAGACACTCACCAACATTTACCAACATAACCTGACAATATTTACAGTTCAGTTTTGTCCATTTGGCCCAAGCGGTGATGGTAATAGGAAAAACACACTGATGTTTTATCATTCTTATCATAATGTCACATTTAGCTAAGGACACCTTACTTACATAGCAAGTCATATTTACACAGTAGCAATAATTATACATTTTCATTTTTATTATTACAATAAATTCAAAACATTTTAAACACATAATGTGCATTTAATAACACTGATAGCTGTGATCATGCAAATGTCTTCAGAGTGGATGACAGTTGTGATCGTGTAGATCCACTCACTTTAGTCTCTTGCTGGGTCATTTGCTCCAGGAGTTCCCTCACTTTCTTTCTGAAATTCTTACCAACTATCACATAAAGTATAGGATTGAGAATGCTGTTGCTTAGTGCTAGATAAGTGAATATCTGGTTACAGATATCTAGGCCAGTTTCTAGCACACATCCACTCAGAACATGAAATCGCATCATAAGGTCTAAAAGAGTTACCAAGTGAAAGGGAACCCAGCAGAGCAAGAAAGCCAAAAGGACGACCAGCACCAGCACTGTGGCTTTTCTCTCTGTGTTTACTGCATTAAACCTGTCCATTATCTGCCTATGGAGGGCATGTATGATCTTCCAGGTGCAGTATGATATGACCCATATGGGAATGATGAATCCCAGCAGAATGAGCAGAATGTCACAGGTCACTTCCACCTGACTGCTAGGGTAGCGCAGTATGCAGGCTGTTACCATGTATTCTGGAATGTATTCCACGGATCTGAAGTTGAGCGTTGGGATGCTCAGGAGGACTCCCAGACTCCACACAGCTAAGCAGCTGACCTTGGCATACCAGGGCCGTCGCATCCTGCCATGGGACAGGGCATGCACCAGTGCTACGTATCTGTCTGCGCTCACCAGCACCAGGAAGTAAACGCTACAGTACATGTTCATTTTAATGCCTGTGTTGACCAAGCGGCACATCAGGGAGCCAAACTGCCACTCAAAACCATTGGCCACATTAATAGCCCAAAAAGGCAGGCAGCACATCAGGAGGAGGTCCGCTGCAGCCAGGTTCCCCAGGTATATCTCTGCCACAGTGCAGGCCTTCTTATGGAGGCTAAAGACCAGGAGGACGAAGACATTTCCCACTATTCCTAGCACACAGATGACAAACATGTAGATGGGCTGCATGGTGTAAAGCCAGTCCCATGCCTCAGAATCAGCACAACGACTTTCATTAGTAAAATTGGTTGAAATGGTGGGAGAAATCGATGATGCGGTTCCCAGGACTTCTGGCTCCATTTGGCTGTCTAGAGATGAAAAGAGAGGCAAGTGGTTTTCTCTCGAGTGTCTTTAGAAACACCCTATTATCATATCTTGTTTTACAGATCTTATCTCAACCGCATTATTTGGATAATTTCCAAGCTCGTCAGACTAATTTGATTTGCAGTTTCCGCAAAGGAAATTGACCATGTAGAGGAAAAGGCAGAAGGAAGGAAGCGGAGAGGTGCTAAGTTACATGTATGAACACCAGAGCAGTTCATATCTGGCAATAGTCTTTACCTTTTTAAAGCATTATTATTTAGAATTGTGGTGTTGTTCATATGGTCTGATTGACTTATTTGACTTTTTCCTTAAAAATACACAACTGATCTGATATGGTGAATCCAATTGAAATATTGTCTTGGTACTACACAGAATAAGGTTTAAAACATCTTATGAATTGTATTTGCCTTTAATAGTCTTGTATTAATAACTGAAGTGACTTAATGCTACAATTTCACAAAATAACTGCCAAGTACTGAAAGCAGGTATTGTTATTACAGGCAACAGAAATAGGTATTTTCTATTCTGTTTGTATGACTTTAAATGTTTTCTTCACCTCAACACTGAACCAAGTCTTAATATTCATTAGTTATAGTACATGCCTACTGAGAACTTTTAGTTTTAAAGTTATAGGACATGAAAAAGTTGTACATACCTTGTTTCGAACGAGCTCTGTCTGAAAACAAATCCAAATGGGCTGCTCTCCCCTCCGGATGTCCTGCCACTTTACTTTGAGCTCTCTAATGTGCTCACCGCATGGCCTGACTGCTTTAAAGCATGGCGAACACAACCTCTATATGATGTCACTCCAAAATGAGGCAACATCTTCCCTCCTCTTTTCATTGCTCCTTTTTTTTTCATAATTCATAGTTTACTGGTCAACCAAAGAGGAAAAAATCGTTTTTTCTTTTTAACTCCTCCATAAGAGTCAAATCTAAACAGCATTTTTGTGTCTTTCTCATTTTCCTTCCTAGCTTTCGTTGACAGTTTAAATGTCTGATGGCTCAGATCAGTATTTTGAAGTCATGACCCTATAAAAGTGTATTTAGAAATTCACAAATGCTCCAGCTCTTGTTCATTCTTGTTCATGTCTTGCACATAAATTATGTGATTTAAAACAAAGAAGGTCAAGACCATAAATGGTTGAATCACTTGATTGCTGCTATTTGGTAACTCTAAATAGGGGGAAGGGAATCAGACTTGTTTTCGTCACCTTGCTGCTGCCTTGGAACAAACACTAAAGGCAAGGATAAAGAGCAAAATTTCTGTTCACAGACATGGTGCTCACATTGTTTTATGGTGAGCCGACGATGTGGTGCTCAAATGTAAGGTAAATCTTTAATTAAATAAAAAATTATCATTCAAGATCTTTCTGAATTGTAAGCAAAGTGGCATGGCCATATTGCTGGGCACTTTATGAGATGAATTTGAAAAATGTGACTGTAATGGCAATCTGAACCACACTGCACTCTTAGACATATTGATTCATTTTTTCACTAATTGCTTCCTAGTGAGATCTGCTTACAGAAAGAAAATGCTTTTTGGGCCATTATTGACCACAGAAATGTTCAGTGACCTTTATTTTTTGTTTACTCCGAGTGCTCATATTCTGTGTTTCATGTAAGTGCAGTCTCTTATGTATTGTGGTTGATTTTCACTCAGCACTCACATGCCTGTGTTTCTCAGCCCACAACAGGGTAACATTTTACTGTTGCTTTCACATTTTACTTCTGCTTGGCAATACCAAAGCTGTGGAATGGTGTGCACTCAAGATATAAGGGTAACACTTAAGAGTAGAGGCACAATGTGATATGCTTGCCATGGTCCTGTTTATCTTTATCAAAATGCTATCAGTGCATTAATGACTCTATTGCTCTTTTATTTAGCAATAATGAACTAGGATAAACTACTATGCAAATGAAACTGGGATTTTATTGCTTAGTGATATGAAGGCATCCAGTTGTTGCTTTGATGAAACAGTCTAATGAGATGGAATTACTAATTAATTAATTAATTAATTAATTAATTAATCAATTTATTTATTTATTCATATTCTCCGTCTGTTATTACTCTCCGGTTTTGAACAGAGAAGGACGAGTTCTCCTTCTGAGCCTTGTTTCCTCCTAAGATGCAGTTTCATACAGTCCTTACACTGATGAAAGTGTCAGAAGTACATCAGAAGTTCACATATATGTTATAGTTTAGTTAATATACTTTATTGTCACTTTATCTTTGTTACAATGAAATCACAGTTGCCCAATCTAGTGGTATTTTAAAAAGAGACGTACAAAACACAACCACAGAATAAAGACAAAAATCAACATATGAAACAGTGAGACTTATGACAACATTGACAAAAAACAAGATAAAGTGCTAGGTGAGATATTATATATTATGTAATATATATTACACAATATTATGCAGTATCTCACCTAGCACTTTATCTTGCTTTTACGTAACAATAAATGTAATGTCAATCTATAATTTGTTAAAGGATTCATAAGACTCATAAGAAAATAAGCATATTATTGAGCCAGTGCGTTAGTAGGGGTTGTGCACAGGCCTATTATCTATTCTGTAGTAATAATAATGTCCTGGAAAATGTTTAGTCCTATGAAAGTAGAATTGGATTAATAAACTTAGCATGAGCATTATAATTTGCTCATCATCTTTTCATTCTCACATGCTTTGTATAGACATGACTAGCTTTGCTATATTTTTCAGACTGAATGCAACTCAAAATCAGATTTTAACCCAGAGGAATAAGATGGAACAGGAACGATTTTTTAAACCATGCACAATAGGGAAGCAGTCATGACCGTGCTTTTCTGTCTCTAGAATTTGTAGAGTTTCCGCAGCTAAACTCAGCATTTTATACCAACAATCCTCAGACTCATAGCTGCACAATCTGTTATTTCATTCATCATTCAGAATATACAATGTTACTGAAACAGTATCTTTCAGAGCTGTAGTGGCAGGTGTAAGCAGCAAACCTGCAGTACTATGTGGCGATAGACCTAAGAAATTTATATTTAGAAGATGTTTAGCTGGGCAGTAAGTGTTTCTTTCTTAAAGCAAGCAAGAAAACAAACAAACAAACAAGCAAGCAAAAAGCTCTGATAGAAATTAGTACAGTAAATACTTATTGTATGCATATAAATTTGTTATCTTAACCATTTCTATATATCCCCTTATGGAAGCCCTGTATTATCCTAGTTTTGATTAAATACCTGCTGTGATTGCAGATTAAATTCAGTATCAAATCCTCTCTTGCTGGAATTTCCTGCAGGGTGGAAAAATGTTGAATTCAGTTTTGTTGGTTCCTGTTTGGGTTAGTTCTAGTGTTGGAATGTGGAAAACCATCCCAAGATCCCCCTCCACACGTCATACTGGGGTTATGTTTTTGAGGCTTATCATTGATTCTTTTCTTATGTCAGTTTTACATATTTGCTGCCACAATCCTTTCGTCCTTTCGGACAAAACTTGACAAAAGCAAAACTTGATTCTGATGAATATAACAATGGTGCTACTGTGATCTTTCTTATAACATGAACTACATTTGACAACAGGTGGCTGTGTGTGGTTTGATGACAGAATACACTGATCAGCCATAACATTATAACCACCTGCATTGTATTGTGTAGGTCCCCCTCAGGCAGTCAGAACAGCTCTGACTGTGTGTTGACACCTCTCTATCAGAGCCAACATTAGCACTTTGCTCAAGATGAGCTCCTCTTTGGGATTAGGCAAGACAGACTAACTGCATGGATCATGAGGAGGGAGATCATCTGTGATTACCACCCCACGCCTACTGAGGAGAGCAGCATGGACAGAAAGCTATCTGGTCTCACCTAAGGAACTGCAGATGCCTCTTCACATTGAACATTTGATCTTATTTATTCATAGTTTTCTTCTCTTTTTATCACTCTCTGATGTTGACCAGAGGAGTATGGGTTCCCTTTCTGAGCCTTGGTTCCTTTGAAGGTTTCTTCCTATAATTAGGGAGTTTTTCTGGCCCCTGTTGTCTTTGGCTCATTGGGGGCTCGTACCCGGATTCTATAAACTCTGTAAAGCTGCTTTGTGACAAGGTCACTTGTAAAAAGCGCTGTATTAATAAAATTGACTTGACTTGACTTGACTAGCCTTCACTTCCCGCATACATGAAAAGCCTTGGATGCAAAAGTTGTCGATTCACCAGTTGCATCACTTTTTGTAGGTACACTTTTGTACGTGCTCTTACTCAGTTGTCTAACCATCAAAATAAGACCTTTGTTAAAGTGGCTCAGATCTTTATGCTCACCCAAGAATGGACCATTCACTTGCTTCCTAATATATCCCACGTCCATGTCAGATCACACTATAATAAAATTAAACTGCTTGAAGAAAGTGCTGTATCTTAATCTATGCTTTTACTGTCTGAAAATACACCTGTGTTGTCTTCCAGGCAGGTGTATCACAGCTGTTTGAAAGTGAATGAACAGGAAGTGTTTGCCCTGTGCTTGTATTAAAATATCAGTAAGTTAAAAATCCAGTTACACTTTGCTCCTGAGAATCCTTATAAGGGTCACTATTGGTTATATAAAATTGTTTAATATTTTATTATTGTATTCAGTACAGTGCAAAAGTACTTTGTGCAAAGTGTTTTCTATTTATGCCGTGTGTCTTCCTGCCAGTGAAAACACAAATTTTCATTAGAATAAAAGCAAAAAACAAAAAAGCAGTAAAAAATCTAAATGAGGTTGGGTGTAATATGTAGATGATATATGCTGGGAGCTGTCAGAACAGCACAGGTGTGATGATTCCCCTTCAATCCTCCAGCCATTGCTTGGATGTGTGAAACTCTCACAGCAGCAGCACTTGATTTAACCACTGATTGGGCCCAAACCAGGGATTTGATGGTTCCTACAGATAATTCCAGGTTTTCATGCAGAAAACTCTGGAAATGGGAACCCAATACATTGACACACATGTACTGTTCACTGTTTATTTTATTAGTATTGATTCTATTATTAGTGATCTGAAAATAAAAAAAATAAAACACTACTATTTAAGATATAAGACTTTTGCATAGTACTTTGTATGCAGGCACAAAATATTATTTTGCTCTTCACTGTAAGATAAAACTTGTCATGGTCTTTACTAACGGTGGCAATAGCAGAGTGTGTAAAAAAGTGGTAAATGCATGCATACCCTTTCTCTTCAAATCTTTGGTTCTTGTTCTCCTTTGCATTTCAGTGTTTCCATTATAAATCATACAATGTAAAGATAAGGGTGTAAAAAGCACAAGTAAAACACTGTGTGTACAACCATATGTCACTTCTCTGAAGAGCAGACAGAATATGAAACATGTACTTTTTGTATGTGATGTAGTAATCATTACCAGGACCTTGAGTTTTGTTTTGATTTGGTAACATATGCTCACAGTATTTTATTTTAGCATCAAGTGGGAAGCAAACACTTGACAGAGACATTTAGTCATGGGAGCAAAGCAAACAGTGTAAAAATAATCCATAAACAATGAAATCTTCTCCACATTTATTTTAATGTAATTTCTTTAATAGAATTAATCCAATTTTTAGATGAACCTGGCTGAACTTAGAAGGAGATGCCCAGTTTTCCCCCATTCACATATTGCCCTGTAAAAGCAGAAGTTTATGTTTATGCCTTTTCCTTTACAGTTGGCTTCATGTCTGTCTCTCCTCATGAAAAGTATATTTTTAAAATCTGGACTGAAGGAATATAATGCACATAATGAGTATTTAGCTGTGGCAAACATAATGCTATACCATCGCTTTCTATTCCATATGGTGAACCATTCCCATGTTTACACATGAAACCTCAAATGGCCACATTTGAACAAACATGGTAGCACATGATGCCCATGTATTGTTATATAACATAATGCTGGAAATGGAGAGGTGGGCATTGCCTGCTCAAATCTTAGCACTGTCCCCCCAAATCAGTGAGCTGGCCTGAAGCATGTGTATAACTTGCACATCGTGTCGTTAACGTTAAAAGTTTGTGGAAAGGCAAACATTTTCCTGTTTGTGGGATTCCAGAGAGAGAGATGGTAGAGAGATAGAAGAGGAAGCAGACTCAGATGTCCTGATGGATTTAGAAGTCTGAACACACAGAGAGAATTTGTGTCAGAGGTTATATGGAAAGGACATGAATGGGCATGTCAATGGGTGCGTTCAGAGTCATGTGATATGATGCATATTGACGTGCTTAAGTGATGTATGTCTGAATTATGTTTGTACATGTGTACTGTAAATGAGGTTGCTTCCCTATCTGTCCTTGATGGGAACGAAATGTTTTGTTTTCATTAAGAAGCTGTTGTGTTGCAGACAGTGATTAAAATGCGTCAGAGGTCTTTACATGTTCTGTGACTAGAGAGCTGATTGGGCCCTTTTTTTCTGTCTGAATCCTAACCGAACCCAACAGAGCAGTGATTGATCCCGAGCTGAACTAGACCTACATTTATATATGTCTGTCCGAACGCCACTGGAATTTTAATGTTTGGCTGAAACAGTTGCTGCTAAGCTATTATAATGATCCTCACAAACAAACAAGTAGACTTTACTTCATATTTTGTTCTTTTGAATTTTCCAGATAACTATGTCTTTCTTTAGTCTCCCATGATGCTTTGGCTTCGGCTTCGGCTATGACTACTGAATGAAAGTTGTCATGCCTACAGAAACAAATCCTTGCATACAGGAAGAAAGCAAATGATCCAGCATAATGTAGCATACGCCCTACTTTTAATTAACATTAAAAAGTATTGTATTTTTATTTATTATTTATTTATTATTATTTTTTATTTTTATTAACAAATACTTTTACAATTGCATCATGTGAGACAGATCTTTTGGGGCTTCACTGTGTAGAAGCATTTACTATTTTAATGATCAGAAGTTTTTGTGCTGAGGTGACCAAACCTCGACCTGAACCTGACCCAAACCCTAGTAACCATTGTGAAATATTTGTCCGAACCCGACCATAGCCATTCTCTATCTGTGACCCCAGATTTAACAGCTCTGTGAGCCCATAAACACTGTCCAAGTGGTTATGCCCATTTCAAAACCTGTAAGGAAGTGACTTTTTCTGAACAATTGGCTAGCTCAATCTGTTTAGGTTTCTGATTGGCTGGCAGGACACTACCAGATGCAGATGGAAACAGTTCTACAGTGCATGGTTTTGCTTGAAAGCTGGGAAAGTGGGCTTTAAGAAGAAAGGCAATTGTAAGAGAATAGTTTGTAAAAGAGGCCCATTTGCTTTTGTATTGTGCAGTGTAACTTCTGTCTAGTTTAGGTTAAGCCATATTCTAGCCAATTCACAAAGCTAGAATGCAATTCTAACCATTTTTGATACATTATATAAAGAAAAGTATGTTTTAAGGAATAAAAATGCCCCCAAAACTATTTTCCCCAACCAACTTACTGTGAATACTTAGAACATCTTACACCTTTATGTACTAGAGTGTTAGTAAACATTCTGTGTCATTGTGTTTCTTGGATGAGATATAAAGACATAAATAGGTTTCCACAATTCCACACAGAGGTTGTGTTCTATATTAGGGTGGGTGTAGCTGGTCTGTATTGGTCTTATTGTGTTTCTTGGCTCAAATGTCTCTGCCTTTATGCTATACTAATAGGCCTTGCAGCTTTCGAAGTGTCACCACTATGCTGAGTTATGCCACTCTGGCACCCACTGCCACCACAGAGAGGCATTCAGCAAAATGCCGATATCTTTTGTGGAACAGCTAAACAGCTGTGGAAATTTGTCTGTTGAAGCACTTATGGTACTATTGGCTCTTTTTTGCAATTCTTTAGATCTGTTTTTAAAGAGAAGCACTTTATCTCTAACCTATTACTGTACTTTCATTTTCAATTAAAATACTTTTTCGACAAATACAAACTTAAAATAATAAAAGAGCATTTAGCCCATCTACTCCCATGTACTGGGTCACTTGATGCTGCAAGTTAAACATCACTGTTCAAAACCCACAGGTTCCTTTAGCCACTCATTCCACTGGCAACAATAAACAGGAACATGTCATCAAACTTTCCACCGATGACTCTCTGCAATGCAATTTATGGTCACTTCAGGAAGTACTTGTGTTGGCGTAGTTTACAAAGATGCTGTGCTAATAGCCCAAACTAGACACTTCAGACAGCGTAAATAACGGATTAACTAACAGCTCAGCCAGAATTCTTGTGGTGTGATGTGTTGCTAAGGTTGGGAAAATGATGAACTTTGCTGCTACACATTTCATGATTTTTCTCCTCCTAAAATCAACACGATTAGAGATGGATTTTGGGTGAAAGCCATGTAACCATGTTAAAATATTCTCTTCTCTGGTTTAAACCATAAGGTTTACTAGACCAGCACATTGTCTCATTCTTCAGATTTTTATGCCCTCTACTGGCATGGAAGGGAATACACATGGCTATTACCACAAAACATATTCCTTTATATTGTTCAAATGTGATGTAAACATTTTAATAACATTTATAACAGGAATAGGCTCTCACCCAGTAAGTTTCTGTGATCTGATGATGTATGCGTTGCATTATGTATAAAAAATGTCTCAAAAAGGAACCAGTAAATCTGACTCAATTCAGTTCTTCACTTTTTATATTGATCAAGACAGTTTTTGTATGAATTTTATAGTCTGAGGATGTATAACTAACATTATTTAAAACTTCTGAATGACAAATAAATTATAGCTCAAAAAACAGCTTTCCTGCAGATGGGTCCATTAAAGTTCAGGGGTTAGTAGTGTTTTTTTTTTTTTTTTTTTTTTTTTAACAAACAGTGGTGGTAACCAGTTCATATTTATCATTCATAATAATGAATTTCTATGAGTAAGCTTTTAAAAGACGGCCGGCAGGAACTCATCATCAGCATCATGAAAAGCTTCATTTCTTTCCTGCTGTCAGGCCTGGCCACTGTCATTTATTGAACATATTGTGTATCTTAAAGAAGAAATAGGTTAGACTTTGCAACAATCATGTTTTTTTCTGTCTGTGATCCTTCTTTTTTTTATCAGGATTTTGCAAAAATCCATCACTGGACAAATGTATCACATGTCACAATTATTATTATTATTATTTTTAAACATGTCTTTTATTTTGGTACTTGTGCCTTCTTACTATTTACATATTAATATATGGAAAAACAAATGAGCTAAATTTGACATTTAACCATTGTTAAATTAATACAGGGGGCTTGAATGTTTGTAAATCCCTTTCAATCCATTTCTATACCTAAAACCTCATCTGATTTTCAAACAATTCCTAAAAGAAGAAATCCCTTTAAACAAATGAAACAAAATTATTCTATATGTAAGGACGCAATAACATATGGTGTTTGGAAACTAAGTGAATCCTAATTCTTTGACCCCTCACAGATTTTGTAAAGACATGAAAAGTCTATAATTTTAATGGAAGGTTTATTTTAACCATGAAAGATTGAATATGAACAAGAAAATAAAGAAAATCACATTTTATAAAATATATGAATTGACTTGCATTGAGTTAAATATGTATTTGATCCCTTACCAACCATTAAGAATTAAGAAGTCATCCACATTAAAGACACCTGTCTCAACTAGTCACCTGTATATAAGACACCTGTCCACAGAATCAATCAATCAGATTCTGACACCTCCAATATGGGCAAGATTGTAGCGCTGCACAAAGCTGAAATGGGCTACAAAACCATAAGCAGGAAGCTGGGTAAGAAGAAGACAACTGTTGGTGCAATTGTTCGAAAATGGAAGAAACACAATATGACCATCAATCGACCATGGTCTGGGGCTACACGCAAGATCTCACCTCATGGGGTGAGGATGATAATGAGAAAGATCAGCCTAGAACTACATGGGAGGAGCTTGTTAATGACCTCAAGGCAGCTGGGACCACTGGTACCATTGGTAACACACTATGCAGTAATGGATTAAATTTCTGCAAAACCTGCAAAGTCCCCCTGCTCAAGAAAGTTCATGTGAAGGCCGGACTGAAGTTTGCCAGTGAACACCTGAATGATTCAGAGAGTGCTTGGGAAAAGGTTTTGTGGTCATATGAGACCAAAATCGATCTCTTTGGCCTAAACTCAACTTGCCGTGTTTGGAGAAAGGCACATGCTAACTTTGACTTCAAGAACACCATCCCCATTGTCAAGCATGAAGGTGGAAACATTATGCTTTGAAGGTGTTTCTCTGCTAAGGCCACAGGACAGGACTTCACCACATCGAAGGGAGGATGGATGAGGCCATGTACCATAAAATCTTGAGTGACAACCTGTGGATGGGTCTTCCAGCACGACAATGACTCAAAGCAAACAGCCAAGGCATCAAAGGAGTGGTTCAAGAAGAAGTGCATTAAGGTCATGGAGTGGTCTAGCCAGTCTCCAGCCTAATCCCATAAAAAACCTGCGGAGTGAATTTACGTTTGGAGTTCCCAAACCTTAATGAGTCTTTTGCTTCATCTAGGCCTGGGTGGCTGTCATCTTTGATGGGAAAATAAATTCTGAACTGTATCAGAGAATTTCAAGACATCTGTGCATGACCTGAATTCCGTGAGGCACTGGGTCATGCAGCAAGACAACAATCTTAAACAAGTGGTTCTACATTTACATTACATTAACATTTATTCATTTGGTTGATGCTTTTGTCCAAAGTGACTTCCAGGTACAGGTTCTACCAAAGAATGGTTAAAGAAGAATAAAGTGAATGTTCTGGATGGGCCAGAGGGTTCATGTGAGGAAACTCACCAATATCTGAGAGTTGAATCTGTTCTGAGTGAAGGAACAGGATAATATTCCAGTACTGCAGAAAATTTGAAACATTCACGAATATTAAAGAACCATTGAATGTATGTATGTTTGTGTGTATGCAGTTTTGATGGTGCCACAAAAACTGACACATAGAATCATCTATTCTTTTCATAGCATTTTAGCTTTACCCAATAATTTTAGAGTTATTAAGAAACCATGGTCTGAAAAAAATCCCAGCAATTAAATAATATAAAACATTGGAAAAAAAACTGTATTAAAATAATGTAGTGCATGTGTCTTTTAAAATAAAAATGATAAAAAAAATTAATGAATTAATTGCGAGTTGCTTAAAATGATTCATTATAATAATTAGATTCTTGGGAGCACTCTCAGCATTCATGAAGGAAAAGACCCTGGTTTGGTCTCCAGGTCCCCTGGTCTGGTCTGAAGTTCACCTTTCTGTGCTCCTTGAGGCAGAATATAAGTTTGTATTATGCTCCCAGTGTTGCTGTCAGTGTTACTGCTGAGAGGCTAGTTAAGAATGTCTGTGTGGATTTAAATGGATTAAAATCAAAGGCAAACAAGTGTCAGTGTTGAAAAGAGCTGTAATCCTTCAGTTTGATCATTATTCTATATGAAAGGAATTGATCAGATGTGGATTGGATTGAGAGGTCAAAAAATCAGAGGGGCACAAAGATTTCAAAACAGCATGCACTCACTTTTCCCTCCTTTAAAGTTTTTTGGAGGGATAATTAGACCCAGAGGCTACTGGCTGAAGTGAACTATTTCCTGCTTCATCCTACTCAACAGATGAATTGCATCAGCAACTGGAACAAGAGAAAATATCATATCAGCATGAAAAAAAAATCAGTATTCCAGTGAAACCCTGTATTACAATGCTTTTCCAACATTTTATGAAATAATACATAAAGATCAAGTACTTCAGCATAATTTATGGACTTTACGTCC
>JBBIGC010000001.1:30568811-30591845 GCA_037576955.1 Lepidarchus adonis
GTTATTTACATATTTACATATAATAATTCCAGCTGATGTTTTTTGCTCTGTGTTTTCTTCTTTCCTTTCAGCTGCTTTAATAAGTAAATGTTCTTCAGCAGGGGATCAATAAAGTTCTATTCTATTCTATTCTATTCTATTCTATTCTATTATAGTAATAATAATGTTGTTGTAGCAAAAATAGAACAGATTTTTTACTCTGCTACTTTACTAAAGTTGCTACTTTAGCTAAAAGGGAAAACAATGCTTTATTTTATCTTTGCTTACTAATTTTATGATGCTACAACTTTAATTCAGTTAGTTTATCAAATGATCACTACAAGAAGAAGCTGCAGCAAATCATGTTACTAGACCTTGAGCTAACATGTTAGTTGTCAGAATTCTTAGTTTTAATGATTAAGATGTAATCTTTCCAAAAACAAAATGAACCATTGTTGTCATCAATTTGCTTTGACTTAATTGCTAACTAGCTTGTTTTACTGTGGCAAATACATCATGCCAACTGTTCTGTGAATAACTGTTGAGGAGGAGCTTTGGAATAGAATAAATGTTAGCAGATCTGTTACCTTAAACACCAATCATTTGCTTATTTCACTGTCATGCATGTTCAAAGGAAGTATCTGAACATCCTGCAAATTTGCAAGTTCTTTCACTTAGAAATCATTGAGGATCTGAAATTCACATTGTAGGTGCTTTGTCACTGTGCGGGTTAGTATAAAAAAATATCAGTAAATCACATTGTATGATTTGTTAATAATGTATTTGTATTGCACACCTGCACATAAGTATTTGAACACCTGAGAAAATCAGGGTTAATATTTGGTACAGAGCCTTTGATTGCAATTACAGAGGTCAAATATTTCCTGTAATTCTTGACTAGTTTTGCACTCACTGCAACAGGGATTTTGGCTCCACTCCTCCACACAGATCTCCTCTAGATCTGTCATGTTTCAGGGCTGTTGCTCGGCAATACATAGTTTCAGCTCCTCCAAAGATTTTCTATTGGATTTAGGTCTGGAGACTGGCTAAGCCACTCCACAATCGATATGCTTCTGACAGAGCCACGCCTTGGTTGTCCTGGCTGTGTGCTTCGGGTCATTGTCATGTTGGAAGACCCAACACCAACCCATCTTCAATGCTCTGACTGAGGGATAGAGGTTGTTGCTCAAAATCTTACAATACATTGCCCCATTCATCCTTTCCTTAATGCAGTTGTCCTGTCCCCTTCGCAGAAAAGCTCCCCAAAGCATGATGTTACCACCCCCATGCTTCACAGTAGGGATGGTGTTCTTGGGATGCAACTCATCCTTCTTTTTCCTCTAAACATTGATGTTTAGACCAAAAAGTTCTACTTTGGTCTTATCTGACCACATGACTTTCTCCCATGCCTTCTTTGGATCATCCAGATGGTCATTGGCAAACTTCAGATTGGCCTGGACATGTGATGACATCAGCAGGGGAACCTTCTTTGCAATGCATGATTTGAAACCATGACGGTGTAGTGTTCTACCGGCAGTGACCTTTGAAACTGTGGTCCCAGCTCTCTTCATGTCATTGACCAGCTCCTTCTGTGTAGTCCTAGGCTGATCCCTCACCTTTATCATCATCAATGATACCCCACAAAGTAAGATCTTACATAGAGCCCCTGTCCAAGGGAGACTGACAGTTGCCTTTAGCCTCTTCCATTTTCTAACAGTTACTCTAGCATATATTTTCACCAAAGTGCTTGGCAATTGCCCTGTAGCCCTTTCCAGCCTTGTGGAGGTCCACAAATTTGTCTCTGGTGTCTTTTGACAGCTCTTTGGTCTTGCCCATGGTAGGTGCTTAGTGCACCACAGGATCCACAGGACATGTATATACACATATATACATGTGCATATATATACACAAGGCAGTTTTGCTTTCATCCTAACCCTAACCTAAATCAAGGATAGTATTTTACACTTTACTTTCAAAATGGAAAAAATCCCATGTTTTTCACAGAAAATATTCGGAACATAGTTGGATGGATTGATCTTTTTTTGTGTGTTTTTTCACTTTATCTATGTACTGACATGTTGAGGCGAGTAGGTGGCTGTCAGCAGAGAGCAGAGAGCAGCGAGGTGGAAGCAGAGCTTGGAGGAGGCAGTTAATGTAGAAGGACTGAATTTGGTAAACAGGCTGCCAGTCAGATTATACCCACCCACATTATACATACATATGTCATTAGAGTAAATTTGAATAAAAGATATTAAACAGGCAAATGTATGTTATGTCAGATAACGTGTACTTTTTGCCCCAGGGGGCTTTCAGGGAACCTGGCCTGGATTACAGCATGACAAGTGTAGGAAATAAGGCAAAGGAAAACATAAAAATAAAGCAACAAACAAACAAAAAAAACCACACTTTGTATTACTGCTGGGAATCTGAGCTGACGGATTCTGACAAGATGTGTCCGAAAAGCCTGGCACTCATTAGCATATTCAAACTGTCTCCACAGAGCTGTCAGTAGCCATGGGCTGAGGGGAAAATGCAATGTGGAGGTGCATCCCACGGGACTCATGCTTTTCAGTGCACATCAGATCTCTGTGCTCATCAATATGTACATGTAACCTAAGGCTTGCATTAACCCAAACAGTCTATTATTCATGGCAAGCATGTGATGGAACAGTAGGGCACCTGACTAAGGACTGAGGAAATTCCCCACAATGGCAATTCATTAAAGCAGGTGAAGGGGTAAATCCGTCTTTTTTTTACAGCTGTATATTTACTCGAGACAAAAAAAAAACCAGGTACAGTCTTAGGATCAGAATATCATTACTGTTGTATCAAAACCAAGAAATTGTATATTTCCTTTATATATTTAAAAATAATAATAATTAAATATTGTTTAAAATCTACAGATGTCTTTTATATCAAAGGTTCTCAACATTTCCATCCCATGGTCCATCTATGTATAACTAAATGGCTCTCAGGGAAGCGAAATGTATCCAAAATGTCATTTATTTGCCTGCTCCTGTAATGTATTTTTATGTATTGTTATTTATCTTTTGACTTATATTCATATAGTTTATAATGTGCTTATTTATTACAATACATATCATATTTTAAATATTTTAAAATATTTTTAATTTCTATTTTTAGGACTAAAAGTGCCAAAGCCCTATGTGATCTACAGTTTTTCCTCCCCACACAGTCCAGGCATGTGGGCCACCAGAGGGAGCTTTGCACTTGAGGTTTGAAGCCCTGCAATCCCTGCTTTACTTTTTAAATTGCAGGAACATTTCAAGATATATGGACCAGTGAAATTACTACTATAAATATTGTTGCTGTTGGAACAAAACATTAATTTTAAGTCATTTTTGAACATTTTGATTAGTGCATTCATTGTAAGCGTTTCAGACAATGCAGAGAATAACTGCAGTGCTCAAACTATATAAAATCCTAAAAAATACAAAAATAAGAAAAAAATCCACTTTTAACAGAGATGATGTACAAGGTATTACAGGTGTCACATCTAAACAATAAATGTGAGAATAGATTTTTATATTTTCTTATAAAGTTACTTTTTCACAAGGTGTTGTTACGTCAATATTGAGTGATATGCTGTAGTCTCTGAAGCTTATAGTCCCCAAAGTAGCTGTTGCTTGCAGCCTGCTCGTGGGCATTTATAACATAGTTTTGAGGAAATGGAGACACCAACGACAGGAGATGCATCAATTTTGTAAAATAATGTACCGTATTGTAGGTATTATAAGTACAGTATGTCATATATTTATTTATATGCTACATTTTCATGGTCATTGCTGAATTCACTGTGGAGTGGTATGTTGCATTTTCTGAGAGGCAGGTCTATTAACATATCGTTCAATATGTGTGTGAACTCACAAATAACATGCAGTTCCACTGTACAATAGATTTTGGAGAGAATTTATTTGTCATATAGGGTGGACTTACAGAAGTAGCATTAGCATTCGCTGAGATCCCTGTGTACAACACAGGGAGAGGAACTAAAGTAATAATATAGGAATGAAAGTTTAAGAAAATGTTTTACAGTGAAATAGTATAAGAAGAACACATCTGTCCTTTGATTGTTTACTTGAATCTGTCGCTGCTCATTTGCTTAAATTTCATCTTGCTCAACTTTTTTCCCCACCAAATCCGGGGACTTGCTGCGTTGTTATTCAGTGGACTTGTACCCAATGGAAATGAATGACTGCTGGCTGTGTTTTTTTGCTTGTTGTTTCATTTCAGGTGTGAGCATGGAATAGGTAATGGACCTGTCAGTTATGAGTTTAATCTCCAAAAGATCAAAGGAGTCCAGGAATCCAAAGGAGTCACTCTCTATGGGTGGGCAGCCTACCACTTCTCTTTGCTCAGCCTGATGCTAGCCAGTGCGATTAGCAAAACTGACACTTTGTTTCGGAACATACTTCACTCAAGTACACAAACGCAGATGGTTGAGGCTACCATGGGCTGTCTCCACGTACTGTAGGGTTGTGACCATTGTCACTTGAAAAATCTTCATGTAATTTGTTTCTGTCAAGAGAGCTGTAACTGAAAGAACCCAGGTGTGTTTGAAGGAAAATAATTTTGGTTTCTTATTCATTTATTCATTCATTTATTTAGGGGTTGACACAGTGGTGCAGAGGTTAGTGCTATTGCCTCACAGCAAGAAGGTTGATCCCCAGGTCAGCCACAGGTGCCTTTTTGTGTGCTCCCATGAGAGTTTCCTCTGGGTGCCCTGGTTTCCTCCCACTACTTGCTAATCTAAATTGCCCACAGGGTTGTGTGTGTGTGTGTGTGTGTGTGTGTGTGTGTGATTTTTGGGACTAGCGGTGAGAGCATGAGTTGGTAGCACATACGGTAGTTGAACACAGTTGAACGGCTATTAAATGCTTTACGGTAATATGGGGAGAGAGACTGGTGTTAGCTATATGCGCAAGTTCTGACTTATGTTGAAATTCTACTTATATCGCACTCTGAGAAATGGAACCCCGCCGAAACTAGAGCCCCCTGTAGATGGAAAGCATGCTTGTAATGTGAAGAGCCAGCACCAGTGTTTGTATTCACGTGAAGTTTGTTACGGGCTTTTAGGCACAAACTGTTGTGCAGTGACACTGCGTTGAGTGCAATTTAAAGCTTGTGGTTTTTCATGGCTCAGGGGTTAGGCATGCTAGTCTTAAACCACCCAGTGTTGGTAACATCACATGATTGTGGAAAACGTAGCTAGAGCCTGAAAACTGGTAATGATCCAAAGAGAAAACAACAAACAAACAAACAAACAAACATAAAGAGAGGAAACTGCACTGACATAACATTGTGGACCAGATGTTTAATCACACAAATGCATTTCAACAAAATAAAAGTTTGTTGTGTTGTCTTTCACATACCTCAGCATCTCAACTCCTCTATATTATTATAGTGATAAAATCAGTTTTAATAATCAGTCTTTATCTCCACAAATCATTTCTAAACGTAAGTCATGGCTTTACATGGAAATGAATGAACTGATTGAAATGGACAGTTTAGAGCAGAGATATAGGGGCTGATGGGCTGGAATCCAGTACAGTTTGACACTTCCTGCTCAGACTCACCTTATTCAGAAAGGCTTTAAATTGTTGGTGTTTTAGAGCAACTTGTGCTGTACTCCAGTCCTCCAGGACCCAACGCTGACAAGGGAGTGAAACAATCCCAAGGAATATTTCAATTCTTCTATCCCAATTATAAAGAAAATGTATGAGTATGGTATGTCTTATATATGGTACATTATGTTACTGTTGTGTTACAGTAATATATGTTGCTGTGACGAAATAACTTCCCAGGACTGTTAATATATTTATACACATTGCTACTGTGAGCCATGGCCATCGATCTGACTATAGCAGAAAGCTCTAGTGATTTCCCTGGAAGAGCCCAGTAGAGGACTGAAGCTGTGCTGTAGCAATAGTAGGACTCTCTATGTGCCCTTTCTGTACTTCTCCATGGCAACCCAGTCTAAAGTACGTCTGTAAGAGAACACGATGTGTGCTTATGGCTTCTCGGTGTGTGCGCCCTCTTCCAATAGAAGGGAAACAGCTGGCTGAAATAGAAGCTGTTCAAGAGCCAGGATATCTGCTTCAGGAGTTTTCTTCCTTGCGGCTGGGGAAGAATCATTTAATGTCCGTAATTAGGGAGGATTAATCTCCATGGAAACAAGTGGATCTCTGCTGATCAAAGCCAATTTGGTGAATGTCTCTGACGTTGAGATTTCTTGGAGAACGGCACAGTCAGAGCTGAGATTCAGCTCTGGAACAGACAGAGCATGGTGTCAGAAAGTACCTGGCGCAACATTATGCTTTGCTTATGCAATCTAGCCTGAACAGTTTTGGCAGTGCTTTTTTCAAACTTTTTATCATACATTTGCCTTTCTACAGAATACAGTTGCTTAGATTGCGACAGAGCAGATGTGAGGTGTAGCTATAACAGAGTCGTGTCATACTGTTATCATAATATATAAGGAACCATCAGTTTACATACAAATTTACTTCATATTTCAATGACATTTTTGCCAGTGGAATAATTGTTCTTGTGTAAAAGCTTAAAATAATGCCTCAGCAGTGACCTGATTCACTTTAATGTTTAAAGATTTGCGGTTCCTTCATCCAAATAATTGAGCAGCACTTCTCTTAATTGCTTCTTATATCTCCAGGGATCATTTAAGCAGGTCCAACCCTTAAAGCCCATTTAATTCCTTTGTACATCCTCTAAACACAAGGACATTGTTCAGTAATGTGTGAGGCTAGAGGCTTCCAGATATTGGTGTTGAATGGAAAGTTTGACTTTAGAGTCCCGTTTAGTTAAGACCCGAATACAATATCTCTGCCCGTAGATGTGTATTCATAATTTAGCACAACCTTCATCCTCATCTTCAAGAGTTCAGCTGCAAAGAAGCCTCTTTGAATGCACAGTTTAGAAAGTGAAAGCATAAACCACTCCAACTACCACAATGTTCCCAATGGTGGCCACGATGGCAATCCACAGCCAGATAGCATCACTGGACATGTGCTGCTGCTCATCATGCTGAGTCTGCACTGAGGCTATGGGGGCTGCATTCACGCTGGCAGACGAGTTAAAGAGGGAGTGCTCAGTACTGTAGTCATCATTGGGCGATGAGTCCATAAAAGCTCCTGTCATGACCGGGATCTGTACAAGAGAAAGTCCATTATTTTACAACCATGTAATGATACAAGCTAGCACAATAGCTTTGGCCTAATTTGATATTTTTTAAGTAGTCCTTCAGCCACATGGGTGCACCAACAATGTACATTCAAATTATTCTATTTATATCTTTTTTATTATTCTTTTTTTCATTTTTGCACAAAATAATATGTTTAGGATGGGTGGGGGAGGTCACTAGGGTCTCAAAATGGCCCTGGTGGTGATAGTCAGATATATTAGCTACCGCACAAATGATTGTCATATTAGTAATTGTCATGTGTAACCTTTGTGACGGAGAACCCCATGTATGTAGTTCTTTAATGGTAGAGAATGCTTCATAAATTGTTCTTTTAGAGACAGAAAACCCATTAAATATAGTTATTTATTGATGGAGAAATTGCAAACAATTATTGACAGCTATATAATTAATATAGAACAACCCATTATAATTACTTTGTTAAATACATATAACTGTATTGTGTTGAGATTTGGAAAAATCTAAAATATCACATACAATTTAGCACCTAAAATGAGATACAGTGTCATGATTGAAGGCGAATACTGGAGCAAACGCAAGTTTGATGTTAAGTACATTTAATAAGGAATAGTCAAAATAAGCAAGAATGCTGGAACAAAATAGACTGAAGTACAATCACAACCATTAACCTACACACACACAAGAAACCACAACAGACAAGGCAGAAGACCAAATATATACACAAGACTAATTGGACACAGCTGGGAAAGGGCGGGAACACAAAGTGGAACATGTGACCAGAAACAAGAAAAGAGCGGGAAACAAAACAAGAAAGAAAAACTGGAGGTTGCCACCTAATGGCCAAACCTCACATACAGGTAGTTTTCCTTCTGCTTCTCTGGAATTGACTGATGCAGCCAAGTTGTGGCTGAAGAGATATAATTTAAAGAGTTAAGGACTTTTTTACTTCTCAGATTTTTCCCAGAGTATTTCCACATGCATATTTAATAGCATATATATTGGTTATTTGAACTGTTGCATGACATCCTTTACAAATGGGAACAAATATTTTATACCCCTAGCATATATTTCCACACATCTGAGGCCAGTGGAAGGAAGTAGTGCTTAATTAATGTGTAATAAATATTTAAAAGGGGTGAGTTAAAATGATTTATTGGGTAAGACAATTGGTGATGTATGAAAGGCTGGTTGACAGAGCACAAGAATCCTCTCATATGCACTGTACATACTGTATGAAGCTGCCTAGTGCCTGAGAACACTAGGCAAGCTAAAAATAGCACACAGACAGACGGATCTGTTCGGAGAGGATGCTAAAACACTAAAAATATCTTTAAGGTATGACAACTGATGTACAGCAACATAAGAACCTTCACTGAAAGTTCACTGCAGCTTCAAACTGGCATAAAAAAGAGGCAGAAACAATGAACTATACACGATGCTTGGAGTATGTTCTAGGAGTACATAGAATGCATAAGTTATGACATAAGAATACTGATATGGAAAGTTTTTTGGCACTAAGATGGATGAGTCATTGTTCCATTTTAAGGCATTGCATGAAACGGATGATAGCATCCTTTGATAGCTATTTGTATTCCTGTCATGCTTTTATGACTTTTGACAGTTTAATACTGAAGTGTATGCATGGAAACATTTATAAAGGGAACCCCATAATGTATTAGCCTGTGATATACTTATATATAGTACATAATGCAGTTTTGTTATTGCATTTCTCAGAATAAATTAGGCTATTATTTTACTTACTCATTTAGAAGAAATAAATTTGCTGTTAACAGCTGTTGTGACTTTGTAAGGCAAAGTCAAATTAAACACTCCCTGCAGATCCTTATTACAGAGCCATATGATTAGCTCTAACTGATGGCTGTTATTGGCTACAGAGGCCTTGTTTACCCTGCGCAGTAGTTACAGATGTGTGTTATAATTCTAATGTCTTCATTATCACGCTGATAGCTAGCAAGAAATGGGACATAATTTTACTCTTAAACTTCCCTCTATTAAAAAGATATTTATTATGGACTCTATTACCAGAGAAGAACTCATTGGACTTCTGTATTGATTTGTTTCTAATAATAATTAGACTGCAGACTGATGAATGCACTTTTTACTGAATTGTATGGCTTGAAAAAAACTGCAGGTGACCGAACAGGATTTACCTCAAGAAGTGTTTTTGGCCAAAGTCACATTTCTCATACATGGAAATGGAAGCTATATTGTCATCCCAAAGCATCTGTATATTTAAGCTGGTTTAGCAGATTAAGTCATAGCCATCTTCAGTGGTTTGAATATCCCTGACTAATTCTTTGGCTAATATAAACATTAATATTGTCACAGTGCAAACTGCGGAATTGTTATGTTTTCTGTTTTAACATCGGAGTCAACATCTGAGCATTTACATTTACAGCATTTTTCTGACACTCTTACCTAGATTGACATATATGGGTGCTTTTTAATTTAATTCTTATTTTTTTTTTATGGTGAAGTTATTGCAGGGTTGCAGACTGGGTTTTTCAGGCACAGTGTGTAAATGAGATGTAGTCTTAATCATAGATCTTGTTAGTATACTGTATTCTCACTGGCCAATATACTCTGTGTATTTACTGTCTCTACTCTTATTCTGAGCTCCAAAAACGGCAATAAACAAGAAAAACCTCAAACATTTTAATGTGTATTACGCACAACACCATTATTAGACATTGTTAAAGAGCCATCTAATTATCCTTCCTGTGTAATAGAAAAACATTTTCCAAGCATTTTTAAAGAATAAAATAATGTAATGTATTGCATAAGCACTATGGAAATTTGAAAATGTTATTAAAATATGAAGGTTATGTACTAAACTGTACCTAAAAATAGAAATTACAAGACTGTAAAATATCCCATTAAAGATGTTTTTTTCTACCCACAGTAGTTCAGTCTTGACTAGAAGATGCCCAAGAAAATCATTGTGTTTCTGAGATTCTTTGCATGTTCTAAGAGTAAAGCAAATCTGTGCCCATGTTAGTCACCAGGGATCTGAATGACAACAGAATTTATTGAGCAGAGGTAGACTGGAGAGAAAATCTGTCTGTATACTACAGTAGCAGTGTCTCAACCATCATGAACATGTGCTGGCCAGTGGTCATGTCACGTCTTATACAAGATTAAATTAATGCACAGTAACACACTACTACACTACTTAAGAAACAGCAGGTCCAAACTCAGCCTCAGATAAGATTCTTTAGTCACATTGTTTTTTCCCCTCTTACATTGCCCAAAGACCTCTTAACCTTAATCAACCTTGAAACTCAGTACATATCTATGGTGAATCTGGATGGGCACCTGCAGCAGACTCCAGCTGTTCCTACAGCTAAAGAGACAGAAGCACATTCAATGGTTTGCAAATCAATTCTTTTTCTATAGTATAGCATATCTGCAGCTTTTCAGCCCCCAGGGAAACACCTTTTCTGCATTCATCAGGCATATGGGTTGAAGTGAAAAAGGCACTCTTAAGAAAGTTATCCTTCTGAAACTACTTCACTGAGCTGTAGTAGTTTCTGTGGATGTAGGGTTTACAAACTCTAGAACTAAATTAAGTAAGACATACTGTAGAAGTATACAAACTTTGGGCTTTCCCAGGCTATGATTAAGCCTAAACCTAGATTAAAAAGCTATTAACTTTGAAAAATATGGTTGTCACTAGACACGATTTACTGGGGTCATGAGGCTCAGTAAAATGTTGCCATGCTTCACCATAATCATGAGAAAATTAATCTGTGAACTACAAATACGTTTCCTGTTTTAGTCTTGATTTTTGGGATAAAATGATAGACACCGCATTCCCTTCCCAAAAGTTTTCTGTTTTCATGAACAGTATACTGTAGTTTTCTTAGTCATGCAGTTCAGCTACTGTTGTCAATGTAGAACTAGCAGTAGGTGGACATAAGCATACACATTATTAATAGTACATAAATACAAATATTAATTATCTATCATGAACAGAAAGTCAGTCTCAAAACTGCCAAAGTAAAACTAATTTTTATGTTGGACACTAATAAACAAAATGTATATAATGTGTAATTTGTGTAGATACAGTCTAGGGGTGCACAAGGAAGTGACTAGTGAGTGAATATCAGTACATTCACTGGGATATTCATGCTGTATACTATCTAATAGATGAACAAGAAGCAGTTGTGTGCAAGACTAGAAGTCAAGATAAACTAAAATCCATTTTAAGATGTTTCTTGTAGCCACAGCAGTAGAATCATGACTAGAAGATTAAAAATCAATGTTTTTCTGAGATTCAGCTCTTACTCCGAAAGCACGCAAGTGTCTGAACGCATGTTAGTCACATGGGATCTGAATGACAAGAGAATGTATTGAGCAGCGGTAGAATGGAGAGAAAATCCATCTTCATACTACACCTCAGCTTTCATGAACATGTGCTATTCTTTAGTCATGACTATGTAAACATAAAACATATTTTACAAGGCTAAATACAGATTTGTAGAATACAAACAAGAGACAGAGGATAATAATAAAAAAAAACACTGCTTGAAAGATATGATGTGTGAAAATACTATTTGTATATTTACAACCTAATCACATAGTTTAAGCAGAAATAAATTTTTTAAGCATTATTATGATTATGATTATGATGACGAATGTTGATGATTATTATTATACTTCTAAATGAGTTAATGACTTGATAGACAGAGAGTTTGGAAGTGAGCACAGGTGTAAGACTGAAACAAAAACATGATTAAATGTAAGTGCAGGAGAACATGAAAACATCAAAGTAAAACTATGTTTTACAAAGCATAACCAGTGTAACAATTCACAACAATCACAATTCACAACAATCACAAATAACTAACAATAGGCCAATGAATAACGCATTGCAGTAGTTAACACATAGGCTTTAATACACAGATTAAACATGAGACACCTGGTGAGGGGTGGAGGCATAGCATGACCTAGCACATACCTCTGTACAGTGTATGAACTGCCCATGTGTTAACAGGAGTGACAGGAATGATGAGATCAGGTATTGGGCCAATATCAGTGAAGCACATGTATGCAGAAAAAATTCTACTTGTGACATACACTATACATTTTAATACAATATTTTACCACCGCAAGTCTACTGGGGAGAAAAATGTATATTTGCAGAAATAAATTTGTTAATATCCTTAATGTGAGGCAACCAGTTTTCCTGCTTACAGTTTACAGTGCAATACAATGTATTAGTAATTTGAGTGAACTGCTTATTTTTAGAAGATTGAAAATAATCAGTTTTAAAGCTTTGTCTTTTTTAAAGAAATGTTTTTTTTCAGCAACATAAAAAGTACTAAGCTGTCAGCTATATGAGATACAAAGACCATACATATAAATTCATTCTTAAACATATCTGACATAACTCATTAGCTGATAAACAGGAATTTTAGAGTACAGTATGCATTTATGAACCGTTTATCAGTTGAAGTTTGTGTTATTTTGTCACTATTTTATTATTTATACTATTCTTTATTATGTTATTTGTTCTTACAGTAGCTGTGTCATTAACAAGTGGCCATGAAGCAGCCATATGTAGACATACAGCTGAAAACAGAAACATTGACAGTAGTATAGCATTCTTATCTATCATATGGATTATAGCTATGTATTAAACATATAAATTTGTGATTGCATATACTGTCACTGCTCCACATAGTATGTAAACTTATGTCAGTCTTTCTAGCACGCCTTCCACTTTAAGAGGTCTCTCCATATAGTCCATGAGCTCTTGCCTGTTGCTGGGTTGATGCACTTAGCAGCAGGTAAAATATTGGATTTTCTTCACAACTGAAGGCAGTGACAAAAGCTGGCTGACTTGATGTTCTTAGTTTGGATGCCGTGGGCCACACTGCCAGACTCCCACCAATCCATTTGGTTGTCACTTTCCAAAAATGATCACTGCTATGCTCCTTTATATCCACTGTATATTATCATAGGTTTGGCGTGTGCTGTTTATCATTTTTTTTGCAAGAGAGGTTTTGTGTAATATAGGAAGAGAGTATCATCAAGAGCAGTCATACACGAAGAAAAAAAAATGCTAAAAGTCTTCATTACACATTGAAGTAAATGATGCTGTAAAGCCCAAAGTAGCCCATTTGTCTGCTGCCAATCTTTGCTCCATTGGATCTTCTTGTCTGCTCGAGCTACATGAAATATTGAGCAACTTTAGGGTGGGGGTAGAGAGGATTTTATTGGATCGCAGCTCGAGTGAGGCTTCATGCTGTTTTTGAGCTCATTCGTAAAATAAAAAGCTCTTGGGAGAAAAACTGCCTCACTTTCATCCATAGCAAAACACGATTGGCCTCCATATACGTAACACAGGAGCTGCTGGTTGCTTGTTAAAAAAGAGCTGTTTATGTTGTAATCAGAATACACATTTCTAGGTGTGTAACAATGAATCAGTCTGTATTGATACATTGACCAAAATAGTGCATGATTCGAATGTATCAATATCATACGTGTTTATTCCACAATTCATTTGGATGTATTTCACATCACTGTATTTGACCTTTAATTAAAATTTTTTCAAATTATAATTTGTTTGCATGCATGAATTGATGAAAATATAGCAGATTGTGTAAAATTTTGTCATATTTCATACTATCTGCAGATCTCAAAACTGAACTGAATTTAAATGAATCAGATTGTTGGCTTAAATAATTGATATAGAATCAAATTGTGAGTGCACTTGTGATTTAAACCCCTAGTAATTACACAGCCTTTGATCCAGACATATTACATATCATTACCCTTAATCTGATCAGGCCATTTGGTGACACGGATGAGCAATGCTCCTTCTTTCTAAGAATTCTGCTTGCATTACATTGCCTTTCTGGAAAAGGTCCAGCTTATTCTGCAGACTGTTATTAAATCTGTGCAGACAGAACAATGTTCCTGAACGTGTTCAGAGAGCATGATATTAGCATTGCCAGACCCAAGACTACAGGAACTAAGTGTTATGTACAACTTATCTAGGGCAAGGCTGGAAATGAGTCATATAAGATTGGCAAACTATCACTAATCACTTAGGTGCACATCAATTTATACTATAATTTATACAATTTATACATACTTGTACATACTTTGGTAGATTTCTTGATTCTTATGTATATAATATTGATTTTATTTTTATTTTTGTGTGTATAGATCTGAGCATACTTGTTTGATGTTTTTCTTATATATTCCTTTTGTTTGTACAAGAGCTCTGTAACACCGAAATTTCTCATACCTGGAATAATAAAAGTTTATTCTATTCTATTCTATTCTATTCTATTCTATTCTATTCTATTCTATTCTATCAAAAACCAGCTGAAGTTGCATAAGTAATTAGCCACTTAGCAAATAATGACCAAGGCTATGCTGATAAAATGCAGTATCCAACAATCAGCAATAACATTACATCAACACCACCTGCCTAATATTGTGTTGAGCCCTTTTATGCAGCCAAAATAGCTCTGACTGTAGTGCACCTTTCTATCAGAGCCAGCTTTAACATTTTGCACAAGGAAAGCTCCTTTTGGGATCAGACCAGACATGTTAGTCTTTACTCCCCAGCCTGGGTGCCCATAATCCTGTCCCCTGTTCACCAGTTCTCCAACCTTGGATCACTTTTAATAGGATAGTAATACATTCCTGGAACCCTCCACATATTGTGCTGTTTTGGAGATGCTCTGACTGTCATCTAGACATCACAATAAGGCCCTTGTTAAAGTGACTTGGATCCTTATGCTCACCTATTTTTCCTGCTTCCAGCACATCAAGACCTGACTGTTTACTTAAAGCCCAATATATCCCACTTCCCTGCCAGGTGCCGTTCTAATGAAATAACTAGTTATCCATTATTGATCATAATGTTACACCTGATCAGTGTTAATCATTGTAATAGTTTAGATTTAAATTTGAGTTAATAAACTTAATGAACTCAGGAATTCTGAAAGAACAACCACAAAGAAATTCTTACTGACTTATAGTTTACTTACAGTCATGGTTATAGTCACTGTGGTTCCTATTTGAAATTAGTGTGAGATTTTCTTCCCATGTCCTCCTGAAATTCAGCTCCTGAAAAACAGCTCTTGGAGAAATATCTTCTCACAGGTGGCTTAATGCTTTCCTGCTACTCATTTCAACTCAGTTATATTTCCATAAGATCTCATTACTCTTTTATGTAGTGCGTGCTCCTCTACATCTCAGAAATGCTTTGGCAGTATATGTTACTGGAGCATAAGGAGACCCTGTGCTGTTCTCATTCATCACCAACATTTTCAGTATGTGTGAAAATAAACAGATTATTTATTTAAATGAAACCAAACGAAACCAGAAAGCTGAGAATGGGTGTAAACAAACATAAAGAAGTGCAGGGGTGTAGATGTGCAAGAACAATGGCACACTGAAACAAAATGGATGTACCAGAAATAAGACAATAAAACCACACACAAGTGGAAACAACAATAATAAGGTGGAACTAGGAATGAGGGAGGAGAAGGCAGCAATAGTACTCTGAGGCTGAGAAAAGTGGATCCTTTCTATTATACCATTCAAGTCTGCTTTGTTGCATTATCATAAAGGAGTCAATGCCAAAAATGGAAAGAGATAATAATGTGGATAAGATAGCAAGAAAAAAAAACATTATGTATAAAACAATGATGCAACATGGCAGAAATGCAACAAAATACACCTCCTCTGATGAAAATCAAGTTTCATGTTGTTAATATATTCATAAAGTGTTTTTTTTTTTATCTACAGTCTATATCCTGCATGAAATACATTATATTGTTATGCAAAATTTTGGGCATATGATGATAAATAACAGATTTTGGAAATTTAAAAGATGAACACAGTCTCTCTAAAAAAATGCACAATATTGTCAGCAATCATTGATGAATAGTTACTTTTTATGCCATAAATTGAATATAATAACATTATGACAATGTGCAAATTTTGGGCACCATAAGAGTTCCAAAGTCTTTTTACGAGGTTTCAAACATTAATGAGGTTATTAGATCTGATGCATGACAACAGCTGTTATTAGTAAATGTCATTTGATGCCAATTTTAAAGTTTTACAAATACTCTGACTCTTCAAACCATACTTGTGGACACTCAACAACCATGGGTTTCTCTAAGCAGCTGTGTAAATCTGAACTCTAAACTCTGTACTCTGAAAATGAAAGTTAGCGGTGCCCACAATGCAGGAGAAGGCTACAAGAAGATAGCAAAGCGTTGTCAGTTTGCAGTTTCCACAGTGAGTAATGTAATTAAAAGATGGTAGTTCAGGGGAACCGTGGAGGTCAAGATGAGATCTGGAAGACCAAGAAAACTCTTGAAGAGAACTGCTTGTATGCTGGTACAAAAGAAAAATCTAAATCTAAATCTTTTGCACAGTGCCATAATAATGTTTTTTTTTTTTTTTATCTTTGTTCAACTTACAACATAAAAAATAACTATGCATCAATGTTTGCTGAAACTGTTGTGCATTTTTTCTAGAGAGACAGTGTTTACATTGTTTCAATTAAAAAATGAACAAAATATGTTATTTATCGAAGGGTAAACAGTCAGTATCATGGCTGACGTTTTCCTCGTTGGATCTGATCAGCACCAACTTTTGTCTCATAAGGACACTAGAGGAGCCATCACTACGATTTGTGGGGAGGTATTTCCAGTTAACTTACATGAGAGTGAAGGAGAAGCTTGGTTACTTTGCCACTTGACTATGGTGTTTCGCTCGTTTTGCTGGATGAGCTCTGTTTGTGGTGGTAATACTTTGAAGTCAGAAACATTAGGCCTTCACTTTTTAACAAAACTACCTGAAATAAGAGCAAAGGGGATTTACTTAATATTAACCATGACATCCCTTCCAAAATACCTTCCAAAGATAGGATATGGGTATGAAATCTACATCGAATGACATAAATTACACACTGCTATATGTCAAGCCTTCTGTAAACTGAGGTCCAAATCTGTTGGATAAGAACAACAGCATGGCCACTTTTCAGGCATGATCAACCTTATCTACTGGTGGTTCACAACCAGTATCCACCAGTAATATTAGGTTACATTTCCCAACATGAAAAAACCTTAAGACAACATTGTTGATAATGTATGCTTAAAAGAAAGTTTGATCTCTTCTGATTTGAAAATTGCATTCTTCCAAATTGTATTTTCAGTGTAAAAAGGAGGAATCCTTCAGCCCTAATTGCCCAGCACAAAGCATATGAGTTTGATGGAACCCGTCTATTATCAAGTCGCTGCTGCTGAGAAGCACTGTGATGTGTGTGGAGCTCTGTGGGCCTCTGGGGAAGCTCACTCACAAAAGAAGTGTGGCTTTTGTAGAGTGACACATGTTCTCCTGTAGCATGCTAAGCATACACCTCGGTTCGGAGCTTCAGGGACAGATGAGGCTTGTTTTGAGTACATCCTCTCTTTCCCTTTGAAAATTCCCCACAGTCTACACCTGTCAGAACAACAGCAGCATATATTTTTTCTTTTTCTGTTTTTCTGACCCCCTCTCTGTCTTTTTGTCTCTCCCTCTCTCTCACAGAAAGGCCATGGGCAAGGGGAAGGGTGTGTATGTAGGAGGGGGCACAAAGAATTATCGAGATGTAGCGAAAGAGAGCAAGAGAGAATGAAGCCAAGGAGAAAAGTGAATTGGATGTTTTTCCAGCTCACATCTCAAGCCGCTCATGTTTTAGTCTTCACAACAGGCTCCATGAGTTGGGCTAAAAAAATCTTGTCTCCGGCACGTCTCCCTCTGTGAAAGCTTTCTGCTGTTTACATGTTCCTCACTACTACGGTACTATATCACTCTGTAATGAGGCCAAGATAGAAAAAGAAAATCACAAAGACTCCTTAAGAGCTCATTTAAAATTCAGATTATTTCCTCCATTCTGACAAAAGGCAGGTTAAGGTTGCTGGAATAGCTGCGCAAAATATGAGGCAAAACTATAAAGCACATTTCTACAGTGCTGTCAAATTTTCAAATGTTAGAATTAAATAGTTAATCCCCTATTTCTTTTTTAAGACTCCATGAGCTAATCTGACAGTGGACACTTACAGAACTACACAGGCATAGCCAAACACCATGCTAATCATTGCAGAGGATTTTCTTTTTGAAAAATGCACGTCTGGAAAATACAGTAAGCCTCTAGAGTCAGTGCTACAGTTTGATCCTCTTTACTTAAATATGTGTATAAGAGAGAGAGAGAAAGAGAGAAAGAGAGAGAGAGAGAGAGAGAAAGAGAGAGAGAGAGAGAATAAAAAATGAAAGATAATGCAACACAATATGGTAATAAAGTGGTATTAAAGTGAGGGTATCTTCAGGTTCACAGCTTTATTTGACAGAGATGGCAAAAGCTATTTGTGTTTTATTTGCTTAATTCATTTTGGATAAATATGACCTTTACTCAAACTCTGAATGAGTTATAAAAAGACTTTATTGAGTAAAGAAATGTTTTTTTCAGTTATGTTTATCTTATCTCCTCTACCTCTAGTCTTATTGGTAAAAAAGTGTCTCATTGTGGACATGACATTGCATCACCCGAACACTGAAAAGCTGCAGTTTTTGTCAACATCCAGTGTACAGTATCTGTAATAACTGAATAAACGATCCTGTTCTGATACATTTTTATTGCTCCAAAGTAGAAAACGAAAATGTATAAACAAAGGTACAACGTAGTTCTTAAGGTACAACTGTGTATCTTAATAGGTTATGTTCATTCACACACCCTGGGACATGTCAGTGAAATTTAAAAAATAAAAACTACATTGAAGCTTTCTATCATTTGTATGACACAAATGTTCCTTGTCTAAAGATACTAAAGACGCATTAATTTAAACAAAGGCTTATTTTCAGCGGTATTATCTTAAGTCATATCTCACCAAAAAGTGCCCTGTACAATATAAAGACATTTTTTTCGCTCTCAAAATCAGCTTTTTGAACCAGACGTTTCAGATTCTATAATTCCAACATTCCTGAATTTTTACAAGTTTAATCTTAACCATGTTCCAAGTATTTTTATAGTAATTTAGTAATTATAGTAATATATTTTTAGTATTTGGAATTTTGCTAAATTTGATTCTAAAATGACCTGAAAAAGAGCTCTATAATGACACAATAATAATGTATGCTTAAAAGAAAGTTTGATGAAAGTTTGATTTTGATGAAAATTACATTCTTCCAAATTGTATTTTCAGTGTAAAAAGGAGGAATCCTTCAGCCCTAATTGCCCAGCACAAAGCATATGAGTTTGATGGAACCCGTCTATTATCAAGTCGCTGTTGCTGAGAAGCACTGTGATGTGTGTGGAGCTCTGTGGGCCTCTGGGGAAGCTCACTCACAAAATAAGTGACAACATTATACATAATGTAATAACAACATTAAAAATATAAAAAAAATCTAAAAATTGTCTTTACAAATGTGAAATTAAACATCATTCAGAGACTAGATTTCTCCTTTTTGTGTGCAGAGGTAGCATATTTTAATACATAACTAATCTAATTTGCCTAATTAGCTAAATCTCTAAAATTTTCCAATACAATAATGAACAGCAGTAATAAAATAGCAACTACACACTGTCATATCTGTCATACGCTGATCATGATCGTCATGTAACATGAACATGAGTATGAGTATCATGCTATTGTATATGTCATACAGGATCAGACATTCTTACTTTATACACTATTAAATCCAGTGCTCAATCACTTGGTTACTTTATAAACTGTGAATAATGCTGTCCTCCCTTATACATGTTTACATCTATCATGACAGATTCCATTACTAATACCAAGACCCTTTTAGCAGATGCATGTAAACAGCACAAAACATGAATTGTAGTCAGTTTCAACATGTGTTCAGATTGTTTGTGAGGTGGAACCACAGTGAGGATGCACAAGTGTAATGAGCTGCAATGGAATTTGACCTTAAGCAACAATATGACCGAGTTCTACTAAAAGCGGCGTATTATGGGTTTGGGGGGAGAAGAGGGAGAGAATGGAATACATATGTGGAAAGACCAGTTGGTAATTTACTTATACATGCACTTTTGTAGCATCTGTTGTGAGGATGAACAAGCTTTACATAAATTACAAAAAACTTTCCAACCTGGTTAGTGTGGGAGTTTAGATTCAGCACATAATGCAGAGTTTCCAGTTAAAAATGCTAGGTAGGCCAGAAATGATGAATTCGCCACTGTACTTATATCATTCAAAATGTATTTTCACAAAAACTGATTTTCTGTAAAGCTTGTCAAACCATTGTTTAAGCAATGGTTGCATTTGTGGGCAGAGCTTGCTGAGGTCCATTGACCATTGGCCTGTGGAAATGTAATATGTATGAGACCTTTTTGTGAAATATCACTTAATTCACAAGAGTTGTTTTGCTAATTTGAAACACATTGATTTTTTTGCCTATATAAATAGCATTTACATAGATTTATGAAATCATAATACTGGATAGAAACAGTGAAATGCGCCAAGACAACACACAAACACAAACACAGACACAGACACAGACACACACACACACACTCACACATACACACACACTGGAGATGCAAAGTAACAATGACAGAAATTCTATACTGTACATTCTATATATGAGTTTAAATTTTGTATTTTTCTTAAAAGCAACTTAGTAAATTAAAATCAGCTCCCATTGGCTGTGAGGGAGAAATGCATAATGGGAGTGGGGAAATTATGGGGTTCTGTGCTGGTTCTGTGCTTTTTCTGTGCTATTTGGTGTTGTTCTGTTGTGTGTGTGTGTTTTAGGAGCAGCAGCAACAGTGGACAGATGTCTGTGTGTTCTTGTGTGAGCGAGCTGATGGTGGATGTCCAGACTTACCATGGATGTGACAGGTATGGTAAATAATAACTCGGTCAGTCTGGCCATCCACCATCATGCCTCACTCACGGGTTAATGCTTGTGCGTATCTTAGCCTCTGGGGAGCGCACCGGTAACAGGTTGGTCTTTCTAAAGACTGGTTGTGCAATCAATAAAAACCTGGCCAGTTCCTACTGGTTAAAAAGGCATAACTTGTGTGCGAGAGTGCCATTAGTGGTTCTCTCCCCCAAGAGAACCATTACAATATATATATGTAAAGATTTATGCATATAAATAAAAAGGTTTTATTTATACAAATTTATTGATTTCCTTGACTGGAAAAAGTAACCCCTGCATGTCAACTGTGCAGTCAATTCCTCAGATAAGTTACTGATATTTTATATTAATAATGAATATAGTGCATATTCATTCAAATGCTATTATCTCAAGTCTGACAATCTATGCTATTAAAAGATTCCACATATAAGCCATCAATTTCTATTGAATATGAAGAAGCATTATGGAGAAATATGACACTTATCTATCATAATATACCATTTTCAGCTGAAGTGAATATGTGAAGTGCATTACCATGATTTTAATATTCATTATTCATGTCTGTCAGTGAACAGTATGACACATAAAGTGGGTGGCATGATGAGTTCTCTTCTGTAGTTTCACTGAATAAAGCAGATCTTTTTGATAATATTCATTACGACCTACTTTGGTATGTTAGGCACAATAGGAGAAATGTTTAATGCTATTTCAAAAGGTTCTCCATTTCTCCTTTTAATCTTGGGTGTTTCACAGTCCTGGTCTAGTACCACTGTCCTACATGGACTCTTAAAATAAAGACTCTTAAATGGATCTTGGCTTTAACATACAGTTCCAAGAACAAAATACATTAACTGGTCTAGAACACTTACACGATATGGACTGAAATTTTCAATTAAAATGCTTTTTAGGGAATCAACAGTTATTTTGGTACAGAATCACTCAATAAATAAATAAATAAATTAACTAATGTATTAGTTTGTTTGAAAAATATAGTGTCTTGCAAGAGTGAGTACACCACTCACATTTTTGTAAATATTTTATTGTAGTTTTTTGAAGATATGACACTTTTAAACAATACAAAGTATTCAGTGTGTTGCTTGTATGACAGTGTAAATTTCTAATAAATAATAAAATAACTCAACACACTGCCATTAATGTCTAAACAGCTGGCAACAAAAGCAAATATACATATAAGTGAAAATGTTCAAATTGTGCCCAAAGTGTCAATATTTTGTGTGGCCAACATTATTTTCCAGTAATGCCTTAACCTTCTTTGGCAGTTCACAAGAGCTTCAGTTTGGCAATGGAATCCTCTTCCACTCCTTCATGACCACATCACAGAGCTGGTGAATGTTAGAGGCCTTGCACTCCTCCACCTTCTGTTTGACGATACCCCACAGATACCCCACAGATATTCATGTAGGTCTGGAGACATGCTTGGTCAGTCCAGCATACCCTCGGTTTCTTTCCGTGGTCGTCTTGGAAGTTTGGTTGGGTTCACGTTATCTTGCTGCCTAGTTTCCAAAGGGAGGGTACATATTGTCATTCATGGATCCCTCAATAAACTGTAGCTCCCCAGTGCAGGCAACATTTATCCAGCCCCAAACCATAACACTCCCACCACCATGGTTGACTGTAGGTAAGACATACTTGTCTTCGTACTCCCCACTAGGTTGCCACCTCATATGCTTGACACCATCTGAACCAAATCAGTTTGTCTTAGTCTCATCAGACCACAGGGCATGGTTCCAGTAATCCATGTCCTTAGTTTGCTTATCTTCAACAAATTGTTTGCTGTCTTTCTAGTGCAGGGGTGGCCAACCAGTCAGAGACCAAGAGCCACATTTTTTACTGTGCTACCGCAAAGAGCCACTTCATACACGTGGGCTCACATGAACATCACCTATTCTTTCCTCTCTGCTTAGCCAGATTTA
>JBBIGC010000001.1:30591945-30609309 GCA_037576955.1 Lepidarchus adonis
GAACATTTAAAAAGCACAAATACAAACTTTAATATGAGTGTACAGTAAGAGCCGCATGAAACCAGACAAAGAGCCGCATGCGGCTCGGGAGCCGTGGGTTGGCCACTCCTGTTCTAGTGCATCACTTTTAGAAGAGGCTTTCTTCTGGGACGACAGCCATGCAGAGCAATTTGATGCAGTGTACGGCGTATGGTCTGAGCACTGACAGACTGACCCCCTTTACCCCTTCAGCCTCTGGAGTAATGCTGGCAGCACTCATACGTCTATTTTAAAAAGACAACCTCTGGATATGACTCTGAGCATGTGTACTTGACTTCTTTGGTCGACCATGGTGAGGCCTGTCCTAAGTGGAACCTGTCCTGTTAAACCGCTGTATGGTCTTGGCCACCATGCTGCAGCTCAGTTTCAGGGTGTTGGCAATCTTCTTTTAGCCTCTGTCATCTTTATGTAGAGCAACAAATATTTTTTTCAAATCCTCAAAGAGTTCTTTGCCATGAGGTGCCATATTTAACTTCCAGTGACCAGTACAAAAGAGTGTGAGAGCGATAACACAAAATTTAACACACCTGCTCCCCATGAACACCTGAAACTTGGTAACACTAACAAATCATGTGACTAAAATGGCTAATTGGTTAAATGGCTAACTTTCTCTTAGGGGTGTCTTCACTTTTGTTGTCAGAGTTTTAGAAACAAATGGCTGTGTTGAGTATATATATTAGACGTTATGGTGTAATTCATAAAGCATAGTTTGGGTGTTGGAATTGCTAGAGTCAGTAATGTGCATTTGCTTATGCCAGTTAAATAACCTTGCTCTTTGAATTGTCTTTTTTCAACTATATCTAAATGATATTTTATCATGTAAAAGATACTGCATCGCTAAGTGCTTTCAAAGAGATTTCTAATACATGCAGTTTGCAGTATATTGCTTTGTGGCCATTAGGAAAGAAATGAAAATGTTTGGTATAAGTGTAAATGTTGCCACTTATCCCACTGTAGGGGTTTATTATAACAGGCTGAAGTGCTAGTGTAGTAACATTATCTAAAAAAGACTGCTGATGCAAATACAGAAGCAAAGTTTCCAGACTCAATGCTTAAAAATATATACATCAAAATAAATATAACTAAAAAAAAGGCATTGTTCCAAACAGAGTAGTAAACATCAACATCAACACAATGAAATTATAGTTTATTTTGTCTACAATATATATTTGATCTGTAACGGAAAATTCAAGATAATAAGTTTTGAATTTATTAGGAGGGGAAATTGACTCCCAGTGCTTTTGTGGGTTGCTTGACAACATTGCGTGATAACAATTTACTCATCACCCCTTGAACTTAGGGTCAAACTGCTTCTCTGTATGCAGCTAAACACATTTCTGAAGCCACTTGATGTCAAGTTTGCATAAGGGAATGATTTAAAATTGCCTTTTCATGCATGAAACATTTCATGCCCTTAGCTAATGGCGTATGCATTCTTCATTTTTTAATTGGTCATGTGCTTACTCTGGGTGCAAATCAGGTGCCTAAAAAGGAGCATTAAGCATTAATCATCATACCAGTGCAGTATGCGCCTGCACTATGGCTCTAAAGTGGCTAAACTTTTATTTTTAAAGAAAATATATTTTTTGTCACTTAATGTCACTTTGGATCTAAAATACCAAAAAACAAAACAAAAAAAGAGCATTTTGTAAATGTAGTCATATTAGACTGATGCGGCCATAAGAAGATGGTTTTTCTCCCTTAAAGAAGAACTTTTGAGGGAATAGTGGTTTCTGCTTTATTTTCAATGTCAATTTAGAGTGAAAATTGCCTTCACCAGGTTGCAGGTTTGCATTATGCAAGGTAAAATATCTGAGTAGCTCAGATCTGTGGCATGGACAAACACACTTTTATAACATTTACAAACATTGCAAACTGTTATACTTTCTCAGAGCTCCAAAAACGGCCACAGTCTGAAGTGGCATGTTCACACTGGGGGAAGAATATGTGCTTCTGATTCTGTATTCAATAAAAATGCAAAGCTATTTTAAGGGAACTCTGAGTAGGAAGGTGCCTATATTTTATGCATTTCAGTTAGAGAGGACTTCCAGGGGTGTAATTTACAAATTCGCTCAACAATGACTTGCTTAATTTGTTTGAAAAGTTCCGAAAGCAATTCAGAGCTACTCACATATTTGACTCTGGGAAATCCAAAATCTGCAACATGGTCAAGGAAAATGTCTAAATTGACAATATAATTAATATTGAAAAAGCACTACTCCCTCTAAATTTCTTCTTTAAAGGGGAAAACAAAGTCAATCATAAGGCTTAAACTCTCATTCTGCAAGATTTTTTCAAGCTATCCAGTGCATTTGCCTTATAGACGGGGCAGCGGTCAAAAGTAAATCCAACATCACAGAGCGTAAAATAATCTGAATATGGGAAATAAGAATTGCTGCTGAAGTGTTACTGCTAGGTTAGTGAGCAGACTGTTAACAGGTGCAGATGCTGTGGAAAGATGCTGTGGAGTGAAGAATTGTGAGAAGAGCTGCAAATAAGCGCAGATGAACTCTCTTATGACCTGTTCAAACTAAACTTAGCAGCGAGATGAGAATGGAAAACCATGCAGCATTTTCTTACCTGTGCTGCCATAAATGAAAGATCCATTTTGTTCAGTTCTTCTTCATTTCATCCAGCGTGGGAACAGAGAGGTGAGCTTTTATGCTGTATTCCCGGATCAACTCATTGGGCTGCGAGCAGTTAGAGAGATAGAGAGAGAGAGAGATAGAGAGAGAGAGAGAGAGAGAGAGATAGAGAGAGAGCTACTGAGCCATAACTAAACACTGTGATCTACAGAGAGACCGCTGCAAAAGGAAAGCAGCTAAGACTGTGGAGAAACCAACGGTAACACTCTCTATCTTTCTCTCTCTCTCTGTCTCTCGCTCTCTCTCCCTCACTCACACTCATGCTTGCTGGCTTTACTTGCTTACTCTGGGCAATTTATCCATTTTATGTGGTTGTATTTACAATTTCTCATTTATGTATTGTATTAAATATATTCACTTTTATTTTAGAATAATATTATAATATTTAATATAATATATGTAATAATTGTATTTATTTTTATGTTCTTAAATCAGTTATACTAATAGTAAAGAGGGTTTTACAGTGTGTGCTTACTCACCTTCAGTACTGTAGTTCTGTTTTCCTCCTGATTATGAAAGACCTGCTCATTAGTTAACAATGTTATGATGTGAGGGAGGAGGTTAAATTGCAGTTTAGCTGGACTACATTATACAGTCCAACCTTATACAGTGGTGAACCATTTTATTTCTGCAAAAATATGACCTTAATCATATCCAGTTTACCCAGATGTTATAAAAGTGAGCAAAAAGAAACCAGTTAAATCAGTAAGACACAAATGTTAAATTTGGTCATTTATTTGTTTAAGAAACATGTTACACATGTGTAAGTGTGTAAGCGGTAAAAGTAGTAGGTTTAGCAGTTCATTTGAAATTTCAATCATTGGTATGACAATTAGGAATGCCCTTTAATAAACAAGGACTGTATCTAAGTCTGATCTGCAAAACACATTAGTGGAAGTGGATTCTGCCAGGAGATCATTGAAGATGTCAGAGAAAAAGTTTAGCCCCCTCTATCCAAAGTCAGGCACATTGTGTAGAAATTGCGGAACATTGTTACCCTCTTCAGGAGCACTTGACTAACAAAGATCACATCATCACATCATAAGCAATGTAAAGATAATGTTTATGAATCCACCATAAGATAAACACTGTACAACAATGGTTTGTGGATTAGGCATAAACTTTAGACCTGAACTTTTTGGTTTAAATAATAAGTGCAATGGCTAGAGAAAGGAAAACACAAAATTCCAGCATAAAAATGTTAACCCATTTATGAAACATGGTGGTGACAGTATCCTAGTTGGGATCTGTTTTGCTGTATGTGGGCTAGTGGTGTCTGCAGTCATTGATGGAGCAAACCATAATTAATGTACTTTCATAAACTGAGACTGTTCTTTAAAAAAAGGTTTTTGACTGGCCCACTTTATTACTATCATGTTGGGTTCTCCTATTGAGTCTTGGTTACTCCTATGGTTTCTTCTTCCAGTTCAGGGAGTTTTCCTTGCCTTGTTTGCCTTTGGCTTACACTTTAGGAGTTTAGACCCAGACTTTGTAAAGCTGGTTTGTGGCAATGTCAGCTGTAAAGAACACTATATAAATAAAATGTTGTTGAATTGAATTGAACAATGAATTTGAAATATTCCAGCAATATGTAACGGAAATGTTGGGACATTTGTCCATTGACTGAATCTCAAGAGAGAATGCAGTGAATTCAATGTGCTGAAATGATTTAGAAAGACCTGTAATAATAAGTTCATGTGACATTAACTAACATTTTGGAGCTGAAGCTGTTCTGTACATAGGAATGAGCTAAAATGTCTCCAAGCTATTGTGCAAGACTGATTAACAGTTGTTTACCATGTATAACTTTTGTTTTGTCTGTTTTCTTTTTATGTACTTTACAGACGGGTCTTATGATGTTTTAGGTTATATTTATGCAGAACTATAGGAAATTCTAAGGGAGGCACAAACTTACAAGAACCACTGTCTTACCTAGATTTTTTTTTATATCCACTACATTCCAACCTTATTACTTAGCCTGTAACAAAAAACATGAACAAGTCGTAACAAAGAAGATTCTCCTGCTTTCACAGTTCGTTGGGTGCTGAAAGCGTCTATGTATGTTAATATTTGCATGAATTAAAGATAAAAATGCCTTAAAGCAGGAGATGATTTGTTTTGGCTTCATTTGATTTGTCATGAAAGAATAAAACATGGGACAGCTATAATAGATGCTGAGACACAAGAACATACTTGTATATGTAAAAAAAACACAACATACAGATTGCCAACAGAAGCAAACTACTGAGGGTACAATTTCAGATGCATATGTTCCATAGAAATAATTAACCTCAACAGACTTCCATTCATTTTCATCTCTTTAACAACATTTTTCTTTGAGATAACAGAACATGGTTTTTGTTTTGGTAAAGCACAGTATTGGACCATTAGGGTTAGGGTTATAATAAATAAAATAAAATAAAATAAAATAACATTATTGTTACATTATGTTTAAGAAATAATCTAAAAATTCTCTCATAAATAATGTCAATCAGGGTTATTGGATGTTAAAGTGTGTTTTGGAGACTTCAAAAAAAAGTTAATATGAACCAGAGCTCACAACAAAGACATGGCCATTTTATTAACATTCACAAATAATAACTGAATCTACTTGTGTAGTCTAAGTTTAATATGTAATTTGGATAGTGGTACATGTGACAAAATATGTGTTCTTCAAATATTACTTTGCTTCAGAAGCACTGTTTGTACATCTCAACCATAACTGAATATAACTTTGACACCAGACAACATAATAATTGATTATTTCATGTACCGGTAATACTTTTATCTGAGGTAGAGTCATCAAATGCATCAGACACCTGGTTCCTATCATCACCTTTGTGAAAATATTAAATTCATTACATTTATTTAGGACAGGGTTTCTTATCAAATCACTCTGAACAACTGTGTTTACATCTCAGTCATTCATTTAAGCCTGGTTCGGTTCCTATTATATCGTAATGTAACTTAAAATTTGACACAAGTCAGATGTAATGATCCTATGAAGGCTTTATTGAACAGCACTGTGCTTTATTAACAGTCAGCAACATGCATGAAAGCTCTCATATTACAGTAAAGCATTTAAGAAATGTTGCTCCAGATAGAAATGCTCTTTTTAATGCTTCAACATACACCACAGCAGTAAACGCATTGGAGAGAAGACTTGTGGCAAGACCACACTGACGGTACCTTAGCACAGTGCACTATTAACCCCCCATCTCACCCACCAGTCCACACAAACTCTTATTCAACACTAACGGGGAATAAAACCCAAACAACTCAGTAAAAACAGCAAAAAACAGCACCAAGTGAGTTAGCAGAGCACAGCACATCCTCCTTCTCTCTCCCGCTGCAAGCACATGCTCACTTCCTGGTGCTCGCTATTACCGTAAAGCATTTAGTAGGTGCTTAACTGCATTCTACTATTGTAAAGGACCGCAAATACATATATGAAAAAAAATCAGTGACGTAACCATTAATTTTTATACGCCAAGTATGCTGTTAGTCAAGGACCCCCGTACACTGTTTTTCTTCTTTTAGTACACAAGCATTTAGGTGAGCTCAGAGCTCAGCCCAATGTATTTACATACTGCATCCATCTCTAATCAATAGATTGCCTGGATTAGATGGTAATAGACATTAAATGAAATGTTCACAGGTGGTGCATTGTTGCATTTTTAAAAATTGCATGTTTTGTTTAATATATTGTGGGATATGTTTGCACTGTGTCCATTGTGAAGAATTTATTATACAGTGCAGCGGGGAATATCAAAAGGATTCACTTTGCTATGTAAATAAAGATGATATCTACAGCTCTGCAAATGCTTATGGTAAACATTCAACCTAAACATTGGAATAATGAACAATATCTGCTGAGACTTTTCTTTTGTAATGTTGTTTTTCCTTAGCAGTGACATACAATTTAATGAATCTATCTTTTGTCTTTGCTTGCACTTTTCATGCTGTCCATAATTGAATGGGAAAGCAATAATTTATTTTGCACTTAGCATGTTGAGACATATTATGCATCATCCTGAATTATGCACCAGTCTGACCATGAGTGTCCCACAGAGACAAACATGACTTCTTCTAAACAACTTCACAATTTTATTTATTTATTTTATTTTATTTTAATTCAAGACAACTTCATCAACTCATCCGTACTGTGATAAGATTGCAAACAAGACTGTGTGAAAAATTCAGTTATGTTTGCATATTAGATAAGAAAAAAAATTGTCCCTGTTCTTTGGCCATTACTGTAGATTTTGTCCCTGAAAGTGACTAACCTTTCAAAAAAGAGTGTGCAACTTATTCTAGATGTAGCCATACATGTAGTTTAGTTTGGTTCTTTAGTTTTGCACACACTTGCCAAATATACACATACACATCATTTCTGACACTATGACTATGGAATGAATTCAGACTGCATTAAGTGACACTGGTTTTAGAGTAAGACAAGCATGTGATGATAATTCATGCAGTATATGCAGTGTTAAATGGTTTGGCTACTGTATCCATCTATTTCTAGTACAATACTACAGAAGAAAATGACACTTAGCATGCCTACAATTGCAGGCTGGGACAAATGGTGTAAATTAGATTTCTCTTTTAATTATTTATTTTAATTTATTTAAAAAAGATATTTTGTATTATTATTTTACAAAACAATTTGTTTAAATCTGTATAATAATGCTATATTTTATCCATGCCTTATATGAGAAATCTGCAGTGTGCTTCAGCAGCTAGCAGAGCACAGCTGGGCTGGCAAAATGAACATATTACTTTTGTGATTGCTACAGCGACTGCTGGACTGGGCTTCAAACACAAGTAGTCATAGCTGTTATTGGCCAGTCTGATGCAATAAACCTCAACCCCACCACCCTCTGTGTGACCACTGCATGCCAGGCCCTTTGGCCATCCAGGACATATGTAGAGCTGATCTTATAAGGCGTCCTTCAGTGAGTGGTTAGGGTGAAAGGCCAATGGGCAGTGCATCATGCTGACCTTGCTGTGTTCGCCCATCACTTCTCATTAGTAGAACTATGCATTTAATATGGAAAAGCATCTGTGTGTACCAGTTATGTTTCCAATGAGCTAGTTTAAAGTAAAGAATTAGGATTTTTTTGGAGGGATGCCATTAAAAACCAGTTTATGTCACTGAATGAGTAGACATTTAAATGACCTCAACATAATGTAGAGGTTCTTGTAGAAACATGCATTTAAGCCAAGAATGTCTGTTATTTTTAAGAGTGTATATGTGAGTACAGCCCATGCATGTGCAAACGGTCTGGCTGAGAGAGAGCCTGTCCTTCTCTGGATCCCCTCCAGGCGTAAAAGCAGCGAGCACAGCAGGTTGAGTGCCTTGTCCGTCCAACAGGAATGCCATTTGTCATCATACAAGAACAGCATATTGCTTGCTGAAAAATGGGGTAAGACACAATGCACCGTCCCATCTGTCTCCTGCAATGTGTAGTAGGACGTGTACATTTTTCTTGAAATTTAAACTGCACACTTTATACAGTGAAGCTACATTAAAACTGCAAGAGGTGTGTACCCCTTAAACATAAAATTGCAAAAAAGATTGAAACATTGCATTTTTGGGTGTCTTCCCAGAAGCTAAAAGCCTTTTCTTTGAAAAGTACTTTGAATATTTCAGTATATCTAGGGAATATGGGTGTGGTGAACCACTGGTGATTCGAGGATCCATCAGTTTTGATAAGATGAGGCTCAGCAGTTTGACAATATATATAAACAAGGCGTGAAGGAGACTAGGCCTTACAAAAGCTGACCTCACATCTAGGAGCAAGCACATCCATCCTATTGGTCATATAAAATGGGCCGGGCTATGTAATTATTTCAGGTACCAAAATTTAGCAGATTAATTTTTTTTAGCTTGATGTCCACCAATGGTTTCGGGAGTTGCCACCACAACCGACCACCTTGCGACCACAGCTCCGGTCAGCTGCCTCAACAATGGAGGCATGGAACATAGTCCATTTGGACCCAATGTCCCCCATCTCCCTTGGGACATGGTTAAAGCTTGAGAGTTGAAGCTTATCCTGACAGAGGACTCTGCCAGACATTCCCAGCAGACCATCACAATATGTTTGGGTCTACCAGGCCTGACCAGCATGCTCTCCCACCAACAAAGCCAACTCACCACCAGGTGGTTATCAGTTGATTCGGCCATCGCCCATTTCACACTACACTCGACCTCTTTGGCCCCTCCTACAGGTGGTGAGCCCATGTATTTCTACTTTCATCTGCGAATGCAAACAAATGTTAAAATGTTTGAAGTTACAACCTGTATTCTTACATCACCACGGCAGTGACTCTTTATAAAGTGCTGATATGCCTTTCAGGTTTGATTCCTAATGTATCTCCACTGGAATGTAACTATTCCAACAAACATTCATTGCATTGCAATGCTATTACCTGTGTATATGGATAATGTGAAGCTCTGAAGAAACTAATTTGAGCAATTTTTGAATTCTGCTCTGACTGCATTTATTGTCTTACCTCCTCGAGACAGGAGTGAAGATAGACATGTAACAATTACCATTTTATACTTCAGTGATTCAGTGCAGAACTTGCTGAATCCATGTCAATCACTGCTGTTTATTATGTTCAGAAACAATGATAAAAGTGTTGTGTTATGCTCCCATTTTATTAAAACACTATTTTTAACACCGATTCCAGATCTGCTAGGATGAAGTGTCAAAAAAGGTCCAGAATGAATATTTGATGTTGACAACAAATTAGCTTCAGAACCATGAAGTATGCACTAAAGTAATGCATTCATGTGCCATCTAACCCTACTCTGTCTAAGACTTGGCTAAATAATTCATTTATGGTAACCTTACAACACAGATTTGTAGCTAACCTCTGAAACTGGTTTGCCTTGATATTCAGTTGTTATCACATGAAAGCACTTTACAGTAGTTAAGAAGAGCACATATATGCCCCATTGTGTATTTTCAAGAAAGCATGATTTAGTGTTGAGACATCTCAAAATCACTGTACAATTTCCTCATTGCTTTTGGTGTTGTTAAAAGCGTAGTTCTGCCACAATGAGTTCAATTTGCAATGTCTGTCATGTTATAAAGCAGATTAGCTTTTCCACACACTCATTAAAGACTGCATGAGGTGGCTATTCACATCTCTCTAGCTTACACAGTACTACACTAAAATCCACTAGGCCTGTTTTGGGTACCATATTTGAAGCGTTTCAGTGATTTATGATGTAACTTTTGGCTAATGCAGTTAGACATAAGTAGACCAAAATGGCAAAACAAAACACAATTTTTGACATTTTTATGATTACAGTATAAGGGAAGTCATATAGCATATGTCCTTAAATGATCCATGTCCAACATTCCTCTTGCATTTATTTTTTCCTCAGAGATCTATTTATGACTTACAATAATTTTATTCACCCAAAACAGACATTATTCATTTTATCACGACCATTTTACAACCTTTCCTTATTTTTCTTTCTTTCTTTTTTTTATAGCTATGCCTTTAAAAGCTAAATATAAAATTGAGCTGAAATACTGTTTACAACTTCAGACTGAATAGTAAATACACAGTGCTGTATAGGAGTATGTGTATGTTAAATGCATTTAGTTTTGTGAGGTCACTAAACCAGATATTTCAGCTAAATTTGAATATGCATATGGTATTTCTGAGGTACATCACCCTTGTACAGTTTTCCATGTTGTAGTCCATACATAGTCAAAGTAATTCGAAACAATGACATTTTAACCAACAACATAAGTTTTGTCAACGGGATTATAAACTCTAAATTGATACTGCATTTGTATTCACAATTAGAAGAGATTTTAAATCATGATTTGATATAATTAAATGTTTTTGTGCACACAGTTATTGTGTTTTTTGTGAAAAGATTAGTGTTTTTTTATTTTTATACTTTAATATAGTAATGGCTGTCAGCAACTTTAGACCTGAATGTGATTTGTAGTTGTTTTTAGAATCATAGCAGAATTACATCTCACCTTGCTGCAGCAAAGTATTACTGAAGTCATCAAAGACATCATAACTTCCTTTTCTGCTTGGGCTGATCTCTGACAGATGATGTGTTTTTGTTGCACATTTCAGTGCAGCTTTATGAGTATGAATGGCCGTTTGCTTCATTTGATATGACAGTTGTTGTCTGTTGCATGTTACTTGAGGAGTGACTTGAGCAGGTGGCTGCATTAAAAGCAATATCCCATTTATATGGTTTAGTATGTTCTCATTATCCTGTCATTTTAGTTGTCGCCCTCCAGTCACATACAGACATTTGCATTGATTAGGCAACTTAGGATTTATGCATATTAGTCAACATTCTTTATTGAAGCAACCTCAATTCCAAAAAACTGGGTCACTCTGTAAAATATAGATACACACTGTGATGGTTTGCAAATCTCATAAACCAATATTTTATTTACAACAAGACATAGCAAACATATATTTTGAAAGTGAGAAATAGTTTTCTTTTTCTTTCAACTGCTCCCATTAGGGGCCACAGTGGATCTTCTGTTTCTATTTCACCATCTTTTTCTTTCACACCAACCGCCCGCATGTCCTCTCTCACCAAATCCATAAACTTCTTCTTTATTCTTCCTCTTCTCCTCCTGCCTGGAAGCTTTATCCTCAACATCATATTTCCAATATACTCAGTCTCTCTCCTCCACACATTTCTAAACCAACACAATCTCGCTTCTAACTTTTTTAGACTTTTCTTCCATTTAGAACGACCATGGCGAGGTCTGTTCTAAATAAAACCTCTCCTGCTAAACCAATGTATAGTTTTGGCCACTGTGCTGCAGCTCAGTTTCAGGGTTTGGCAATATTATTATAGCCTAAGCCATCTTTATGTAGAGCAACAATTCTTATTTTCAGGTCCTTGAAGAGTTATTTGCCATAAGGTGCCATGATGAACTTCCAGTGAAGAGTATGAGAGAGTGTGAGAGTGATAGCACCCAAACACACCTGCTCCCCTTTCACGCCTGAGAACTTGTATCGCTATGAGTTACTTGACACAGGAAGGGAAAATGACTAAATGGGCAAAATTTGGACATTTTCACTTAGGCGGGAACTCAAGTTTGTTGTCAGTGGTTTAAACATTAATGGATGTGTGTTGAGTTATTTTGAGGCTACAGAAAATATACACTGTTATACAAGCCGTACTCTAATGACTTTACTGCTGCACATTTTATGGTATTGGACTTTTTAAATACAAAGATATCTGTTCATTCTAAACTGGACACCAAAAAGAAACACTTAAACAATGTCTAACAGCTAAAGACTGATCCTTTTATCACTGGAAGGGTTCTCTGCTTGAACAAAGAAGAATTCTTTATTTATAGAACTATTTTGGTACAGAGCTACAAATGTGAGAAACCTGGATATTTATAGAGTTTTAACAGACATTCACCAAAAGCCAAAAGTGGCTGGAATGTGTGTATATGTGAGTACAGCTCATGCATATGCAAATAGTCTGGATGAAAGAAGTGAGATGTGGTGTGAAGAACCTTTGTAAAATTGAAAGAACCTCCACACAAGGTAAAGATTCTATATCAGTTAAAGTGTTTTCTTTCCATGCGAAACATTTAGGGTTTTTTATTTTTAATATAAAGTTTTCAAAGTCAGATGAGTACAACATGGAGGGAGGGGAGAAGAGAAGGAGAGAAAGAGAGACAGAGACAGAGACTGAGACAGAGAATGAGAGAACAATTGAAAAAGCTGTTTGTAAGCAGAGTGTAAGGAAAGCCAATGTAGCGCCGTGTAATGTCTTCATATTTAATGTGTTGAGCACGGTGCAGCCTGGTTGATGGGAGGAAATGATAGCGTGCCCTGTGCTACAGCAGTTGCTTTCAGCATCACTGCAAAAGGTCCAGTATGCACTTCTTATGTTTGCTGCACTGGTGCATAAAAAACTTGTCACCAAATGAATGTGGCCAAGCACTCCCGGAAAAACGCACATGCACTAACATAGCACATCCACAGCACACCCTGCCATTCTTACCGTCACCAGGGGGAAGAGAGCTCACTCATTAAAGATCTGACCTGTGTTCAGCTTAGCAGATTTCCCACTAGTTAAACCTAAAGCCTAATAACAAAAGTCTGCTCTGAGTGAAAGTGGCCTAATGCTGTACTTTTCTTTTTCTTTTTAACAACACTGAATTAGCTACTGTTTCATTTCAAGAGCCAAGGTTGTATAAAATATAAATTCTTATGGGTTAAATATTGATTTTGGGCTTTCTTATCACTCAAAATGCACAATGCATGCAGACTGATTTAATCATAGCGTGATTTAGTAGGAGAGAGCAATCTACTTGGCAGAGAGCAATGGTAAGTGGTCCCTAAAAGGCTGTCAGTCTCTGTTTGGAGAGGTCACTCTGATAAGGTCAGCCACACCCATCCTTCACTCAGGTCTACCCAAGTAAACACTCAACGCTGATTCCCAGATAGACCATATAACATCCACATGAAAAAAATGTTCTACACATGCTTTAGCTGATGATTTAAAGATGTGCTGCACACACGTCAGAAAACATAAAGGAATAAAACTCATTATTCCAAGTGTTGGACATGAGAATGGAAGATTTAAGGCTACGAAATATAATTAAATGAAAAGCATTTATAGCATAAATAATGCATGAAGCAAAATTAATCAGCACTTAATTCCAAAAGGTTGCAGAGTTTACATGCAGCTAATGGGCTCCATTGTCCCAGCTCATTTTTGTCAGGGCCTAGTGAGTGTAGCTACAAACAGTAGCACTAAATGCTTCACTTTTCAGTTCTGTTTAGAAACATGCTAAACTGGGTTCAGTCTGTGAGGAAATAAATAAATCCAACTAACCAGCCATAACATTAAAACCATCCGAGAGTTGAAAGTGAGTAACATTATCTAGTTTCATCCCAGTGGCACTCGTCAGGGGAGGAGGGTGCACTATAGTTATAGTTAAGTTAATAAGCTGGAAATAGAAAAAGCTGACAAGCTGGAATGTCTTTGAGTGACTTTGACAAGGGCTAAATTGTAATGGCTAGATGACTGGTTCATGGGCACCCAAGGCTTGTTGAATCACGTGGGGAGTGAAGGCTATACACAGTCATTATTGCCATGTTTAGTGTAAATACTAAACCTTTAATTCAAACTGTTTTATCAGGTCAAGTACAGTGTTCTACAGTGGAGATGAAGCAGCTAATACAGGCTTTACCACTAGAGATCAGTAGTGGGTTATTTATCAAATACTACTGTACATTATAAGGTTTTTTGTTGCCTTATTGTGAGCCTTATTGTGACAATAGTTTTTCAGCCAAATTAATTGTCTTAGAAGCTACTTAAGTACTAAATCCTTCCAAAATAGTTGCATGTGGTGTCCATGTTAATGCATGTTTTCCAGCAATCAATACATTCATGTTTAAGTAGGATAAGGTATGTGGTTTACCTAAATATGTGTGGAGACTATTCTTATCAACCTTCCACCAGCAATTTATTTTCACGTTATCTGCTCCTAAAAGGAAATGCATGTTAAACATGATGAATACATACATGTCATTTGGTGATAAATGGTCTTGTTTCTATGTGTCCTAGTGAATACATTTAACACAGAGGATGTCCGTCTTCTCCTGGTTGCTTATTGCGATGGCTCCACCTGACTTATTCATCATCTGCTGAGTGAAAAATGAAATATTAATTACCACACAATAAACAGGCAGTCATATCAGACACGTGCAGAAGTCCAGTAGATGGCAGCATATTACACAAAAATCTTTCCTTCTCTTACAGGATCTGTTTTCCTCCCCTTCCTGAGACTGTTTACTGCCTGAGCCAGAGACGCCTGGGAAAACTGGACTCGTCCAGATGGCTGTGAAATCGCTTTGACAGATCAAAGTAAGACATTCTCTGTCTTTCTCGCCTCTGTTTTCCAGTGTCCCCATACCTCAAAATCTGACACATGAAAACAAATATGAGATTTTCAACAGAGCCATGAGCTTTTCAATAAAGAGCAATCTTCTTTAGCTCTCCTATTGAGATAGAGTCTTTCAGTACTCACTGACCTCATTACAGAATGGCCTGTGGCCAGCTTAAGAAATAAAATAAAACAAAACAAAATAAAATAAATAAATAATCATTTTAAATAAACATCTTTAAATTTAGCTACATGGCACAGGAAGGCATTATTTCTCACTTTTTGCAATAATAAAAGACAAATGTCACAGTATGCAAACAGCCCATAAAAGGAAACTTCACTGCAAAAAATGTGCCTATTTTATATTTAATCAATACATTTACATAAACTCACCTGTTCAGCCAATAGCAGTTTAGCATTACTTTTTAGGTCATTAGTTTTAAGGCAGAATAACATTGCTTTTCAAATTTTATGACTGATTTTATGACAACCCTAACAAACGAAATGGTCCAGAATTCAATAAAACAATGTTCCTTTAATTTTCACCCAAATGTAAGAATGCTTTCCCTCTTTTGCCAGATTACGTTTTTGGAATTAGTATTTTTTTTCTGACAGCACAGAGTTTCCATCACTAACCAGAGACAAGAACTCTCAAAAAACTCAAAAGAACATGGTGTAGTTGAGGTAGCTTGCTTTTTTTTAAGTATTCAGAAAACCAGAGACTCAAATCAGCTACAATGCTTGTACTCAGTTAAGGAGTAGACATTTTGTAGCGCTTCAAGCACAGTCCTCCTTAGCTTTGTAACTGTGTAAGTGAAACACTGTGCAGATCGTGTAATTGGACTTGCTGTGCTTCTTGGTGCAGATTAGACCCTAATTGAGTTGTAAGCAAGAAAAGAAGCAGGCCTTCTGCAAGCAGACACTTACCCACCATTGATTTTCGCTTTTAGAGAAACTCCAACTCAGGAGTACACATGCTGAGAAATCACCGCTCCTGCAAGCAGGTTTCTTACACATTGTGATTGTATAGTGAAAGCTGCTGAATCCAGCTTTGCTTAAATCATCTCCTCCTGCCTGCAGCCAGCTTTTGTGTACAATGTGGCCCCACATAATAGATTGATGAGTTTCATGTTTTCTGTTGATGCTCATTTGAAAGCAGAGAGCTGGATGTTCTTTAATGTTGTGATACAAGATCTGGAAAAACATCTCGAATGACTCAAGCTGCTTGGATATTTTGTCTGTTGCAGCATTCAAATCATATTCACAAAAAGCACAACAACTGCACATTATTACTGACAATATAGTTCTTTAAACATATTGCGCATTTTAAAATATATGAACTTTTCAATAAGCCATTTTTCAATAATCTATGATCACTGGTCCATTTTTGAAAATTTGGAAATGTGCCACTTAATTAATTTAATCAATCAATCAATCAATCAATCAATCAATCAAACAAAAATTACTCTTGTTTTTTCCTGAAGGACACTCTCACATGTAGAGATAAATTACAATTTAAAACACACACTAAATGTTGACTTTCATACAAACAGAAACATCTAATTCAACTTAGTGTAACAGCTGCTGTGAAAAACATTGCATGTACTCTATGTTCAGTACTTGGGTTTTTATAGAAACCTTTAGTGTAAAAATACCTGATTTTAGGTTGAAGACTAACTAACTGATACACACTGACACAATTTTAAATGGTTAGGATATATTAAATAGCAAATAAGTTTTTAAAGTTAATGCATTAAAAGCAATAATATTTCCAAAACAACAGGTCTTGTGGGGTTTTACCAGTGTGTAGTGGTCAATATCTTATAGAAGTGGTTTAAGGAAGGACAACCAGTGTATCCACAACACGGTGATGGGCATTTTGCAAGGCCCTCTGCAAGAAAATGCTACATTCTGGCCCAATCCCACAGAAGAGCTATTGTAGCAAATAAAATAATGCTGGTTATGATAGGAAATGTACCATAGTGCACAAACTTTTCGGCAAAACGAGGGAAACCTACAGAACATTAGGTCAGCAATGTTATGGCCATTATCATTGTATGTGAGTAGTTTAAATACCTGTAACCAGGGATCTGTGTTGTAGGCAAAACCCAAATGGCAGAATTCCTTGATTTTCCAGTTACAGAGCTCAAAGCAGTTGATAGATTTCTTCATCAGATTTATTTGATCATCAGAAGCTATATTGCTACACTATTTTGTCTAATGCGTCTAGTTGACAGATGACAAATTAGTTCATCTCAAGAGCTACTCATTGTAGTAGACATGTGTGATATCTGACCCTTATGTTGTTTAATACCAATATTGTAACAATAATTAATAGATTTCATTAATCAATCCTGCAGATAAAGAAAACTGTTTTATTATTGATATAAATGTTATTAATAATGATGATGATGGTTATTATAATTATTAGTATTCTTATTAACCACACTATACTTATACTGTACCTTTATTCATCTTCTGTCATAGCACAATGATTGTCAAAATTAATAATTGTCCAAATGTCACTCCATTTAGAGGAGCTTCCCTGAGATTCTGCAGGTGTTTTCCATAGCAGTTTTCAGAAGCCTCCTCTTGTGCTCACAGTATGTAATTTAGTCAAGGTCACTTGGTTCAGATTAAATGGATACATCTCAGAGAGAGGGAGATGCTTGTGATAAGGTTGCTGTATCTGCGTTACTCTCTTTAGTTGTCTTCATCACTCAGTCGTCTCTCACTGCTTGTTTTCCAAATGCCATTTT
>JBBIGC010000001.1:30615082-30627641 GCA_037576955.1 Lepidarchus adonis
TCTCTCTCTCTCTCTCTCTCTCTCTCTCTCTCTCTCTCTCTCTCTCTCTCTCTCTCTCTCTCTTTCTCTGTCTGTCTCACGCCCTCTCTTGCTCTCTCCCCCTCTCTCTCACTTTCGCTCAGTAACCAAACAGGATTATTCCACTCTGCTAAAGATACTGCAGACTTCTAATGATGCTGAAACGTTGAAAATTATTTTGACACATATATGACCTTAATCACCCCACAAACATGTTAAGCATTATTTGCCTTTAACTGAACTGTGGTCTTCACTTTATTTGGGGTTCTATCTCCACACTTGATTTCAGTCAAGAATCTCACTTCATGCAAAACACAGACGGATGTTTTTGGTCACTTTAGCACATGGAGCACATGGAGTGAACCTTTTTTAAATACCAGAGACCTTTAGGAGAAGTGAAGGTCATCTTAATCCATTTCATGACGGAGTAAATAACAAGAAAGACCAACTGTAATTAGAGCCCAACTATATTTTTACTAAAATGTCATCGTGTTTACTAAACCTGCAGAAAAGTGAAGTTTTAACATAAACAGTTACATCACAAAGTATATCAATCAGAAAGCATCATCGCTATGTAAAAGAAATCAGCATCTAGAGTTAGGAAAGCGATTGAAAAATTCATTATTACATGCTTATAAAAATAACACAGTCTGGATGAAACATAAAGGAATGGTACACCAGCATGAATTGTGATAATAGCTGTAGAACCGTCCCAGTTTAAACTGAAATGACCAGCAAATAATACAAATAGTTCAAATAAAATAACTTTTTCACTTTTCCAGCCCATGAATCATTAGATGTATACATTTTTGTGATCTTTTTAATTGTGCATTGATAAATTAACCTAAATCTAAGCAACATACAGATTTCCATGGTGAAGAATGAGCTGGATTAGGAAACACCCTTTAAAAATGGTATCGATCTTGAAGATGATATATGTTTTAGTAGATATTCTACCTTCTAAATAATTGGGAAATGTCTAAGTGAACACAGGCACTTAATGACTTGACAAATGAGTTTCATATGGGTTTCTCATATCAGAAGAAATATACTCCACATGCATACATCATGTATATACATTCATTCTGCACAATGCCTCTTCTGTTGTGCTTTTATCATCAATGCTGATTTCATATTGATGCCGTGTTTAAAAGCTGCAATCATGTGCCGATTACACAGTATACGTCGAAGAGGTTAGGCTCTGAATTTTGAAGACATTCCCTTTGTCAAAGTCCTGCTGAAATATTTTGGCCCACTATTGACCCTTTCGAAAATGGACTTCTTTAAAATAGCATCTTGCCATTGATAACCAGATATAAATCTGGCTCCAAAGAATGTGAATAAAACAATGCAAATGGAAATTTTCTCTCTCTTAAGGCAATACATACTGTACATAATGTATACCATGAATGATATCGCACAGTTTGTAACAGAAATCCGTCTACATTATTCAATCCTCTACATTTCCAAACCTCTAAAACTAGGTCATACAATATACAATAATTTAGACACTCAAGAAAACTATAATGTCAATATCAAGAATGCCAGACACCTATTGCTCCACCCTACTGGAGTAGGGTGTAGTAAATAACATTATATAACATTTAACACATTGTAATTTTTTTTACAAATTTGACAAAGTAATAAAATCTGCTCTGTTGGTCTCGTCTTCTTAGTTGCAGAGCGAACCTTGAACCACTTCACAGCAGGATATTTTAGTCATAAAAAAGTTGATAATATTGAGAGGTATATCAAATATTCCAGACATTTTTTTGAATGTTCATCATAACACTGCCAACCAAATACCTGTGGCTGAAACAATGTTCTTGTAAATAGACAAGTCTTTTAGTGTAAACAAAACTTCCAATACAATATGAGATTTCCTGAAAAGGAGTGCAAGAAAGGTTACTGTATCCTGCATTTAATCAGGACTGGTATCTTCCAGCAATAATGTCAACATAAGAAGCATACTCTTTTGAGGGCCACACAATGTGGAGTCATAAGACTAAGACGCCTCAGCTTTGAATATTTTGCAAACTGTACCATGCAGAGAAATTGTATAGTTTCACACTGATTCACAGGCTTGTAGGTGCCAAGTGTTTTTTGTAGAGAAGTAATTTTTATTTAGTTTCTATCCAAACCCTTGGCTGTAGACAGTGATGCAGTTGGTATCCCGCAGTCTCATTCTTCTTCTCAGCTGTCGTGGGATATTGATGGGGTATTGTCCATACAATCTGAGATGTCTGTGGTCTTTAGTGGAGCCAGTAATATGGGTTGTCAGACTTAACATTTTGGCATAGGTCATGATGAAGATTAACACTGTTTACTCCACATAGAAGTACAGCAGTTTGTGGATATTACAGTGTTGTGTAGATGTACACAAAGATAATAACAACCAAGTTGAGGATTGTCCCGATAATGCCTAGCATGGCCAGAATGGACTCCTCTTTGCTTTCCTTGTCTTGAATTCCTTTTTCCTCATCACTGAGAGAAGTGTTTACCATTTTCTCTGAAGTAGTCTGCAGTTTCTCTCTCAGGCCAATCTGTTAAAGAAGAAACACAGTCAGTCTTCTAAGACAGTGAACAGTATATACAGTATTTCACAAAGGTGAGTACACTTTTCCCTTTTTGGGTAAATATTTTATTATATCTTTTCATGGGACAATACTGAAGATATGACACTTTGATACAATGTAAAGTAGTCAGTGTACAGCTTGTACAACAGTGTAAATTTCCTGCCCCCTCAAAATAACTCAACACACAGCCATTAATGCCTAAACTGCTGGCAACAAAAGTGAGTTCACCTGTAAGTGACAATGTTCAAATTGTGCTCAAAGTGGCAATATTTTGTGTGAGCACCGTTATCTTCCAGCACTGCCTTAACTCCTGGGCATGGGGTTCACTAGAGTATCACAGGTTGAAATCCTCTTCCACTTATCTATAATGACATCATGGAGCTGGTAGATGTTAGAGACCTTGCATTTCTCCACCTTCTGTTTTCCCCTTTAGTTTCTTTAGCAACAGTGGTCATCTTGGAGGTGTGTTTGGGGTCATTATTCTGGGGTCATGTTAGAATACTGCCTTGTGGGCCAGTTTCTGAAAGGAGGGAGAGATCATGCTCTTCTTCAATATGTCACAGTACATGTTGGCATTCATGGTTCTCTCAATGAACTGTAACTCCCAAGTTCTGGCAGCACTTATGCAGCCCCAAACCATGACACTCCCACCACCATGCTTGACAGTTTGTAAGACACGGTTGTCTTTGTACTCTTCATCTGTTCATCTGTCAAGTTTATCCTGTTCTCATCATACCACAGGACATGGTTCCAGTAATCCATGTTCTTAGTCTGCTTGTCTTCAGCAAAATGTTTGCAGGCTTTTTTGTGCATTAAATTCTGGGACAGACATGCAGGCCATTTTGATGCAGTGTATGGTCTGAGCACTGACAGGCTGACCTCTCAGCCATACAACCTCTACAGCTATGCTGGCAGCACTCATACATCTTGTCGTGAAGCCTGGTAAGTGACACACAAAAACCCACTCTCGCTGAGGCTCAAACTCTGGTCCTCAGGTTTGGGGAGGCGGCAGTCAACGCAGTGAGCTATGATGCTGAGCAGAACTCAACTTCTTTGGCTGACCATGGCAAGGTCTGTTCTGAGTGGAACCTGTCCTGTTAAACCACTGTATGGTCTTGACCACCATGCTGCAGCTCAGTTTAAGGTTATTGGCAATCTTCTTATAGCCTAGGCTTTATGTAGAACAACAATTCTTTTTTTCAGATCCTTAGAGAGTCCTTTGCCATGAGGTGTTATATTGAACTTCCAGTGAAGAGTATGAGAGAGCTCCTCATTAATACCGGAGACCTTGCAATACTAAAGAGACACATGGCACCGGAGAGGGAAAATGGCTAATTGGGCACAATTTGGACATTTTCAATTAGGGGTGTACTCACTTTTCTTGCCAGCGGTTTAGACATTAATGGCTGTATGTTGAGTTATTTTGAGGGGACAGCAAATTTACACTGTTATACAAGCAGTACACTGACTACTTTACATTGTATCAAAGTGCCATAAGTGTCAAATGTCAAATAAAAAAAAGTCCTATAAAATTGATCTGCAAAACATTAAGACTTGCTCATTTTTATGTTGGCAAACCAGCACAACAAAGCTGATGCATAAATAGAGGTAATATGGTATCAAAAAATGAACTCTTTCTTTCCTTATAAGAATGGACTCTTCTCTCTGCTGTGCTATTTTTTTTTTTTGAAAAATGTATAATTTATATTAAAGTTTCAAGTTTAAAAAATATATTATTAATGCAACAATGGAGATATACACAAGTTACTATTTTATACAAAAAAACATTTTTGTTTGTTTCATGACCTTGTGGACTGAAACATGTAGGAAACATCATTTCTGCTGCAGTTGCCTATCTGATGTTGCTCTGGTTTTCTTCAAGCAGTTATGATTTATTCAAGGCTGTGAAAAGATATTTCATTAAAAATATATTAATTTCCATCATTCACTGAATAATGTATATTCTATGGTTGAAAATGTGTCTGAACATACACTGATTTAGGCTCTTTGGACACTATCATGTAATGCATCGTAAATATTAGGGGTGAGAGCTTTTACACTTCTCCACAATACCTGCATTTTACATCTTAGTGCTGATAACTTTGCGTGACATGATATTTCATGCTGGATAAACTGCTGGGATTGTTGAATTACTACAATGGAGCAACAACGCAGTAACAAAACCAGAGCATTACTGGCCTGTTGCTCAATTACAGAATTTTACTTTTTTTGCATGTACAGTGTGTAAATGTAAAAGAAAAAGAAAAACACACACACAAAAAATGCATTAGCAAGAAACACACCTCTGACGTCATAAAAGTGTATTGTGGACTGTATATTACTATACAGTAGCATGAACTCATCTGTGTGGGATGTAATTTTAATTGACCACTATATAGTTGGACATCCCATTCCAAGACCCTTAACTTTCCTTGACCTTCCTTCCTATAACAGCTGTGCCCATTCAGTTAAAAGAGCTTTCATGCATTCCCATTCAATCCAGAAAAACAAACAATTTTTTTCCGTAGTTTGTATATAACAACAATACAGACAACATGAAACTTAAAATAACCTAAAATTTAATAACCACATTAAGGGCAGACTAATAAAAGCAATAGTATCCCCTTCAATTAATTATTAAGAATTCAGTCAATGTATTTTTATTCAGAGAATAATTATATTATAAGTAAATGTTATAAAAAGGCTAACATAGACCTGCCAATCAGATGCTATTATACCATACAATAAAAAGCTGAGCAATTAACCATCCTTACAGCTGATATCAGGTCTATATTGTAGCACTTAGTCTCCATCCAAGTTCTTCCATCAAACTGCCTGCACCAGAATGTATATGCATCCATTTCTGACCAACTACATTATATACTACAATCAACTTCTGCAATATCCAGATTATTGTGGCTCATTTGTTACTGTGCTGCTGGGGCAGCTTAAATGTATGCAACCTTAGGAAAGGTTTGAGTAAGACATGTTTATCACAGAGGCCCAATTTCCTCCTGCTGTCAAAGAAACGTGACAAAAACATTGGAGGCTATTAACAATCCACAGCTATCCTGAGAAAATGGTTACCACATATGCAACGTGGCACCTGCATTTCTTCAGAAATGTGACAGCAAACTAATGGGTCCTATTTTCAGTTTTTGATTACAGCACCATCACTCTGCAACTGAATTCAAACATTTCATTTCATTTCAATCATTCCATTATCAACAAGCCAAAGAATTAATTACTTTACTGCCTTTTGTTTTGAGGCCATTATCACAATAGGGTCTATCTTTTCTTTTGTTGGGTATTGTGTGAGTTTCTGTGAGTTGTGGGCTTTTCGTCCTATCACTGTTGTATAGCACAGGACGACTATGGCTGTGTGCAGGGTTTCCCATAAACTGAACTGAATCTTCTTTTTGAACAGCAGAGAATATGTCGTCATGCAGGAAGACAACTGTCCTGTGCTGATAAAAAAGTGTTTGTGGGTGAGCTACAGTATGTCAGGTTCGCCAAAATGTGAGCAAGAATACAGCTTCATTAGAGAGAGCAGCTGCTCATCTATCACAAGGATATGGAGACCTTCCAAAGCTTCTCTACTGGCCATCCATTTGGTACAGCATTGCCCTGTGGCTGCCAAGCTCTGTTACATCAGACTCTGTTTCGAAGGTAATTGATGGATGTCCCTATAACCTCAATAATGCCTCCTTCAATACTGTTTGACGTGGAAGTATTTCTTGAAGTGAGCATTGAACTATCTGTAAAATTATGTCACTCTTTTGGAATAAACTCAAATGACAAATAGCAAATTCTGCTTTCCAAAACCCTGACTTATCAAGCTCATTTATCATGTGGTCCAGACCAAATGTGGACCAAAGTCTAGACAGATACCAAGCTTTATTGTAAAAGCAATACAGACTTCCGCCTTGTTTCATTTTTTTTCCAAGACACACTGGGCTTACAACCAGCTAAAATTAAATATGCATTTGGCTAACAAGGCTCATCTAGTCCCAAGAAGATAGACAAGACTTCAACTCCATCTGTTCCTCAGGCGTCAGCCTAGGGCACAATAGGCTCAGTTTTCCATAATGCTAAATCATGTCACACTGTATGATGAACTGATGGTACAATCTTATATTAAATTCTTTGTTTCTTTCTTATGTTAATTCAGAAGCTGCACAGTGGCATATATCGTCTAATTAACTATAACTGTTGTACTATATACAGATTTCTAACATTACCAGCCTTTTATATATAAAAATAAAAAAATAAAATTATTGCTGCATCAGAGGACTAAATGAAGTTACCCTGATTATGTTTAGAAACTCAAAGTTGTACCATTGTACTAACATTTAAAGAAAGAAAGAAAGAAAGAAAAAAAGAGAACTCTTTCCTTGAACATTTGAACAGTGATCAGTGGTTGTTACCAGGCTTGTATAGTTTATCGTCTCAGATGTTCAGATGCACAGACCCTTTGTACTGTAATCTATACAGCACATTCTTTTATCAGGGTTTTAAATGTTGTAATAATTAACTACACTTTTGCAGTTTTTTAAAAACATTTTTTCTCTTCATTAATAATACATGGAAGTTGAAATAATCACTCCACGGATAATGTCTAAAAAGACATGGAGACAGATGCAGCTAGTAAGAAATCATTCATCTTAAGACTTTAATTGTCATTAATCTTAAGACTTCAGTAACTTCTATGAATGATTCAGTAATAATTGCATACCTCTAAAGAGGATATAAAGTATAAGCCAATTTATAGCCTCTTTGAACCCTTGCAGTCCCTCTTTTGTAGTTACTTTTATTATTATAGAGTTATTTTCTAGAAATAAGAATGGTAGTAATAATGTATATTTTGTTGCATTGCTGTTTAGGAAGGAAAGGAAAAACAAGTTAACATATAATTATATGTGTGAATGTATTGTACTTATGAATAATAAACTCTTTTGGATTTAAGAAAGGAGAGATAGATTTCAATATTGGCCCATTTTTTTAATAAGAATCCACCCCCTGAAAAAAAAGAAAAAGAAGAAGAGGTTGAGAGAAAGGAGCATGGCAGAGGAATTATCAAACCTGGGAAAATAGGTTACACATAGGTAAGATGGAGCTCTCTGGAGCACTGAGGTGTAAAACCTTTTGCCACTTGGATAGTTCTGAGCATATCCAATGTTTTAAGACACTAACCTGTTCTGACAGGCAGAGTTGCTTTTGGCATTGTTTTAAAATGGAATTAAAATAAACAACCTCCAATATATTTAGATATGTACACACACACACACAGACACACACACGCACACACACATTTGCTGCATTTTCTGGTTTACAAGAATATGTGTGTAGATGTTAATTATGAAAATTACATACATTCTACAGAAAATGTATATACACATATTCATTTAAGAATGTATTACTACCAGTGTTTGTACAAAAAGAAAAAAATATTAAAATCTATTATTAATTTGTTAAATTTGTTTTAATAACAATAATTAAAATTAATGAATTCTTTTTCTGAATCTTGCTCTTGTGAGACAATAAAGTGTGAATTAAAAAAAATGTCTAAAAAAAGTCTATAATAAAATAATTATATGAATAATTATAATATGAAATAATGGCTATGGTTCTGTACAGAAAGAGCCCATCCTGAACATCATTAACAGAATATACTAAAATAAAGTTGGCTCGTGAACATATTACTTATCTAACAAACTTCAAAACTTTTCTATTTCTAATGAAGGGACAACTGTCTTTTACAGTGAATCAGTTTGAAATGCACCGTAGAAGGTACTTTACTCAGTGTGATCCAACATCAGATCATTATTACAAGCTACATTAGGATTCTGAGTTATACTTTCACCATTTAATCATGTTTGGAATTGTCGTTTGGTGACCCTGGCTAAACACACTCTGAAAAAAAGATGTCTGCCTTACCTTGCACAGCATCAGGAGGAACATAGCACTGGACATGCTGGGAGGGATTGCCTTCTCGGACTTTGCAGACATCCCTGGCAACTAAGACACACTTTGGCTCCACTCATCTTTAAGCTGGGAAAGTCTTCCAAAGAGAGAAAGAGCTGCAGGGTCTTTCAGTTTGCCCACTTTTAGGCTTTCTGGTTTCAGTCGTTTCCCAGGGCAGGTCTGTGATTTCCTGCCCTGTTTCATTTCAGTTATGCCTGAGTTTATCTGTCATCAGTTTCTTAAGAACAGCTTTACAAGCAACACCATCCTTTCTTCTTCTTCTTCTTCTTCTTCTTCTTCTCCTCTTTCTTTTTCTTCTGAGTTGGACTCTAAGATGACGCTGAGCAGACAAGAGGGGTGGAGTAGATCAAAGCCGAATCACATACTTAGTATAATCTTCCTGTTTTTAATGGGACAAACCCCCATTAATAAGGTGGCAAATCTCTTTTCTTTCCTCTGCTGAGCTGAAGGACAGTCTCCAGAATGGAAGCCGTGATAGAAACTTCATTCTAGGTTGCTCTCCATTATGATACTACACCATCAAGGAGTTTCAAGATTTGCTCAGGTGCCTGGTCCATTACCTGAGAGTCAGAACTGAAAACAAAAACTGTACTAGTTAAGTCACTTTGAGCAGGACAGTGGAAGACAATGGTGAGAAGAGTGAGAAGATTCTTCTCCTCCAGCGAGATGAAGAGCTGCTAGCTGTGTGAGAGTGTGTGTGAGTGTCTGTGTGTAGTTGAGCAGGGTGCTGGAGGGAAGTCGTGCCCCACGCTGACGCTCCAGAGGCAGGCGGCATCCCCTGCTCCTTCCACCGCGCATATCAATGCAGCCCAGGTTGCCTGGCAACCAGCAAAGGAGAGCTACAGAAACGTCCCGCCGATAAGAAGTGTTTGTGACAGCAGCTGTGATGAGGGGGAGGGGCTTCCTCAAACACTCCTACTGAATGTCCCCTATATCCCCCTCCCCCTCCCACCTGCCAGGGTGCCATCCATTAGGGGCTTCTAAATGGTTCTCATCTTGGACCTTCAGTTCTGTTAAAAAGCTTTACTTCAAACAGAACTGTCAAACAGAACCAAAAAGAGGAAAGAAGACATAGAAGAACTACTTTTGGCTCCTCAAACCTTTAAAGAAGGTTCTTCACGTGCTTTCAGTGAAGGCAATTGTTTCCTATGACAACTTAAAGATCTAAAGATCTTTTCTATGATGAAAAACCTCAATATGTTTCTTTGAAAAGACCTCTATAGTTTCAGAAAATTTTCAATACATTTTAGAACCTTTATTTTGGTGCATGTAAGGGTTCTTTGAACTTTTAAAAGGTTCATTGCCTTAGCATATCTCAATTACAAAAATTGTTCCTGAAATAACTATCTTTTATAAGGTTCTTTAGGGAACCAATGTTTTTTTTTCATTGGCATTGCTCCAAAGAACCATTTCTGGCACTTTTATTTTTAAGGGTGAAGGTGGAATGTAGTGCGATGCTGAAGGTGGAGGACTCACAGCACAGCCAGATGTCTTCCACGCAATTGCCAAGGCTACAACCAAAAAAGTCTGACTCAATACTCTCAGCTCTCAGTGAGAGAACCCGCGATTATAGTGGATAACAATAACAAGCAAACCTCTTAGTTGTAAGCAATCATAGCCACACCAACCAACTCAAACTGAATGCTCCCATGCATACATTTTCTCTCCTGGGTGTTTCAGAGAACACAATAGGCTCATTCTGCAGGCTTACTCTGGAGGTAAGCCTGTCTCAGGCTTTTAAACTGTGACAATAATGTGAATTACCATGGCAGTCTTCTCCCCTCTGCCATGAACAGACAGTGAGCGGTATTCTCCCATTTAGCCAGGCTTTATATAAAAGCTTTAGTGGTGCAGTCACTTCAGTAACCAATGAAAACTGTGGAATCTGAATCATGAAATCTGAATTTCTAATGCCTCAATATTTACGAAAAATATTGTTTAAAGTTATGTAATATTAAAGTTAACAATTCTGTGTTTAAAAATTACATACATTTAACTCAAATGACTGCTTTTAACCTGTGTCAAGACAATGTATTTCTCACCAGAGGATAAATGCTCTATGAAAAGGAGTAGAAGGACAACAGACTATTTCTGATTTAAACCTTTCTGTCAAGGGTGCTTTCTTTTCCCAGAAATCTCAGTGTTTACTCAATTTCCCCTCTAGTAAAATGCTAATACTTTAGGGCAATGTAAATGGATGCCTTTTGATTAATGCTGGCTGTGCAGCACTGATCAAATTCAGGTTTCTGCTCCATAAAGTTGATACAAATTAGATAACTTCATAGTCCATGCCTAGTGATCCTTGATGTGATTAGATTTATGTATTACACAAATTGTATGTCCCACATTTTTACATGGACAATATTTCATTATGTGGGTGGGATGTTAATGGAAAAGTTTAGAGTCGAGGGGAAAAAAGTCTAAACAAATTGGTTTAAGCTTGATGTTGCTTTGCGCATGCAATGGTCTGGAATGGACAGCAATTAAAATGGAAATGTAAAGGAAACATTCGGCAGAGTAAAATCACCACCATGCATAATTTTATTGCTTACTTTCAATCCTCCTCACTTCAGATTAACTTACTTACAGGGCTCGCTTTCACTAGGACATTCATAGCAATTAATCAGACAGTACTGTTAATTCATTCCTGTCGTCTATTAACCTGATCACTTACGGCGTCCTCCAAAACGGCACAACACAACCCGGAGCAAGCTTTTCCTATTTTTTTCTGTCATGTTCATCCATGACAGGAATGCAGGTCAGCTCATTTTCTCACCAGCAGTGTACGTCAGGCTATGGAGATGTGTAGATCTGTACAGACTTCACCTAGCTGTGCCTTTGATGACCCACATAAGAAAGAAGAGTTTGCATATGTTTGCAGAATAAAGACAACAGGACCTTGGAATGGCCTAGAGAGATTGGATTACTCCTTTTATCTTAAGTGTTTCCTACCAAGTTGAAAAGGGCATTGTAGACATTAAGCATTTGCTCTTGGGAAGGAGGGAGTAAACCTCTAGTTCTACAGGCTACAGCACAATTTTCACTTGACCAAAGATAGAAACACTGACCTTGCTGTATAAAGCTACTACATTGGGTTTACATGATCTATACCAACACTCACACACACAAGCAGACCAATTAAAAAATTAGCAATGTTTGGCAAGTCTACAATATTTTTACTTTTCTACAAATATATTTTGTTTTTCAAACTATTCTAGAATGTTATGTTCATCTTGATTTTTGATCTGAGCAGCACAGTGGTGAAGGTCCTGGTTTCTGCAGCCTGAAGTTGAAAAGTGCTTTGGAAAATGTATGAATAAAAAAAAGAAAATTGTATTGGCAGTTTTATTATTACTACGAAATAAATTATTATTAAGGCCCTCTTTATGTTACCAAAATAACTTTGACTGTGGTGCACTACCTGTCCTGACACCTTTAAATAATTGGCAGCATTAACATTTTGTGCCTTGGTAGCTTTTGGACCAGACGAGCCAATCATGCACATCAATGAGCTATTGATGCCAATCACCCTGTCACGGGTTCACTGCCATGACAGTCTGGCACTTATCAGAGTCACTCAGATGTTTAAACTTTCACATTTCCTTGTTTCCCACACAGCTGTTTTTTTAATTTCCTCATATATCCCACCCTTTGACTGGTACCAGCATTGTAATCAATGTTATTCACCTGTTTTAATGTTGTGGCAGACTGGTGTACATTCAGCAAAAACTGTACAATGGATGATTATTATAAGGAACCATTTAAAAATGAATGAAATTTTTTTTTTTAAAAAAACTGAAAAAGGATAAGCGGTCCCACTTTATATTGTGTCTCTAATTACTGTGTAATTACACATTAACAATGCATGTAACTACAGTGTAACTACTAAGGAAGTAGCCATTTTTACACATGAATTACAGTAGTTCGGTTTATGTAATTAGACAAGTGTGCTTTGATGAGATGTTAAAACGTGTTATTAC
>JBBIGC010000001.1:30676450-30686765 GCA_037576955.1 Lepidarchus adonis
AGAGAGAATATGAGTCAAAATGACTTGGAACAGAGACATGTTTACCACTCTGTTACATCACCTTTCTTTATGATTACATTTTAAATAATTTGGAAATTATTCTAAGGTTTTTCAAGTGGTATTATTGCCCATCCTTACTTGATATGAGACTTCTGCTGTTCAGCAGTTTGTGGTTGCTGCTTCCTACTGTTAATAAAGGACACATCTGTACACATCTGTACACACATTCTATGTCTTTGAAGCCATGTTGTTGTATCATATGCAGCATAGCTCACAATAAAACCCCAATATTTGCCTCTTTGTTAATGGGACTTGAGTCGCAACCCATCTTTGCTAGAAAATAATACAATTTTGGTTTGTTACTATTTTTATACCCAATCATGGTAGCCTCATCTGTTACCAGTTACCCTAAATACTGTGTCCCAAAACTGTGTTGAATATTCTATAAACATTTTAATTTTTTAAATGTTGTACTTCACAAAGCTGTCATCTCACTTACTGTAGGATAACACTTTCTTAATCCCCAAAGACATAGGAGCCTGCCTACTAGTTATACCCAAAGTGCACATAGAATATAAATAAAAATTAAGAAATTAAAATAAAAACAATATAAAATTGATGTAATGCATCACAGTAGAAATGTAAAGTTTATATCAATTTACAATCATGAGTCCTGTTATTTGTGTTGCTGATATATTTTTACCATGTTATATGTTCATTTTACACAGATGTGTAGTGTTTACGTATGCATAGTGTAAACAGATGTTCAGTGTAGACAGATGTGCATTGCTGCATGCAGTATTGTGCAGGAGAGTGTGATATTGTGCAGAATAAAGCAGTAATAAAATGACTACAGGAAAAGTGTAAAGTGCAGGTAATAATATGAGTAATGATCCGTGGATAAATAGATTAATAGATAAATTAGAGTCCAGAGTTGTTCAGTCTGGGGACTGCAGGAAAAAATGACCCGTGACTGTTTTCAGAAGCTCAGTATACTCCTCTGCTCTTCTTGTATATTATGGGATGGGTGGGAGAGGTTATCTGTGATTGCTGACACCTTTCCCAGCTCCACCACCTTCTCCACTGTGTGGCCTGAACTGGCCTTCCTAATGATCTTGTTAAGTTTACTGTGTATCTGTGTCCCTGGCTGTGACATCGCTGCCCCAGCACATTATTGTGATGATTGTTTCAACTCTGACTGCATGTGATGCCCCCACTTTGATGATGTCATACAACCGTTATTATTTTTATTTGTTCTTATTAGAGGCCTGTTTAAAAAAAAAAAAAAAAACATACACACAGATGCACTATGCATATGCACAATTTATTCTCTGGGCACTTCATCTAGAAATAACAGACCCCAATACACCCTTAAGTTGAGATATTGAGGCACCATTGCATTTTGATAAGAAACCTTACATAAAATTATAAAACAGTCTATAATTTTAACACTAGAACGACTGCAGATTTGATATACCTAGAAAGACTGAGGCGCATCAATTGATGCAGCGCCTAGTTTCACACAAAACGCCTCCTTATAGAACCGCTGCTGCAGTTTCCCTTTATATATATTTTACCATTAAACCTCTTGCATGTTTCTCATGGAAAAAGCTTGCGGCAGCTTTCATCACAAGCACGTGCAAGCTTTTTTTCAGGAGCACACGCAAGCTTTTTTTCTGGAGCACGCTCATGAAGAAAGTGTACAATGCCACAATCAGTCTTACAGAGCGAGCAGACAGTGCAGTGTCCAGTCTTACAGAGCAGTGTCCGGTCTTATAGAGCAGTGTCCAGTCTCACAGAGCAGTGTCCGGTCTTACAGAGCAGTGTCCAGTTTTACAGAGCAGTATCCGGTCTTACAGAGCAGTGTCCGGTCTTATAGAGCAGTGTCCAGTCTCACAGAGCAGTGTCCAGTCTCACAGAGCAGTGTCCGGTCTTACAGAGCAGTGTCCGGTCTTACAGAGCAGTATCCGGTCTTACAGAGCAGTGTCCGGTCTTACAGAGCAGTGTCCGGTCTTACAGAGCAGTGTCCGGTTACCATGTTTTGTTCAAGAATGATAAAAAAAAATCAAAATCAGAATTTTTCAGATTTTTATAGCAAGAACTTCAATAAGAATGAACCTGTGAATGAGGATGGTGATGGAGGCCAGACCCACCGAGTTATCATTTGCCATACTTGTCACATCCATGGTGAATCTGGTCGTCCATCACCAGCTCGCTCCTACAACCACAGTAGTACATAATCATTTATCTCCACCATCGCTGCTGCTGCAAAAACACACAGGGCATGAATAAACCATGCTAACAGTGCCGTTTCCCCAACTCCCATGATGCACCTGCTCCCTCACAGCCAATGAGAGCTGCCCAGGACCATTACAATACTGTAAATACACCCATTGCTAACACAGACATTCAATTGTGCACAAAGAGCTCTTATAGTCTCCTCAGAGAAGCACTACCTATAAAATGTTCTGGAGCAGCCACACAAGGTCATTGTGCCCAGTGCCCAGCATCAGTTGGAGAGGTTTAAAAACCAGTGAAATTGCATTCCCTGGAGGATTGGAGCATCATCCAACACTTTTGGGGTGAGCTGGAGTGGTGTGTGTGAGCCAGAACAAATCATCCAACCTCAGAACATGACTTCACTGATACTCTCATGGCTGAGTGCAAGCAAATTCTCACAGCCCTCCCAGAAACCCTCACAAAAGATGAGAAGCTGTTAAGGCTTTGAAGTAACACTAAAAACAATGAATGACCTCATGTCTACAAAGATTTAGACATGATTTTCATGTGAAAAAGTTTTATTTGTTATTTATTAGTATTTTTTTATTTTTATTATTATTTCTCATTTTGTAATCTTGTGTGGTAATCTTGTGTGCTTTGTTTTTTAAAGTCATATATCTTACTCAATTTCAATAGTCAGACAAACAAGCAAAAAAGTCAGTGATTTGTTTGTTCACATGAACCTTTATTTAATTGACTACAAAGACAGAAATGTGTTTGTATATATTTTGTTTATATTAAATATGATGTATGCAATACACTGGGACAGAGTTAAATTAAGATTGTTATATTCTTGTGTATATTTAAGTAAGACTAGTTTGGAAGACTCCATGTGAAGTATCCTGTACAGTCTTTGCAGGCAAGGAAAGGACATGACTCGCTCCTTTGTGCCAAATCCATGAGTCAATTTTAATTCAGCTCAAAAGAAACTTTTCTCAAAGATTGCATAAAATTTAAGCATTTCAACATTTACAGTTCATAATGCTGTAAAAGGTTGAAAACAAACCTTTCACAAACGTCTACAGTGATATCACAGCCACCTGGGCCTAGACATACTTCTGAAAACCATCGTCACTTAACACAGTCTATTGCCGCATTAATAAATGCAAATTTAAATTGTATTACACAAATAAGAAGCCATACATCAACCTAAATGCAGATGAGCTCTTCTCAGATTGACCCCAAAAAACAGTGGAACTCTGTGCTGTTTTAAAAGTCTACATTTCAGCTTGTTTTCAGGAAAAATAAATGGGTGTCGACTTCTCTGTGCCAAAGGAAAAATGACCATCCAAGTGGCTATTCCCAAAAGGTGCAAATGCCAGCTTCTGTGATGGTAGGGGTGCATCAGTTGGTGTGTTGCATGTATTTGATACAGCTGACTCTGGGGTGTGTATTAGGATTTTAGAGAGACATATGTTGCCATCAGAGCAACAGGATGTTCATGTTTATGTCAGAAGGACAATGCCAGACAACATTCTGCATGAGCTACTGTGGTGTGGATTTGTAGACACACAGTGCATGTACATACTTGTCAGGCCTGTTAAGCAGCTGAAGTTCCATATTAGCCAAACATGGACAAAAATACATTACTATTACAGTTAGTATTCGTAGTTCTAAAACAGTTACAAACTGTTATTAAAGGCAAGGTGGGGTAACACAATAGTGGACATGTCCCACTCCTGACTTTTTTGATTGTGTTGCAGCCATCAACTTCTAATTTGTGTGTATTTGTAAAATACAATTAAGTCAGTAAAAATATTAAAAATATTTTCTTTGTATTTCTGTTAGCTGCATACATTTTTGCATAACTTTTTATATAACTTTTCTGGAAATGGGGCTTGTATTTTTCTTGAATTGAATCTTCGCTGACTCTGGTATAAGTCCAGGTTTGAGTCGTTCTTGTCTCAGGACACAGGAAACTGAAGTGACCAGGTCTACATGACTGACATTCTGCTTTAATTAGCACATTAGCAATTTTTTTGACTTATTCATATCTTGCTTGTTTACAGAGACTGAGTCTACAATCTGTACTAAACAGTTCTGAATTGATGCTACAAAATTATTCTGTTACCAAACAGAAGTGTTTGCCAAGCACTTTGTAATTTCCATGCAATACAGCTTCCCCTCAGTTATGTATGTGACACAGATACAAAAATCAAAATATTCATGATATGCAGTCAGTGTGACTAAGTTTTTTTTAAATTATTAATATTTTGTGATTCTTTTTCGCAAAAAAATTCTAGGACCAATGAAATTGGGAAAAATATATCATAATATTCTCCCTTGAGTAATGCTGTTGTAATTTAATAGTAAAGACGATTCCCTGTAAACTAGCAGATTCTTTTGATGTATGATGTTGCTACGAAGCAAATCAAATGGAAATGCTGTTTTTTTTTTACCAGCACATTGATTCAAATATTTTTTGTTGAAATCTTTTAGAGCACATACTGCAGATAGACGGTTTTATTGGGTTAGTATCTTTCTAATGATTTATGCAGTTGTTCATTGAAGCAATTACCTTTTTTCATATCTTGTCATTAAAAACTTCATTTGTGCTTTCCTGAATTATTCAAATTGAATTAATACATTAACATACAAATTAAATAATATTGTGACTCTTCCAACGTGTAATGCATTGAAGCCAAGAACCTCATTTAAGTTTTCCTTTGAAATGTTGCTTCTAAATCTAAGATAACAGGTGGAACACCCATTTTAGAACAATGGCCACAAAGGCAAAAAGAAGGAAAAACAATGACATGGAAAATACAGTCCAAATGAATACAGTTAAAATTATTTTGCTGCAAGCAGTATCATTTCAGATTGTGGTTCATATTGTACAGTAGCTTGTAGATTTTTCAGAGCTAGTTTTTAAGCTTAGTTTTGGACTAATTGCATTGTCAGGGAGGATTCTTCATTGAGCATTTTTCCTCTGTATCCAGCAAATCAACCGTACAGCTGGCACTCTTCTCCTATCAGCCAGTGGCAGAGATACAGGTTCCTTTTTTCACACTGGTTTAATTGCTATGCTGGGCAGGTAATCAATACCACCACTGAAAGCACAACAATACTAACTAGCTCTCAGCAGTGAGTTTTCATGACTCACTGGCTGCTCATTCAGCTTCCTATAATAAGCACTACACATTCATGTTGGTTGACTCATTCTATTTGCAATTTTTGTGCCCTTACCACAAGAGATCAGCTATTCTTACTTTCTCAATGAAATTTGTTTGAGCCAGGCTCAAATGGCACTCCTCCCCTCTGTGCCTTTATCTGAAGGTCATATTCTGGCCTTCTGTTTGTTTTGAAATTGAACCACTGGGGTATTTGACATACATTCAGCTGAATAAAAAAACTTTAAAAATGTAATATAGAAAATGTATGTCATAAAGTACTATACAGAATATATTGATAATAACAAAATTAGTATTAATTACAGATATATATGGATATACAGTCATTTGAAAAAATTAGAACACCCTATGGAAGCCTGTGTTTTTGTTGGATATATGTGTATTGAATTTCAATTTTAGCTCTATTGGGAGATTAAAGTAATTAAAAATTAAAAAGTATTTTTTAAAAATTAAAACTAAACGAGATTTCAAATTCTTCTGTAAAATGTCATTCTACAAGAATGCAATTTCTGGTGAGAAATAAATAAGGACACTTAACTTTATTCACTTAAATTTGCTCAAATCACACACAGGTGTAGTACATCAGGTGCACAGGATTAGAACATCTTTACTTAGCATTTTAAAGGTGTTTGCCCTATTTAAACCTCAGATGTTCAGTTTGGTGTGCGTCTGACTGTTGAGGTGAGGATGATCATCACTGTGAGATCAAAAGAACTGTCTGAGGCCTTCAGAAAGAAGATTGTAGCAGCTTATAAGTCTGGTAAGGTATTTAAAAAGATTTTAAAAGAATTTGCAATCAGCCATTGTACTTTCTGGAAAATAATCTACAAAAGGAAAACTTAAAAAAAAAAAAAACTGGTCTGGTGGTCCTAGTAAGTTCACCCCAAGAGTAGACCACATGCTGAAATAAGTCTTCAAAAACCCTAAAATGTCATCACAGGACCTACAGCTACTGCTGATGTGAAAGTACAGGTCTCTACATTTAGAAAGATGCACATTTTACTTGCATGGGAGGTGTGCAAGGAGGAAACCTAAGAGAAACATCAAGATCAGATTGAAGTTTGCCAGAGAGAATGTAGACAAACACCATTACTTCTGGGATAATGTTCATTGGACTAATGAGTCTAAAACAGAACAATTTGGTCACTAGAACAGAGGACATGTCTGGCAGAAACCAAATACATCATTCCAGGAAAAGGACCTTATACCAACTATGAAGCTTGGTGGTGGAAGTGCCATGGTTTGGGATGCTTTGCTGCGGCAGGACCTGACCAGCTCATCATCATGTGTTTCAGAGGGTGCTTGAGGGAAAACATGATCCCATCTGTAAGAACATTAAAGCTGAAGCAGAACTGGACCCTGCAACATGACAATGACCCAAAACATCCCAGTAAATCCATCGAGGAATGAACACTAAGAAATGAAGAGTCATGGAGTGGCTGAGTCAAATCCCATTGGGATGCATTAGGGTGACTTGCTACTTCTTTCTGCTTAATCATCTCTTTTGGAGATCCCCCTATAGGAGAATCTGCCTTCCACAAACTTTTAACTTGTACTTTGTAATTTCTGTCTTTCTTAAATAAAATCTTTGAAAACTTTGGTGACCTGACCTCTCCCTGAGGAACATTAACACTCACAACATCACATCTCACAGCTTAAATAATTTTGCATTGAAGAGTGGGGCAAACTTTCTTCAGACCCATGTCAGACACAGATAGATGCTACAAGAAGTGTCTCACTGTGTTAATTCAGCCAAAGGGGAAACCCTAGCTATTAAGGGGTAGGGTGTCCTACATTTTTCTCCGTTTGAATACAAATTTTTGTTGATGCATTTTGTTTAATGACTAAATCAAGGAAAATTATTGTTGTTTACCTGTAATTCAGAGATAAGTAAAATGAAGATTGAACATTGACATGTTAAATTTCTTAATAAAGAACTGATAATTTATTACAGTGTTTTTTCACATGGTAATGGTAATTTTTTCACATAACTGTATATATGCTTTTGTCTAAAAAAAAGACCCGATGATACTATTTTTAACTATCTCAGTTTTGTTTGTGTAGACTTTGCAACAAAGTCACTTTCCAGTGACCAAGCCCCTTAATGAGGGTTTCTCAGGGCAAACCATGGCATAACAAAGTATTTCATTGCATGAGAAAAAGACTTAAAACTTGGTGATAAGTCAGATTAAAGTTAATTAATATAAACAATACTTTGTTTAGTCATTGTCAAGTCCCACAAACTAGCAGGTGCTTCTCCCTTTCACAGTGCTACAGTGGGAGAGTAAAACCTGGAACGTTCTTCTTCCCAGTCACTCTACTTTTTTGAACTGCCACTAACACAACATCATTGAAAAGCTCAAAGCGTTTTGGGGAAAGGGAGTACCACACTACCCACTGAGAGAAAGTGAGGCCAATTTTGCTGTTGCCTAATGATAACGCCAGGGCTCAGACAGCTGTATGACTTGAGAGCCCCCATGGGTAATGATTTTGATGCTCATTTCTTGGAAAAGAATAGAAATTCTGTTGACTCATAAAAGACAAAAGGAAATTTTAGCTTGAAATCTGTATAATTTGCTCAGATTTTATGTATAATGTATAATGTATGATGTATAATTTTTTCAGAGATGGGATAGAATTTTCTCAAAGGAAAAGATAGTTTGGTTCAATCTCTTTTCATGCAACCACCTCAGTTGTCCACAAAATACAGTCAGATTGTGACAAAATTACTAGAGTATTCTTTTAGATTCTTTTTTCTCCCCCCTTCTGGTCATTCCACCAATGGTAAGGAATTTGATTCAGATCATCAGATTGACATTGTTGGCTCTTTGTGTGAAGAATATGAATCTGAGCTACAAGAGAGCAATGGGGTGAAAGAGAAGAGCGTGAGAACCCCCTGCTGTGAAAACAATTCAAGGTTCCACAAACACGGCAATGCCAGGATCAAAAATGACAGATAGCTGCAACTTGATAATGACCTGCTTCCTCATCTACAAATAACAAAAATCCGTTCTTATCCACTTATGTCCATCAATGTTACTCATAAATAATAATGCACAGTTCAATTAGGGGACTGTCATAAAGGTAGACATTAAATTAAACCACTTGGATCATACAGATGTGCTTAGATCTGGGTGATAAACCTATAACCTGATAAACCAGCATGAAAAATGTATCAAAGCTCTTGCAGACTACTGAATGCACTGGGCATATAAAGGGTGTTAAAAAATATGAGTCTATAGATATAAAAATATCTCTAGATATTGTAAGACAGATATAAAAGGTGTAAATTCAAATTATTCAAGAAACAAGTTAGGAGTCCAAAGAGGAAGAATGAAGCTAATTAAAAGCCTTAACAGATTTTCTACAAGAATGTGATAGTAGACTATTCATTAAAAGCACTTGATGGTTGAGATGATCGTCTATTGTTCACTTAACCAGAGAGTAAAAACACACATCTTACAGTATTGGCTAATTTATGCATTTACACAATTTTTTCCCAATTCCTGGTGGCCTACTGCTCAGTACACAGTGTTTTTCCTGCTCCCCACACACCTGACTCAACTAATCAGCTCATTAACAACCCCTCGCTGGGTTGAAGTGGATGTGTTAAAGCAGGCAGTGCACTGAAAAGTACAGGGCAATGACTGCCCAGGAGCAAAGATGAGCAACACTGAAGTGATAATTTGATTAAATTATTCAAATGCAATTGTAATTAGGACAATAGTCAACTTTTAAATATGGAGGATGTGATTTTTTTGCAATAGAGCATCTCCACACTGCAAAGATTAGCCGTACTGGCTTCGGGTGTAAATGTCCTGTATAAAATAGTAACGTCAGTGAGGTAGTCTTTAGGGGAGCTTTAGAAAATCATTGTAGCTCAGCCAGTGCATGACTCCAATAATGCTTTAAGTTACTAGCGGTACACACAGCTGGGCTGTTTGACAAAAACAGCAGTAGACATGTACTGCCAAGAGGGATATTCTAGAACATCTGTCCAAAGGCCAACACCTATCCATTTTCCCACAAGAGTGTGTCCATCAGGGAATTAGCAGCAGGCCAACAACAGGCACTGGACCTCCAGAGCAAACCTCCAGTAGGGCAGGAAATTGGTCCCATGGCAGCGGTGCACAAAGCTGCAAATGGACAGCAAGTGTAAGGCAGCTGTGCAACCTGAGGCCAGCAGAGACTGGACCACAGCTAACAGCCTGCTGCAGCAGATAAAGAGCACACGCTCCTCAATCACACAAATCCCAATCACCGCTAACAGCTGCACACCACTGCTTGATAACTGCAGTGGGTTTATTTTCAGAGTGAGCACCAGTCTGTTGGACTTAACCAAGCACTGCTTTAGGCAAAGCTGGCCATGTGCATTCCCCTGCAGCTACTATGTGCAAAATTTGGGCATGCATTGCTTTTACTTGATTTCAAATGTGTTTTTTCAATGGACAGAACACACCACATAAACAATATTACATGTCTGTTAAAAGTAAAGAAAAGCCACATTGTATTTCATTCATATGGAATTGATGTCCATATCAAGCAAATCCAGATCCATTTACAATCCATTACTTGTTTCACTGTGAGTTAAACAATTGCCTTTGTTCTTCAGCAATGTGTTTGTTTCCAGAAAAGTAAATCATGTATTCATTTATTTGAAGCTGAATGACAGACCTGATTTTGTGATTAAAACAGAATTAATTTCAGTAGATTTTTTGTGGGGAGTGGGTGGATGTATCCTCCTGTATCCTCCTTGTGCTTAGGTTTAATATTAACAAGCGCTCTCCTGCAGATTTTCATATTGTCTTGTTTATTTGAAAATTATGCTGTTGCTGTGTGTGTGTGTGTGTGTGTGTGTGTGTGTGTGTGTGTGTGTGTGTGTGTGTGTGTGTGTGTGTGTGTGT
>JBBIGC010000001.1:30734778-30746221 GCA_037576955.1 Lepidarchus adonis
TATAGGCATTTGCCTCTCAAAGATGCTCTTTTAATACCTGGTCATGTTACTGTTGTTAATTACCTAATCCTTCAGGTTTTGTGTGTGTTTGTGGGTTCATTTAAAATGCCATATTTAATTAATTAGTAATTGAATAATGTATTATGTTGACAACTAATCAAGTAATTATAGATAATGCACAGCTTTTCTGAGATTACATCAGATTTAACAATATTCCATACGCCATGTGATGATCTTAGAAGAAATTAAAATAGCTATCAACATTAAGCATACAGAGATTCAATTCAAGAAATCTTGAATCTTTAAATATTTTTTTAATTAATAGCCACATTTAAAATTTTTAAACCTGCTTTTAAAGGCTCATTGGGTGATATGGGTCAATTTCACATTCTTGTGCTGTATTAAATCCAAATATACTTGTCTAATGATACAGTTGGTCAGTGTTCTAAATTACCATATCATGCCATGATTTTCTTTTTATCACAAAAAGGACCAGTGTTGTCTGTGCATCTGGCCTTACATCCCATCCTTGACCATCATTGTAGTTTGTGGTTTATAGAGGCTATTTGTCAGTGCAAAATGGTAGTAATTCAAGAGTAAAGACCCATTATGTGAGATTTGTAGAACTGTGTGCTTTTATTCTTGTACAGGAAGTCTTTGCCGTTTGTATCACTACCCAAGAAAATACTCCCCAAAGCAACAGTACATCTACTTGAGAACAGCTTTAAAGTCATCTTTCCAGTACTGTTGTTTGGGGCTAGAGCAGGGATGTGTAATCTGTGGAGGGTATAATTTGTGGACTAGACAATCTAAGCTTTTCTGGGTCAAGTTAAAAGACTGTGGAGCTCTTGAGGTCTGTATACAACAGAGCCAATTTTACTCTACCACAGTGGTGCCTCTGCAGTTTTACCAGAGATACATACAAATATGTAAGCAACACTTTCTTTTTGAGTTTAGGACAGTTTTTCTATAAAATTTTGAACAATGCAAATCAGCACAGCATGCTTTCATTATATTGCCATGTTTCATAATCCTACATTTTGTAGAAAAACTCATGATGTAATCAGTGATTTCTTACATTGACTTGATGTTCCCAAGCCTTGGAAGTAGTTCTAGGACAGGGTTGTGGCTAGAGTAGTTTTTGACGCTAGTTTTTGAAGGCAGTTTCTAAGGCGAACATGAATAGTCGGCACACTCTAATTTGTTTCAGCCTTTCATCCCTTGTATATCTTAAAAGGCTTAGAAGTTCCCATGCTGTTTGCATATGTGTAAAAGAGTATCAAGCTTTCATACAAAACACCCCTCTGGTTTTCAATCAAATCCTTATTCATTTATTAAATACTCAAGGATGATGGAGTTCTAATGAGCCAAAGTTATTATCTGTGGGTGGGGAGGCAGCATGCAGCTTCACAACTTAAAGCACTACAAATACTGCTGAATTATGAGACCCAGTTGTTGTTGGACTTCCTGCACACTGATCAAAGCACAGCAAGGAGAGGCTAAGATGAGATACTTGTCTTCTCCTCCTCTCTCTCTCACTCTCTCTCTCACACTCTCTCTCTCACACACTCTCTCTCTCTCTCTCCATGTCTCCTTCTCATTTATTCCATCTAGGCCCCGTCCTCACCCTCCTCACCCTCGGCTAATGAACCAAAGTACGAGAAGCGATGGCTGGATGCTGTCTCCCTCCCTCTGTCCATGGCCCGAGTCTCTAGACACAAAGCTGGAAGCGATAAATTAAGGTAATCCACTGTGATGCAATATCAGCCCCAAAGTGTGCCACAACCAGGCTTGCTGTTGGTTTTGCAAGTATTTTTCATTTATGTGAGAGGATGTTAAGTCCAATATCTATGCAGCAGCATGCAGCGTCTGAAAAGGTCACTGATGCAGATTGCTGATAGAGGAGCTCTAAGGCAGAGAGGTTGATGAAAAGTAGTTCTAACTTTAGTAGACTGGCTTTAGACAGTATGAAAATATTAAATATTGTTTTTGAACTAGTAGTCTGTTCACTGAGCAGCATAGCGAATCACTTAAGGAGAAAAATAAATGTATAAAATATGTACTGAAGTATAAAGATCATAATTTTAATATGTAAAGTGTATTGCTTACTCTGAATTCACTAACCACCTTGTGGTGGATATATCTTGTCATTTGATTAGATCTTAGTCACTCTAAAAAGAATTGATTTTTGATTGCTTCGTTCCAGGCATCTCTGCACTTGGTACTTTAAATACCCAGGTCTAATCAGTTTAAAACCGCAAGCGTGCTTAAAAGGAATTTCCATTTTTATTCAGTCACTAAAACGTGAGGTTTTTCAGAGGGGGTTGATGAGAAGCGCTTTAGCTTTACATTGTTCACAGCCATGATGACAGAAAAAACAGCCCTCGGGGACCCAAAGACTACAGACATTTTTGCTCCAACTTAATGTTCAAATTTTAGAGATTTTGAACATTTAAAAAAATTTTGAGGAATACTCTTTTACGTTGTGATTTTAAAACTAGGGCGACTTCTGGAATTCACAGCCTTGTATTAAGATGCTTATAATTATATTCCTGCAGAAACAGCTCTAATATACTGCATGAATTATGAAAGATTTGCTTTAGCAATGTACATTGGTGTACAGTGCATTTGCCTGTGTCAGAAGCTTGAAGCTACTGTATCTTTTGACTTTATAAAGGGTGAAACTTTTCCCTTGGTATGCACTTGTTTCCAGTGGATTTTTGATGGCCTTCTAGAGCAATTTTCCCAGAAAAGATTACATTTTAATATCCACCATGTCAAAATAGCTGTTTGTTTAGGATTAGTCTGAGTTACTAAAAATTTGTTTTCTTCAGATTATGCATCATACACTCAGTCCCAGACAGTATCATATCCCCAGAGAGATTCATTGATTTTATCATTTCAAAACACCTTTGTGAGCCTGCTTCCCTGGAGAGCCTGCATTCACATCACCCTTTTTAGACCTGAATTCTGTTGCCTTCCCACCCCTTTCCTCCATCATCTTATTTGTTTCCACTTTTTTTCTGTTATTCTTTGTCTCTCTGTTAGAGCCCTTTCACAATGTATGCCTAGGCCCAGTGAAAATGCACTACTCCAGACTAATGGATTTTTTATTGTGTTCTGTCACTCACACAGACAGTTTCTTGGTTTCAGAGGACTTGGCGGCAGTCCGCTGGTAGTTCAAGCAGAACATTACATTCTCCAGGCAATTTCTATCAGAACCAGGCCAAGCAGGGAATAGTTGTACTGTGCACATGACCTGCATTAATTGAAATGATGGTACTTCAAACAGTTATATTGAGAACAAAGATTTAGCCCAGCCATGTTTTACTGTAGCGTTTTTACTGATTATCCTCATATTTTCATCCTCGTGTTCATACAACAGGTCTTCCGAAATTTCACAGGTCTACATTCTTTATATAACTTCATTTGGCACTATTCGTCTTTTTCTTCAGCATTTGGTTTAGTTTAAAATCTGATGTTATTCCACTATCTAATTAAGAACAAATATATTTACTGAAAGTTTCTTTGATGTTGTTTTTTCCATTGATTCAGCGGGTAACAGGAACTGGGGCTTCTGTATTGATAGATAGTCATTTTTGATTGCTCTCAACTTTTGATACATTGTTACAAGAAAAAACAAACAAAAAAGCAGACATTAGTTTTGAGTTTGTGTTCTGAAGTCTTGAAGATCATTGTGATGAATGAAGTTGCTCAACCATCATGCAGATATATTTTTCCACTATAGTCACAGTCACATCACATTCTCTTAAATACAAAGGATAGCTGTCATTAGATACCCAGTCCACCACATCACAAGGTAATTCATCTGTGCCACAGACCAAACACATACTGAAATTAAATGTCAAAAACATCCCATTAGATACAATTGATGACAAGGCTACCATGTCATGTTTTTCTTTTTATAAATCTATTCTATTCTACTTCACAGTTATCAATACCTTTCTCGAATGAAAACAAAATTAAACTATAAATTAAACAATAAATTAATTTATGCTGTTCTGAGTGTTTGTCTTCAGTCTATTGTGAAAACTCATAATAAGCACACAGTGATACCAGCATTTTTGCGATGTGAGAAATAATGTCTTTGTTCTGTTAATGTTGCATACTGACATAGCGTGTATAGCCTCATTGTTTACTGACATATCAGTAAAAGTAGAAAAGAAGCATTAATTTAATTAATTTACTTAATTAAATTAATTAAAACATTGATTACCATGATATTGCCCCTCTGTTATATCCTACATTTTCAGCTCACAACGTACAGCTGTTACTCATTTTGCCACAGAGAATTGTGGCAAAGGCAAATAAATTTTCTAAGCTTTGTACTATCAATGCATTCAATACTCACCCCATTCCCTCTCTCTCTCTTCCCTTCTCTCCTCTTCATTCAGATCAAATAGTTTTGAAGTATTTGCCTTAGATGGAGTATGCACCAATGTTCTACAGTTTTGCACTGCAGCAGAAAGCACAGACTGGCTTCAAGCAATATCAACCAATATCAATGATCTGACTCAAGAGAGTGTGAGTATTGTGTATCATACCTATCACTGATGAGAGTGAGAGCTTGGAGGATGCTGAGTGAACCCAAGAACATTTACATTCTATAAACGGTGTTAGACACTGGGTGCTCAGCTAAGTGAAGCTAACAGAAATAAGGCAATTACACCTAATGCTCATTTTCCACCCACCACCATATTTGCAGCAGAGAATGGTGGTGGAGAACCTGTTGATTGTGGCAGAGAGGAGAGGTAATAGCAACCTATAATTCTGAGTTGAAGCATAGCCACCGGAAGTATGCATAGCTGACAATAATAATGAAAAATCCAGAATTTCATCTGCATCAATTTTATGTAATACTTCGACTGGCACATAACATAAGGACACTAATGCACTGTTCCATTAAAATTCCAACCCTAGGTCTGTGTATTCAGAATATTGTAGATTTGTGCCCAGTTCTCCTGATGCAGTGTTCAAAACCAAGTAACAAAATCCTCTAAGAATATTGTCTAATGATTTCATTTCCTGTGCAGCATCTTAATTAGAGCCCTGATGATCCAGTAGGCCTTTTCTATAGCCGTGCTCAAACATGCTCTGATTTACTGCCACACAGCTGCTTGGTTTACACGCAATTACTGCCCTTACGTCAGCTAATTATGGATACAGAGACTGATTGCTAAATGTTCAATTAAGAGCTGATTGTATATGTGAGTGGGAAACGGAACTCTGACTTTTATTGTGGTGACCTATAACCCATAAATAGAATGTGAGACACATGGTTTGCCACTGACGGGTACAGGAGTTTAGAAGGATGTTATTTGACAGGTCCTGACCTGCAGTTCTTTGACGAAGATGTCATTACATGAGAAGTAAGCTTTGACTCTGATTCAGTGCTTCATTAATATGCTGTCAGTCATTTTTGGAACACAGTTGCTCATTAACAGAGAAGCAGCCCAGGGTAAAACTGTCAGGTTTGTCAGTGGAAGATTTGAATGTTGTAAAATTGAGAAAGGTCAAATAAGATTTAATGAATCTGCAAAGAAATTGCTGGGGGGTTTTCCTGAGAAAAACTTTTTCTCCTGCTCATCAGAATTGATTGCCATGTAGTTTCTTTTCCAACAAATAAAACCAGCCACAGAAGCTGCATTCAGAGCTGCATTACCTCTCCAATACATTGTGTGAACACTGAAGCAGAAAATATGCTACTTTACTACATGGTGCATGCAAATTGTGGTACAAAGGGAATTACAGTTCTAGTTCTTCAATCTTTCTGATTGCACTTGAATGCAGGAGGATACAGTTCAAATTAAGGGCTGAGTTTCTAGATATAGATCTAGCTCTCAGTGATTATTATTTTTTGATAGTTAATCATATCAATGGGTACTTAGGTCCATAGCTACACTTAATGTATGTTCATATTAACAGCCTTATATACAAACCCCAAAAAGAGGTGATGAAACACTGTGGTTAATGTTTTTTTAAAGTTCACTAGCATGAAATTCAAAATGAGCATAGATTTTATTAAACTTTTTTTTTTCAACATTTGATGTGTTGTCATTGTACTGCTTACAATTCAATATTTGTTAACATGATTTGCATATCATTCAAATATGTTTTTTAGCATTTTTTACAGCATCACAACTTTTTTTTATTTATTTAGGACTCCATAGTATCAAAACGCTTGAAAAAAAGAATTTAATATTGACTTCCAAATCAAATACCATCAAAGATTCCAAAAAAGCAAGCTGTTATTCTCAGCATCTCACCTGTTGAGGTTAAGACAGAGTGAGTGAAAGGACAACCAGGACTCGTGGAGGTGGTTTAGGTTTCACTGAATGTGAACTTTCCCTTCTTCAGAGGTCTTGTTTTGCACAGCCTGACCCAGCCCCTCCATCTGGTGTAGCTGTAATTCCTTTTTAGGGAACTCTCTGAGCGCCCTCTGAATGATTCAAAGGCAAAAGTAGCTTTAAAACAACTGCTGGCCAAATTGTTATTTTAGACTATTGCCCCAAGAACTCTTTGCATGACTGTTTGAAACAAAAAAAAAAGTATTATCAATTTCTTTAAAAATTATATACTATAAGGTGCCAAAAAACAAATTTGAATATCTGAGATCACTTAAGTTAACATAGTTTTAGGGAAGCATGTGATCTACCATACTACTTCAAATGATATTAATAGGCTTTAAACTGATAGATTTGTGCTTCGCAAATCCAAAGGTTCTTTGGTCAATTGATGAGGCATGAAAAATGTCTTTAGAGATTTTATTATAGAAAGTATGAAAAATAGAATAAAGGAAGAATACAGCTGCTTCTTTCTCCGACTCTGCTCTGAACTCAGACTAAAAGTCTACGTATGTGTGTGTGCCAAGGAGCACACGTTATCTCCATGTTTACAAAGACAGTCATGGAGCCTGAAACCTCCCGAAGGTCATTTGCACAGACAGTGAATTTAGAAGTGAAAATCGCAGAAGTGTATACTGATCATATTCTTAGGAAAATATATATTAAAGAAATATACCAAAATCCCACAATACTATGCATTATTTGTTATCTCCCTTAGCCTTATAGCTAATGCGAAACTAAGAAAGCAAACATCAAGCACAAAACATATTCTGGATGACTGATCACATATTGGGTAACTTCATTTTTGGCCACTTCTTTAACCACTTCTTTAACCTAAGCACAGAGCACTAAAAAGAAGGCCTTTAATAGAGAAAAAATATATATGAAATGTGCATGTTATATAAATCGTTAAGGACTTCAGTTTATAGATACATGTTAATTCATATTAACCTTTTATTTACCTAACAAAACTACAAAAAATCTTTTTAAATGTTTATCTGACCAACTTAATTGTATTTGGTAATCACATCACCATTCTTTGAAATAACACATGTAATAAGTACACTATTATTTCTATACTATTAGTGGTGGAACTGAAGATACTAACTGTAGTAGTTTTGTAATTAGAATGCAACTCACCCATGCCATTGGCACTGATGCTCCTCTATATCTTCACAGATGCTGGCAAAGAGAACAGATGAAATGCTTGAAATCTTTGAAAAGTTATTTGTCTTTCCCGAGGTGTCCCTGAATTCTCTGAATGTTTTTACAATATTATGTACTGTGTATGTTGAAAGACCGATATTCTCTGCAGTCTTGCATTGAGAAATGTTCCTATTGAATTGGTTGACAATTTTCTCATGAATTTTGGCACAAAGGGGTGAGTGACTGTTCATCTTTGCTTGCACTGTCTGAGCCTTTGATGGATGCTGCTTTTATACTCAATCATGATACCTCAACTGCTGCCAATATGTCTGCCTAAAAGAGTTTCTCAAACTGGTGTTATTTCTTCAAAACTCTATCCCTACTTCTGTTGAGTGCTGCAGCCTTCAAATTCTTAATTCTAATGTTTACAAATTGCAGTTAAATTGGTCAGTAAATATATCGAAAATCTTTTGTGAGTTAAACAAGGGATGTGAATTAACATATCACAAGTGGCTGTCTTTTTTACAGTTAAAATTGTGGAAATATTTATTAGACACCTGACAGTCTTCTTACAGCAAGTTAAAAACCACATATAATTTAAGCTCATACAGAATAAGGTTATGGGTTAGCTGTTTGTGTAGGTGTTACTTTTGCTCAGTGAGTACACACCTTCATTAATACCACCACATTTTCTTTAGTTTACATGTATATTGATGATGTGATTATATTTTAAAAACTATTATTTTGTTTTTATTTATAATGATGCTTATACATATATAAGTACATACCATAAAATTTGAATATTGTGAAAGGGTTCAATATTTCTTGAGATTTCTTTCAGAAAGTGACATTTATGTATTATATAGATTCATTACACATAGAGTGAAATATGTCAAGCCTTTATTTCTTGGCATTTTGATGCCACAACAGGGACAACCACAGCCTTGAGAGGATTGCCAAGCCAAATCCATTGAAGAATTTGGTGGAGCTTCACAAGTAGTAGACTGAGGCTGCAGTCAGCACATCATGAGCCGCTACACACAGACGAATCCTAGACGTGGGCTACAAATGTCTCAATCCTTTTGTCAAGTGCCTCTTGAACCAGAGACAACATCAGAGGCGTCTCACCTGGGCTGAGGAGAAAAAGCACTAGACTGTTGCTCAGTGTCCAAAGTTCTCTTTTCAGATGAATGTAAATTTTGCATCTCATTTGGAAATCAAGGACCAGAGTCTAAAAGAAGAGTGTAGAAGCACAGAATCAATGTTGCTTGAAGTCCAGTGTGAAGTTTGCACAGTCAGTAATGATTTAGGCACCATGTCATCTCCTGGTCACTGCCAAAGGTACCAAAAGCTGGTTTAACAACCAGGTTGTAACTGTGTTTGACTGGCTAGCAATCTCCCCTGACCTGAACCCTATAGAGAATCTATGGAGTATTATCAAGAGGAAGATGAGAGATACCAGACCCAACAATGCAGACGACCTGAAGGCTGCTATCTAAGCAACCTGGGCTTAATTACACCTCAGCAGAGCTACAAGCTGATTACCTCCATGCCACATCACATTGATGCAGTAATTCATGCAAAAAAAGCCCCAACCTAGTATTGAGTGAATAAGAATGAATATACATTTCAGAAACCTGACATTTCTGTTTAAAATATCACTTTTTTATTGATCTAATGTGATATTCTAATTTTCTGAGACACTGAATTTTGTTAATTTATTCTCTGTAAACCATATTCTTTAAAGTCCCAAGAAATAAAGGCTTGACATATTTCACTTTATGTGTAATGAATAGATATATGAATTTCACTTTCTGAAAGGAATGTCAAGAATAATTGAATTTTTTCACAATATTCAAATTTTTTTAGATGTACCTGTAATATTAAGATAAACTGTTAATAGACTCTCTGTTTTCTCTATTACAGATAAAAGCAGCAAACAAATTCTATTCTCTCGACGAGCAGGTAGATTCATTTATAATTTTGTTTTGATAAATTTTAAGTTTTACAGACTTTAAAAGCCTGTTCTCCACAATTGATCTGTAAATCTACCTTATGTGGGTCTGTACTAGGTGCACTTTTTAGTTTACAGTTACAGATTGTAATGCATTGTATTTCTGCATTCCTTATTAGCCTTCTTTATTCTGTTCCTCAATGGTCAGGACCTCCATTGAGCAGATATTATTTGGGGGGTGGATTATTCTCAGCACAGCAGTGACACTGACTAGAAGTGCCACTCAAAAACTACCAGCTTACTCTTGGTCCTGACCATTGATTAACAGGGTAAAGTGGGGTAACAAATGATGTAAAAATCAGATGGTCTACAGTTCACTCTGAGTGAAACTGATAAAATCTACAATCACAAGGTAGGTGTACTTAATGAAATGGTTCACCAAACGACATCTTTATATTTAGATATCTTTAACGATTTTTAAACTCACATTTCTGGACTGATAGTCATAGATGACAGATGTCGTGTCACATTAAGTCTTATCAAGGTTTTTTGTCAGTACTATTTTGTTGTCAGTACTGTTTTGTATCATTGTCATTGTAACCTAGAGTGGCAACAAAAGAAGAAAGCCATTTGTCTCTGCCACCCTCAGACTGTTATTTCATGCTTATATCTGCATTGTCACAATTACTTAAGCATCTGCAAAAAGTAATATAGCCGATTACTTCTGCAGTATTCACAGACAGGCCATGACTGGTGGAGGCAAACAAATAAAAGTCTGCCGATGCGTGTGCTGTGCTCAGCATGAGCAACCCTCTCAGCTGGGAGAATTTCTGCAGTTTCAGGGCAATTGATTTTCAGCTTGCGAATGTTTCTCTGTGCAGATCATCCATATGGGTTGGGTCTGTGAGCACCTTCACGGGAGTGATGCCAACCAGATTCAAAGCTACAAGTTTTTGGCATTGAAAGGATCCTCACTCTACGTTCTCAGGGGCCCTCCTGTAAGTCCATGGCTATACAGATTTAAAGTCAAAATATTTTCTGCACAAAACATAAATCATAAAGAGCACAACCCTACCCAAGGACACACTTCGGAGTCAAGGGGAAAGTGCAGTCAATCATAAGCTTGGCTACATATCTCATATAAACATCCTTTCGGCATCCCTGGTGCTTTGCAGATCTCAACACATCCTTCATAATCATATATAATGAATCCATTTGTTTTAATGGATTGTGCAGAGGACAAGCTATTACCACATTACCTACATTACTTATGACAAATGTTTTATTTTTGCCTTCCTTCAGTTGTGAAATACAACCTAATATTGTGCTTGTATCCATGTGAGGATTGCACATTACACTCACTCCTTTAAAATTGAATGTGCTGTTACCTCAGGTTGCAGTCACCCGATCAGTACTAATTGTTTATTTAGATTTAGTAACATGGCATGAAGGATAAAGACTTACCTTTTGAAAAACATGTTGCATTTTATGCATTCATAACACCTTGAAGGGAACAAACAAATAAAGTATACACAAGTTTTTATGTTTTGTTGCTATTCTAAGTGAGAATAAGTTACATAACCTCTACAGGGAAACAAACTTCAATGTGGCATTTTTTTTGCAAAGTTTAGAGGACAATTAGTATATTTTTGAGAAAAGAGGGGGTCCCTATATCACTTACAAAAATTTGTGGTTATTTCACTTTTTTGTAAGCGTGTATTTACCATCATATACTTTAGTAGAATGCAGTTGAATAACGAATAAATGCTTTATGGCAATATGAGAGCACCAGCATGTGCAGTGCGTCTAATCCTGCAGTTTACAGGAAGAAAGAAGGTGGGGTTCGTGCCGTTTTTCACTATTTTGCTGTATTGTTTATGTTTTATTCATTAGTGTTAGTGGTATCTGGAATGAGTTTATTGGACCAAGTCCATCTCATGAAAAATCGGAGCAGAAACAAAGGTGTTGCGTTTATATT
>JBBIGC010000001.1:30746752-30759402 GCA_037576955.1 Lepidarchus adonis
AATAATGCACTGTGTGTGTGTATGCATGCGTGTATGCAGTGAAGGGTGAAAGAGAGGCTGTACTCTGCTCTGCTAATTCCCTGTGCCCTGTTTCTGCTCTATTGTTTATGTTTTATTCACCATTAGTGTTGGTGGGTGAGATGGGGGTTAATAGTGCACTGTGTTAAGGCACCATCAGTGTGGTTTTGCCACAAGTCTCATCTCTAATGCGTTTACTGCTGTGATGTATGTTGAAGCCATTAAAAAGCATTTCTATCTGGACGTTTTCCTAAATGCTTTACTGTAATATGAGACTTCATGCATGTTGCCGGTTGTTAACAAAACACAGTGCTGTTCAATAAAGCCTCTGCAGCGTCATTACATGACTTGCGTCAAAAATTCAAGACACTCAGAGGAACTGAACGCTGACTTGAAGGACCCCCTGTAAATAATAAGTACAATAAAATGTACAATAGCTTGTTCTGTATAGAGGATGTGTACTCATTTCACTTCAACAAAATAATGCTATTTGACTGGGGTAAGCTAAATTTTTAAAACTGCATGGAAATTTATATTTTTGTGGGCAAATTTGCTGCACTGTAGTACCACACAGAATATTGAGAAGGGGTCAAAAACTGCCAAAACTTCTCAGCAGCCGGTAGTACAATTTTCTTTTACTGTCTGCTGAAGGTTGTAAGTGGTGTATGACCACCAAATTGAATCTCACTGCTGCATTTACTGTCTGTTTTGTTCTGTCAGGCAAGTGCGTCAGACTGGGCTCAAGCCGATGCCACATTTAACCTCTGTGAGGTTCTCTTTAAAGTTCATAAGGTACAAGTTCTGTTTTTATTAGTATTTCATTGCTCATGCTGTTTGATGTTCTGCTAGTGAAAACAAGGCCACTATAAATGATCAGTAGCGAGATAAAAAAGCCTACTTTATTACTGTCTGAGTTTGTCTCTGTGTGTGTTTGTGTAGCTGTGGATAGCAGAGGACTGCTGGATCCAGGCGAAGTTGTACCCAGGCCTGCAGCAGGACTGTGAGCTGCGGGACAATGAGCCTTTCTGCTTCAGTGTGCTGGTGGGCCATGGGCAAAGTCACTGCTTCAGTGTGGAGCTGGGCACAGAGCTGGCACTCTGGGAGAAGGCCTTCCAGAGAGCCGTCTTCATGGAGGTGCAAAGAGTAAGGGTGAGTACTGGGATTTGTGTGAGGAAAATGCACAGCTGTTAGAAATCTCAAGCTGGTAACAAATGGAATGTACCTTTTAGTAGATGTTTAGAGACTTTTTGAGGTCTCCAAAAGGTAGTCCTTTCTAAAATGTGTAAAGCATATGGGAATAAGCATAAATTACATTTTAAGGAGACCAGTGACAAGAAGATTTGTAAAAAGCATGACTCTGCCAAATGTATAGTACAATATGCTTTATAAATAATTACTATAGATCTTAATTTAGAAAGGCAACTAGTATTCCATATATTTAATATACTCCAAATTTGTCTTATGTTACAAATGCTTCTGGGAGAGTGAAGTACCTCAATCTGTTCTTTTTTACATTGCATTGCACAGCTCAACATGCTTGAAGGAGAACACTGATTACCAATTTCATTGCATTAGCTAACTTATGGAATATTAGCTAAAAGCTAATTCTGTTTTGCCTGCTTTTCATAGAATCATACACAGTGATAGATATAGGGCCAGCCAACTTACCCAGACAGAGCAACCTGAACAAATGGGAACAAAAGAACAGGGTACAAAGGAAATTACTCCCTGGATGATACAGCCTACACCTACAGCCTACACCAGCTCTAAAACTAAAGGCTAAATAGCTGCCTGTCGATTTTTCAATAAGTCATTGTGAAATGAAGTAATACTTAATAGCTTACTACTTTTTTTCTATTTTTCACTTCTACATTCTAATGATCTGTACTAAACTATAATTAGTCATGTTTTATATTTTGTGTCTGGTGTCATTTCCAACTAAAATTGTATTTGTGTTTGTTTTTAATCTCATAGTTCATAGATTATGTTGTGAGATATTTTTGCGTTAAATGAATGAATGCAGTTCCTAACCCTAGCAATCCACAAAACACATACAATTACAGTTTCTCATTTACATGTGAACCATTACCTTTAATTAACCTCAACAAGGCAGTCCATGAGATGCAGAAATAGAGTCAGGTCTGCGTTCACCATCTGATTTGTTCCTTTTCAAACATTATTATTTTTTAATTAAATTTCTGTGAAGAATCTGTTTTGTAAGACCTCTCCTCATTGAGCCGTTAAATTGACTCTCTTACACAAAGGTTGGCGGCATCATTGGTCTACTGATGAACTCCTGCAGGGCAACACTTGTAAAGAATGAGATGCCATGAGTTCAGGAGGTGAAGGATTAAAGTTTTAACTATTCGTTCTGCTCAATTCACTTTAGTCAGTCAAGGTCAGACTACAACTTTTCACTACAGTTTTAAACTCCATGCATGCTCTGGTCTTTTTGGGATGGCTATCTAGCCGCAATAGCTTCAGGTAAACTTGCTACAAGCTTGTGTCAGACAGTGATTTGATGCCACTGAATGTATACTTTTCACAAATGCCAAACATATGAATGAACTTCAAAAAGGCAACTATAGGGTATTATACTTTGACACTCTGCATGAGCTCTGCTGTGAATTAGTATAACTGTCAGTCTTTTGTCAAGGAGCTGGAGAGCTTGCAGGAAAGGTTGCGACTCACCTGTCCTTGACCCAGGCTTGTTATTAAAGCTTATAGTATAAAGCTTGGAAGGCTAGCAGTTCCCAAAATCCAAAAACATTGTGAGAATCCAAACTCAGATCATCCACAAAACATGCCTGTATTTAGGGTCTGTTTTCATTCAGATATATCCTAAGACCGTTCCAGATGTCAGGTTGAAAATTTCAAACAATGGCCAGCAGTGCTTAGTATAATTTTCATTTTTCATTGAATAGTAAAGGTTGACAAAAGGCAGCTCTGAGCCCGAGGGCTGTGATGCTTGGTACCCTTAACTAGAGACATTTATAAATAATACAAAGGAAGGAACCTGTCAGAAGAGATTAAAATCACTACAATACTCAAATGTAGCAAGGGCAAAGTAGCAAAGTGTAAACCCCCCACCAGAACCACCAAATCTTAGGCTGTGGTTCTGCATTGGTGTTTCTCACAAACCAAAAGCCATTCCCGCAGTTATCTAACTCTTTGTATAGTCTTCTCTATAACATTCGTTTATGTCTCTGACTGTATAAGCTGGGCGTGCCATAAGAAGACCATGTGAGCTGTCTGTGAAAGTGTATGAAAAATATTATAATCATATTACATTCTGCAGCGTATTCATGAGGAAAAGTCACAGGGAGTTCAGGATCATGATTCATCCAAGTTCAATTTCATTCCCATTTAACTGTGTGAACAAAAGATTCTAAGGCAAGCGCCTAACTCAAAAGGTGGAAAATGTTCATATTTGATACGGAGGCCAAAGCGAGGATAGTGCTGCTCTTTCAGGCCATATTAAGTGAGATTAAATGCTGGTTGCCCTTAATCCTCACTGGCCAAATCCTTCTAGGCAACGACGGCAACTATAGTCATCAATGGCTCTGCAGCATGTAGTGCCATTACTAAGATGTAATTAAGATTAATGTCTCCATTAAACGATTCGTGAACTAGCAGCTTGTCGACCACATCATCGTGCCACCAGCATGGTCATTGCACTTGATTAATTAGAATTTTACAGCTTGGTTTTGGTGCTGGATTTTGTAATTCATGGTGTTGGGAAATTGATGGCTGGCTTAAAGAGCAGAGTTAATGCTCCATGCGGTTTGGTTGCTGTCAACCTTCAGAGTCACTTGGGACGCTGATGAGTTTATTCTGCATGTGTGAGCATGCCCAGTGTGAGGATTATCCCGAGGTGTTTTTCCGAGATGTGCAGGGAAGAGTTGCACACTATGCTTCTTAAGAGCAAAGCACTTTTTACACAAAAAGAAACATCCAACGGAGGGGAAGAACAACACAGAAAATGATCAGCCCTTTTTCCCGCCTTAATGATGTAAACTTGAGATATTGTCCTATGGGAGGCTACTGAGTGTGATGGAGGATTTCAGTAAGTGGGTGATTCTCTGTTCTCCAGCCAATTAGTCAAACCTAATTAAACAGTAAGTGTTCAGCAGCTCATTTCCAACTAAGACTTGCAACGCAACAGGAATGCAGCTTGAAATAAACATGAGCAAGAGAGAGAAAATAAAAGCTCTTTGTGTTTATCTAGATCTTTAAACATGATGGTTGTTTTAAGACCCTTGACCATCATGGGCCGCCAGCTGAAGGTGTCAGACAAGGTTCAGTTGCTCTAAGCGTGCTGCAGAATCAGACATGCGTGTTCTGATTTGCTGGCTCCATGCTTTGTTAAGAAGCCAGTCTGTGTTTGCTGACACTGCTGATCAAACTTCAGCTTCACTCAAACCGACAGGAAAATCCTAGAACACACCTCACTATGTGTTTTCTCAAATTCCCCAAGGAAGCTCTCCAATTAGCGCTGTGTAGTCTGCACTTTACATGTCACAGACAGCGCTCACACTAGGCGACAGTAAGCAGTGGAAATCCGCCTCAGCAGCATCTTGCTTTTCTTGGCAGCTGAATTTGTTGTGCCTCCTAAAGCATGGCAGTGCATCTGGGAGGAGAGCATGAAGTCCTTCCTCAGTTATTGCTGACGGGGCTCTGTGATTAAAGCTATTAGCAGTCTATCCCTGTCCTGACTGGAGCATGGATAGTGAAGTGCACCCGTGCTCAAAACTAGCTAGAGTGAAATGTTAAAAAAAGAGGCTGGAATTAAGCACACTAGCATGTCTCCACAGACATTAAATTGGATATTCTGACATTCAGACTGATTGAATTCTATTTGTACAATGATGAAACAGGAGGTGTAAGAAGTCGAGACCTACACAGTGCTACTGTAAAGGTTTATGCAGCACAGAAATGTTTCCAAAGACAGCGTGTAAATTGGAGCTTATGAACCTATCAACTGCGCAGGTACGTTTATAGTTGTTAGATAAGACGGAGCAGAGATCTTGATGAAGCCAACACAAATGATTTACACTTTCTTCCCATATTAGTCAATGACATGGAGCCATATGCAGGAAAGATGGTTTGTATACATTTAATAGCATCTCTTCAAACTCAATAGATCTGCTGTGAAACGATCAAAATGTTACTGCACGGTGACCATAAAATCACTCTCTGGTTCTGCCTAATTGATTTAATGTGACCACCGCCTCCATTCCCATAGATTTCATGCATACAAATGTTTCCTCTCCCTGGAGCATTTGATGGTGATTTTAGGAGTCCAGCAGCTTCTCAATGTGCAGCACGACTGTGATGGAATGTGTTGGCTGTTTCCGAGCATGATACACTTTTAATCATATTGGCTAAACACATAGTGTCAATAATTTAATTAAGGTTGAGAGGGAGATTATAAACCAACAGGAGAAAAAGAAACACAATCAAACCAGGCTTTTCTGTCTGTTGCTATCTTGACTCCTTTTCCTTCAACGTCCATTGTCATCTGGCTTGTGCAAATGCAAGAAAAAAGTCTCAATTAGCGAAACACCCTCTGGCAGCCTGTCCTCTAAGACAGTTTACTAATAATATCTAAATTGTTCTCTATTGACTGCATAATATATTCATTAGATTTCAAACCCTTTGATTTTTCTAATTTCCCTTTCTGCTAAGGAGAGAAGTGCTGGGCAGCTGTTGCCATAGCGACTAAACTATACCTGTCCTATTCTTGCAGAAAGTGACTGCTTCACTGGCAGTGGGAGTGCTGGAAATATATTCTTACAGTATTTACATAAATATGAATGGAACAGTAGGAAAAGTATGAGAAGGAAATGATAAGTGCATTTGGGTGCTGACATTATTATTATTTTTAAATTAAGTGTCTTTTTACAGGTTTATTATTAACTACTGTTATTCTCTTTATTTGACAGTCAAAAACCTATATGTGCAGTAGCCAAGGGAAGATACTGTGCTTTACAGTTGACTTTGAATCTGGCTTTTCCTGCTCAGAGAGCATTTCGAAGGTAAGACGTCAGTCTTTACTCCAAAACATACTCAGTGGTGTCGGCATCTACCCGTTTCTGGTTATTGTCAGGCAAGTGGAATATTTGTGTGCACTAATTATGCTCTAAAAGGAGCATTCAGAGTTGTCATAGCCATCAACTTGTGCTAAGATTATTGCCTAAAGTAAATTTCGAGGATATTTCCCCCTTATTACCAAAACATGGTTAGATGAAATGGCTCATTATTATATCAGGATTACTATAATCTTGACTTATAGAGTACTTTGAATATTAATTGGCCAGCACGAGTAGATTTCAAGACTGACGGACTGGCCTAAATCTGGGCTTTATTGTTAATGAGTCAAAACTAATTTGCATAGGAATGAGTGTGCGTTAGCCGATCGGTTTCACTCTGTAAGGCAGCCGTTACAATGAGTTGGGATGACGTATATGCAAACGAGGCCCGATCAGGCCTTTCAGCGGCTCTTAATGAGCTTCTTTCAGTACAGACTCCAGCTGTCCGTCTCTGTTTGTGACTAAGTACTGCTACAGCAGTCCATTTGCAGAGTCACTCTATATGAAGCAGGTAATGAATACTTTCCATTCAGGATGTGAAATGAGGATGCAGTATGAAAAGTTGTTTAAAAATTCTGTACAGTACTTGAAAGCCATACAAGAATGTGCTTTACAGCTGATTTTGAATGAAGTATTATTAGTGGTTTCCACTTTTAAAACTCATTGTAACTCAAGTAGAGTGAGGACACTTTTTCTGTAGTAGCCCCAGAAAACTCATTGTAATTCTGTATCTTGCACAAAAAGCTCAGTAGTAATGGACATTTGTCAACTTTGACTTTGCTTTAGCTTTTTGACCTGCCTGCTGTATTTGATTTCCTGTGGTCTCGTCATCCACAGAAAGTCATTTGGAGATATAAATTTTCCCAGCTGAAGGGTTCCTCTGATGATGGGAAGACAAGAGTGAAACTCTTATTCAAGAACTCAGAGAGCAAACAGATAGAAATGAAGGTAAGATATACATATTCTGCTCTCAGGATTAATCTAATGGACAGTCTACAATTTATGTAGAATTATCTTGTCAGGAACTGTAAATAAATACAGAAATAATGTCACCCTGTGTTCTCTTCCCTTACCCATTTATTGCATAGAAATTAATATGTGAAATTTTAAAAACTGATTATTTTTGTGATTGGCCTAACCAGGAACTGGAGTTTGCTAACCTGACTGCTGTTCTTCACTGTATCCACTCCTTCATCGCTGCCAAAGTGGCCTCAGTGGACCCTCTCTTTGTCAACAATCAAACCATCACACGAAAGTACATGTACAACAGCTAGGAATACAAGTGTTGTCAAAAACATGTACCATCTGTGGATTCAGTCTGCTATTTTATGCACAATATCAATGAATATATCTAGTTCTTGTTATTTTTGTATGACTCTTATAAACCAAGAACAATGTATTAAAAATTTAAAAAGATTTTGGACTAGATGATATTTTGACATGCATTGATTATCGGTTTGGTACTCAATTACAGTATGTTCACTCATCAGCTTAAATTCAGTTTTAATTATGTTTAATTTAATTATGTAGCAGAGCTAATGTTCACATATGGTGTAAGGCATTATGAGTTTGTTAATGCATGTATTGCATTTAACAAATTACAGACTAAAACGGGTGAACTTTCGAAGGAGTTACAAACTCAGTTTGTATTTAACTTCCGTTCTTGTGTCTTTCTTTAAGGTTGCTGATTCTTGGTTATCCCCCAATCTGTATACAGGTGCAATTTTTATGATTTCATGATCCATTACCTTATTAATATTTTATCAAATCAATGTATATTAAAATTTAGATCCCAGATCAAATGAAAGGCCTCAACCTAAAGATTTTTTCATTCCTCCAGCATGAACTTAAAGCTACATAATAAAATTTTGTAATCTGTGTCCATAGTTTTCTCTTTTTGAATTGAAAATTCCTTAATTATAATCACACTATACAGATTTGTAGTGTAGCTGTAAAAATAATTGTTTGGTTCAGCAGTAATTAGATCATGTAGGGTAGCCATCAGCTGTCCTAAGAAAGTTTCTTCCTTTTTCTAATCTGTGATAAAACTGAAGGCCCCTCATTTACAGCTCTGTTCTGTACGGTGTTACAGTACTTTTCTAAATAAAGGAACAGTTAATGAACTGTTGATATAGATGTGTATGGTCTCTTTTTGCATTCAGATTACTGGAAAACCTTGATTTTTTAAATGAACTGTTCTCTTTGTCTTGTGATTTTCATAATAATTAGAAGAAACAACTGGACAAATGTTAAAAAAAAAAACCTTTGCAGTACATTTAAAAATGTCTCAATCAAGGTAAACTCATTTAAATAGTGTTATAAAATGTATTTACATCAGTTACTCATATTTTCTTATGTAGAACAATAAATGTGTCTTGTTTCACACAATACACTGTCCAAAAGCAGAATATAGTTTTCAGAAAGCAACACATGCACTTTGAACAAAAGAACCATCTTAAGCACTTGGATGCAAGGCAAAAAGCTTTGCAGGGTGAATTCTAAAGTAGCAGCACTCAAAGCTAGTTTCAAAGAGCTCAGTCCACTGGGCGAAAAATGGGCAGTCACTTGAAACTGGTCAAATAAACGTTTGAGGGAACAGAAAGGTTTGAAGAAACTGCATTAAAAGACAAGGGCATATTGTGTATTATAAGCTTTTCAAAGAGATGACAAAGTTGTGCCATTTGAAGCACGTCAGCACAAGGTCCTCTCTGTTCAATTATGCACACATCTTCAAGAGAAAACATTCTTTACTGAAGAGTTTACAATGTAATGCTTAGGCTTTTTGCGTCATGCGAGTTAGTGTTCTCACAAGAGTGATGGCAGAACTACTGATGCATACATAATAACAGTTCGTCGTTTTGTTTGTTTTAATTCATCACAAAAATGTCAAGAAATTATATTCAGCTATTTAAATTGTATAGTGGGATGTAAACGTTTGGGCCCCCCAAGTGAATATGTGTATTTGTGCTATATTTTTATCTAACAGTGTTAGATAAACTGATAAAGATGGATGTATTTTTGGTGAAATTTTGGTTTTTCTACAACTGTAGAGTGAAAAAAAATTAATGGAGTGCAAAAGTTTGGAAACCCAAGAGATTTGAGCTCTTATCTAACATTCACCAAGGTCTTAATTAACTTGTTAAGGCTAAGTTGTTGTTTTTTTCTGTTGTTTTTTTTTAAGTGCAATTACTCCTCAAACCTTGTCCCAATGATTAGCAGCCATTGGCTCCAAGCAGCTTAAAATTTTAATAATTGATATCCACAAAGCAGAAGGCAGCTATAAGGCAGTTTCCTCAGTTTGTAATGCAGTTAAGAAATGTCAGACACAGACAGTGGAATTGTCTGAGGTCTGGAAGACCAGGAAAACATACATAGAGTACTATTGGTAGGATTGCTTGAAAGGCAAATCAGAACCATGTTTGAAAAGACCTTGAGGAAAAAGCAGCCTGAAGTGGTGGTGCACTGCTGTACTTTGCAGAGTCATGTGCACATACTGTATAAGAAGAGTCATAAGAAGAAAACCTTTACTTACTAAAGCCATTTCAAGCCCTGAAAACAACAAGTATCTCATCTATCCTATACTCTACCTACATCTTGCTTTATAATTGAATTGAGGGTCTGGTGTTAGTATGGTGTGTGTTGAACTTTTCCAAACAACTCTGTGTGTATTTATCAAAAAGTTCTACTTTTTTCGCATTTATCTACAAAGCATCGTTCCTGTATTGATGTGGAACATCCAGATTATCTGTTACTGTTAAGAACAGGAGATACCGCCTGACTCTTGGCTGTTTAAGAATTCTGCAGCATGCCCTTCTACTGATCTCTCTAGGACAACCACAGGAGACTGAGAACAGCAACAGTTTCTGAATTTCTTCTATTTTTTAAATCTCTGCTTGTCCGTGGACCAGTGGAGGACCATGTCTTCCACAGAACTACAACAGTTTGCCTGAAATGTCTTTTGACCATATATGGAACAGAATTCTCATGAGGTGCCAGTAATTGATATTGTGTCCAGAATTGAATTTTGAATGTAGTGATTGGTTGGAATAGCATAATTAATATCTAAGGTCATTATTCTAGAGCAGTGTTTCTAGTTCTGTTCCTTGACTGAGAAACACAGCATTCTAACAAAAACACCATACAGCAGGTAAAATAAGTAATGAACATGTCGACAATTTTTGAAGTAAATATATTTCTATATTTCTGCTATTGACATGAACTCATCAGATGTCAATAAAAGCACATTCAATCCACACATACAAAGAAATCAACCATAGATGTGCATACATGATGTGTAATAAAATGGAATGACACAGGGAAAAGTTTTGAACACACGAAAGGAAGGTGCAAAAAGACTGGAAAGTCATGACACCAGCTGAAATCTATTAGTAATTAAAAAGCAATTCTGTCACTCACTGCAAATTAAAATCAGCTGATTCTGTCTCAACTGATGGTGTCTCATTACCAAGGTGTCACACAATAAACCATCTTATGATGGGTAAAACCAAAGAGCTGTCTCAAGACCTCCACAATTGTTGCAAAATGTACGGATGTCATTGGTTACAGAAGAGTTTCTAAACTACTGAAGGTTACAGTGAGCACTGATGTGGCCATAAAGAAATAGCATCATTTCAGCATAAATCAGCCATGGCAAGGTGCAAGGAGCTTTCCTAGAGCCAGGGACCTCTTGTGGATACTTAGCTTCAAAAAGACCTAAAATTAGCAGGTACAATTGTTTCAAAGAGAATACAAAATGCAGTCATCCTCCATGGCCACACTCACCATGTAAGACTCCATTGCTTAAGACAAAGGATGTTAAACCTGTTTAAAGTTTGCTGTCCAACATTTAGACAAGCCTGTAAAATACTGTGAGAATATAACCTGTTTAGATAAGGACAAAATTGAACTCTTTGGATGCCATAATACACATCATGCACTGTATATCACCCTAAAATCACAGCATACGACACTGACATGCTTCATATAACTGAATGAGAACAGAATCTAGAAAATCTATGGAAAGAATTAAAGTAAAAAGTTCACAGAAAGGGCCCTTCAGGATTTGAGGACTGTTTGTGTGGAAGAATGGGCCAAAATATGCCTGAGACTAGTTCCTCCATTCAGGAGGCCTCTTGAAGCGTCATCATGGACAGAGGCTTTTATTCTAAGTGTTATACTGTTGTGTATATAGAATTTCATTGTGCACGTACCTGTACGTTGAACACATGACAATAAATGTATTCTTATGTAATTCAATTTTATTAAACGTAACAAATTGTTATCTGTTACCAGCATTTGGTTAGAATTTCATGTCATTAACACCTCTAGAAAATATATGACATGAAATGCGATGTGTTCAATATGTATTTTACCTCCTGTAGCTCCAAACAGATTATAAAAAATGGCTTTATAGTAACTTATGTGAAAGCACCATTAGCCAGAACAGTATACTGCTCTCAGTTTAAGCATAAACACAGATATTAATGATAGATGTGCCTAGAGTAAAAAGCAAAAAATTTAATTAAAGCCAAAAAGTTTTTTAAAATCTGTTCAACGTGTAAGCAGCTGCTTTTGCCATGATCAAGCAGGCTGATTTCTGCCCTAGGACAGAACAAGGGCTTCAAAGAGTTGAAGATTTTCTGAACTTTAAGGAGTTTTCTAAGCCACATGGATTTGAGTGTTATTTGACTGAGATTTCAGGGGGCTGACAAATTTGACATGCACAGCTGTGCTCTGTGTTTATAGCTGATCTTTCTACCCTACCTACGTAATTCATGTGCTTGGAGAGCAGCAAAAGACTAGAAAATCAAGTGGCTTTTGTGTGGAGTCAGCAGGGTATGACTAGGCCTTCTGAGGAAGAGAAAACTCTGGGGTAGAGAGACAGCAGAGTAAACACACCAACTCTCTGCGAAAGATCACACCCGCAGAACACAGTAAGGAAATGTCTCTTTTTCATATTTAAAAATGTGTTAATTATAAAAGAATTTCTGATTTATCTTAAATTTACTTAAATTGTCTGGTTTTGGAAGATTCCATAATAGTAACCTTCTTTGCACTTCAGCAGTTTACTTAACTGGTTTAAGTAAAGAAAGAAGAAAGATACAGAAAAGAGAAATAAATGCACCAGAGGAGCTTCATAGCATTTAGTATATGACACATTTACAATGAAAGGCATGGGATGTTCTTCTGCTTTCACAGAATTCAGCTTCATTTTTTGTGCTTTTGCTTCTTCATTGTAGCTCTGAAGCAATGTCCGGCTGTATGCCCTGGCTCCTGCTTTGCAGCATTCTGCTTTTGTATTTATTTGCGGCTGCAACTACAACATCTGAACGTAGGACATGTATCTTTTACTTTTTCACCTTCTCACTATTTTTTACATATGATGCTTCACACCTCATCAATGTAGATATATCCACAGTAATAATTCATCATTTCTGTGTAGCATCATATACAGGTACATCTAAAAAAAAATCATGAAAAGTTATATTATGTTTCTTGATATTTCTTTCAGAAAGTGAAATTCATGTATTATATATTATA
>JBBIGC010000001.1:30785911-30801873 GCA_037576955.1 Lepidarchus adonis
AGATAGATAGATAGATAGATAGATAGATAGATAGATAGATAGATAGATAGATAGATAGATAGATAGATAGATACATAAAGAGATAAATTACCTTCAAATTTTATTGAACCATCACATTATAAGAACGGTACTGGCTGCACAGATTTGCTTCTAGCAACACTTGAGGCTATGTGTTCCATGCTTTAATATCATGCCTATCAATTTCCTTATAGGTTACAATGACTGGAGGGTGTTTTGCGGATATGACAGAGTGGAAAGCAAAACAGATCTGAGGGCTGTGGTACGTGACAGGGCTTTGGTTGAAAAGCTAATGGATCTATACGGGCATCCCAACAATATTGATGTGTGGCTGGCAGGGCTGGTGGAGGATCCGCTTCCTGGCGCTAGGACTGGCCCACTCTTTGCATGCTTGATCGGAAAACAGATGAAGATGCTCAGAGAAGGTGACAGGTAAGTCAGAGAGGCCACTGTTATTGTAAGCAATAAATTGTATTTTCAATGCGGAGGCCTTGTCAAATGAAAAATCATCTCCAAGTGCTATGATGACTAAACTGCACTATTTTACAGATCAATACAAGGGAGAAATAAGTTGTTTTCTCTCTACATTAATGTAATGAAAGATGTACTGTGCAGTACAATTCATACATTTTAATAGTGACTTCTCTTCATACATCTTTATATGTCTATTATATCTCAAAATTAACCTAAATTATGTGCCAATCAAAAACCAAGACTTACCTAGCAAACCTGTTTCAGATTCTGGTGGGAAAAGCCTGGTGTGTTCTCTGCATGGCAGAGACAGGAGCTCCAGAGGCACTCCATGTCTCGAGTCTTCTGCGACAACAGTGACGTGAAGGAGGTTCCCCTTGATCCATTCACTGTGGGAAAGTACCCTGAGGACTTTCTTTCATGCAATGGTGTACCATCATTGGACCTGGATGCATGGAAGGAACATCCTGAAAAAGGTAAAACTTTTTTTAGATCTGGGCTTGGGCTCTCACGGCAAGAAAATCAAAGTGGTGTTTAGATCCATGCATACTAAAGAGAGGCTATAATTTAAAGATGATGAAATTACCCAGATAAGTCAACAGGAGAGGGTAAAAAATGCCAATTTATTCTCAAAGTGAATAACTTAAATCACTCCTGCTCAATTTGCAGCACTGAAAACCCTGCAGGCTCCCAGGTGAGATGGAGAATGGCTAGCTTCTTACAAAGCTGACAAATTCATTGTGTGAGATTCGTTACTATGGTTATACTTTGGGAAGGTGCTATATTTAAACACTCAGCAAAGCAAAGAATCTTAACAGCTTTCTTGACCCCCTGCTGCAATATGTCTCAAGGTTGTCTTGAAAGAAACATCTATTACACAGGAGCCCACGGTTTTCTTTTTAATGATTTAAGTTCTGAAGTTGAGGATTAAACCATGTATTAACATTTGTGCCGCATGCTGTATGCTTCTAGTACATATCATTCACTCATTAATACACAAGAGTAAGTGCTGAACCAAAAGAAACTGGTGCTAGTGAACTGTGATTCCAAAAAAAAGTGTAGCAGACCAGCACCAGTGAAAATACCCAGGGTATAGGATAATAAAGTGCATATTGCATAGAAAAAAGATAATATTTAATGGTTTAGCTGATTAACTTGATCATATTTTATGAATAAATATATTTATATATTTATGTATATTTTTATTTGATACCTGCTACAAAGTTGGACGACAGAGTGAAGAATATTTAGGTCACACAATTTTGAAACAACATTTTTTGTTTTTATTGCATTTTTTAAAATGTTCCACTTTTTCCAGAAATTAGTATTTAGTAGAAATTTCAGGATATTATTGCTAATAAACAATAAAACTCAATAGGCAAGTTTATAACCCATTTCTTCTGAATGTTTATTACAAAACATCTTTCATTCAAATCAAAATGCTTCTGCATCTTCATTAAGGCCTATACTTGTAAATTCATGTATTTCAGCCCAGGTGTGAACTTTTATTCAGCACAAACTAATCTGTGCAGCCTTAATGACCATATGGGTGTTATTTGAATAGGCTGAGAGAAGCTGATGTGTTTTTATAGAAACATTTTAATATAAAAAAATAGAATATTTTGTATGATTTCTAAAATCTAGTCAAGTCAATTTTATTTCTATATCACTTTTTACAACTTACATTGTCACAAAGCATCTTTGCAGAATTCGGGTTCAAGCCCCTACTCAGCAAACCAAAGGCAACAGAGGCAAGAAAAACTCCCTAAACCATAGAAAGAGACCTTGGAAGGAACAGGCACAGCAGGGGATGGATAGTAAAAGCATAAATGAATAAATACATTAAATAGTAATAATAATAATAATTGCAGTTTAGAGCTCCTGTTGCACAAAATGATAAGACTGGCTCTGATAGAAAGGGGTCTGAATCACAGTCAGAGCCATTTCAGCGACATATTGGACATCTACACAATATTAGACAGGTATTGTTAATATTCTGGCTGGTTGGTGTATATTATATAAGTAGCTGAGGTCAGATTAAAAACACTAACTGAAACTACATAAAACACCAATGTCCTTATTGTAGGAAGCAATAACAGCTGACATATATCACCCTATGATTGGTTTCTCCATTTTGGTCTAGTTAACCATGCTTTGATGAAAGGTGGCTGTCTTCACTGCAGAATTTAAGGTGCAACATCAGCATGCAATGCTTCTAAATTAGAAACAGGACGTCCATCAAAACTGAAGCGCTGCCACTTGTGGTGGGCTTAGTCACAGCTTCGCTGATTACATTTGGAGCATTTTTGCTGTGTCATTGTCACTCACTACATACTTATGCCAAGGTGTTATATATTATCTTTTCTTTTTTCTGGATTTTCACTTTGTTTTGGTAGCTTGCACCCACATGCTGAAAAAGCAAGTTATGCCCCTGATTTATGCATAATAAAGTGCCATGCTTCTGGGGAGGCAGTGAATAAGCCTATTCAAATGCTTTTAAGCATGACCTGTAAAATTTCCTGTCATTCACCTTATGAGTTCTTATTAAAGCCATTAATTGCTGTTAGTTAGTGAAATCCTCAACATCCTCCATAAATGGTCTTTAGAGATAAGGATTTTCATGGGGCTCACAGTCTTTTCAACTCTGGAACTCTGCCCAGTGGTAAATATTGATCCATTAGGAAACTGTAGCGGTGCCAAAACAATAAACATATTCACACCTGTTACACAGAGACACTTGACTTCATAATGAACATATACAGTCATTTGTACAGTATCTCAAAAAGTGAGCACAACGCTCACATTTTTACAAATAATTTATTATTTCTTTTCATGGGACAGCACTGAAGATATAACACTTTGATACAGTGTATGGCTTGTATGACAGTGTAAATTTGCTGGCCCCTCAAAATAACTCAACACACATCCATTAATGTCTAAACCACTGGCAACAAAAGTAAGTACACCCCTGAGTGAAAATGTTCAAATTGTGCCGATGTGTCGATCTTTTGTGTGGCCACTATTATTCTCCAGCACTGCCTTAACTGTCTTGAGTTCACCAGAGCATGACAGGTTGCTCTTTGATGATAACATTACAGTTTCTTTAGCAGGGCATTGGTTATCTTGGAGGGGTGTTTGAGGTTGTTAGCATGTTGGAATACTCTTTCTCTGCTTAAGTATGTCACAGTCCATGTTGACATTCATGGTTCCCTCAATGAAGTGTAATTCTAATGCACTAATGCAGCCCCAAACCATGAGACTCCCACCACGGTTGACTGTAGACAAGACACACTTGTCTTTTTATTTCTCACCTGGTTGCCACCACACACGCTTGACACTATCTGAACCAAATAGGTTTATCTTGATCTCAACAGACCACAGGACATGGTTCCAGTAATATATGTCCTTTGTCTGCTTGTCTTCAGCAAACTGTTTGCAGGCTTCCTTGTGCATCATCTTTAGAAGACGCTTCCTTCTGGGAGGACAGCAAAGCAGAGCAATTTGATGCAGTGTGCGGCATATGGTCTGAGCCCTGACAGACTGCCCTCCCACTCCTTTAACCTTTGCAGCAATGATGGCAGTACTCATACATCTATTTTCAAAAGACAACCTCTGGATATGACGCTGAGCACAGGCACTCAACTTCTTTGGTCAAGCATGGCGAGGACTGTTCTGAGTGGAACCTGTCCTGTTAACCCATCCTGCAGCTCAGTTTCAGGGTGTTGGCAATCTTTTTATAGCCTAGGCAATCTTTTATGTAGAGCAACACCTCTTTATTTCAGATCCTCAGCAAGATCTTTGCCATGAGGTGCCATATTGAACTTCCTGTGACCAGTTTGACAGAGTGTGAGAGCAACAACACCAAACTGAATACACCTGCTCCCCATTCACACCTGAGATCTTGTAAAACTAACGAGTCACTTGACACCAGTGAGGGAAAATGGCTATTTGGGCACAATTTGGATATTTTAACTTAGGGGTGTGCTCACTTTTGTTGCCAGCAGTTAAGACATTAATAGCTGTGTGTTGAGTTATTTTGAGGGGACATCAAATTTACAAGCTGTACACTTATTACTTTACTGTACATATCAAATTTATCAAAGTGTCATAGCTTTAGCGTTATTCCATGAAAAGATAAAATAAAACATTTACAAAAATACTCACTTTTTAAAAAATACTGTATATTTGAATGAAGAGCCTACTCAACAGTGCAGGGGTTAGTTTAAAACACGTATGTGATGCTGCATTTGAATCTCAGCCTGTTCAGTATTCTGATTGTATATGTGGAAGCACTTGGCATTCTTCATAGTTCCACATTCAGTGGGAGAGGCAGATTTACTTTAGCCTGGTCCCTCTGACCTCTGAGGTTTTGCCACACTCCAGACCTATCTCTAGTGTTTATTCAATCTACCTCTGCAACTTGGCTATGTAATAGGCTGCTGCTGGACTGCCATGGGCTGTGATAATGTCCTTGGGAAAAGATAGAGGGAGGAAATGGATATCACAGTAATTCTTGGGCCTCAGGCCACTGAGGGCAAGCACATATATCTCTTGTGGTAAGGGGCTCCCGAATGACAAAAATGGCTCTTTTCTCCTATGTGATTGCCTTGTCGTTCTCAGGAAGTATACAGAAAATGGGTTCTTCTAATAAAGCACCAAACAAATAAAGCTAAGAGCACTGTGAATTACACTCAAGGGCCCTTGTCCACCAGAATCCTATGGGTGATTCCTGCTCTGTTCATTGCATCTTTTGGGAAGAAAATTGTCTGAAGAGGATGTACACCCATGTCTGTTGAATTCATGGATGAAACTACGATCCTGAGCCTGGAGTTGAACATTTCAGATATTCCAAGAGACTTGACTTCAAAATGACTCTTTTACGGAGCTATGCCTAGCTTTAATTGCTCATTGCTCTCTGAAGTGAACTTAAACGTCTGTGCTTCAGACGCACCTCAAAAAGAATCACACATCAGTGCTTACTGATTCACACAGGGCAAGACTATTTAATGTAGGGCAGCGTCTTTCTTTTCTTCTCTAACAGAAAATGTGGGATGCACATCAACAGTGAACACTCTTCTTGAGCTGGCAGACATTAAGGCATTTGATTTTTCGGTTTCTCTGGCCATTACAAACAACATATATAAATAATGAAAAACACAGTTTCGATCGATACATTAATGCCTTAAGTAATGAAAGTTACTTCTGTCTAAAACTAATTTCAGATTGGAATGCTTTCGATTTGCTTCGTATAATTGAGGCCTGCTGTCTGTGCAGTTGCTGTTGCTGTTTTCAGTGATGTTTAATTAATTTCTCCTCCCTGCAGACGCAAGCGACTCGGACAGCGCAGAAAGGCACATATGACAGAGATCAGCCGAGTGTCTAACGGTGTCATCATCATGGCTAGCTGGAGGTGCATGCAAAGGTCAAAGGCCTGCGATAACTCACAGTTACGACAAAAGACAAGCAAAAGACCAAAAGACTAAGCAAAACATGTGAAATAAAATGTTTTTTTGACTGTTAATTGAGAGAAAATTGGTTTTCAATTGTCATTATTTGGGGGGGGGGTCTTATTGTCAATGGTCTGATTTAAATTTTTTATTCTGTTTATAATGTACTGAGGGGCTAGTGCATTAATGCATTGACCAGCATTCCAACCTAAATACATAAAATACATTTTTTTAAAAAAGAGATGCAATGTGTATCATAGGAGGAAATTGATTTTAATGATATTGCAGAATAGTGTATATCACCACATTACTTACTTGTATCTGTAGCATGTTTCTGACTTATAACATACCGAAATCACAAAAAAACACATTGTTCTGAATGTGTGCAGATGAGAAGAACTTCTCTCGTTGTTTTCACTGGGGAGATTAGTTAGACAGTAACACTGTCTAAAATGTAGGCCATACTTTAGCTTGGTTAGTTTCATGGTGCAGTATTAAGGGCAGTGGTGGCCTAGTGATTAGTGCCTTGCTCTTGTGAATGGAGGGTGAAGGCCTGGCCCAGGTGCCGCTGAGGTTTGCTTGAGCTATGCACTGTCCTGCTACTTTGCTCCATGGGTGCTGATGATAGCTGCCCACTGCTCCACATGTGCATGTGATGGGTTAAATGCAAAGGTCACATTTCATTGTGGTTCACTTTGTGGGATGATGTGTGTTCACAATAGCAAATAGTCACTTACACTTTGTGTAATAGTCGTCATAAAGGGGAATACAATGCTATATATGTGAATTCTGCAACAAAGTTACTTTCACACAGAAATGGTCTCATCTGAGAAATATTAGTCAGAATCTGCTGTCAGTACTCACAGATGGTGTTGCTATGGAATGTAGCATATTCAACTTGAACTACAAATAATATCCATATTACATTTTACTCTGTATTACTTTGAGCCACACGCTCCCTTATTATAGAATTTGGCAGCTCATTTAAACACGCAAGTCGCCATTTGTAATGGATGAATAATCTTTAAAAATAACTGTTTTTTGTTCTTCTACATGGTCCACAGGAACCTGATGTCTGCTTTTTTGAAAATAACTGGGTATGCCTATATGCACAAATCTGTAGCAGCTGCACACATGCACATGGCACAAGCATTCACTGGTTTCATGCCCAAAGGATACAGTATGTCCATGTGGAGGATGAATGATCTAAAGTCAGAATGTTGCCTTTTCTCAACTCTAGCTATAAATGAGCATGGATATATTCATGGATATGTGGGCTACATTTACATCTTAAACATGAGATGAAACTCTTTAAAATGCAAAGGCTCAGGTTTGACAAATAGGCACCACATTAACATAAAGTGATATCTTGCCCTGGTTTTGTTTCAGAGATTATAATGCTGAAGAAAAATGAGAATGCCTGTGTTCAGATCCACAGATCCTTTGAATTCAGCAGAGCCTGAGATTTTAAGCAGATTAGAACAGTGGCTGATTGACTTTGTCCTCAGGGGTGTCCGAAGTCAGTCCTGGAAAGCTGGTGTCTTGCACAGTTTGGTAGTTGCCTTTCTCAAACACATTTCCTGAACCTGGCAATTAACAGGTGACTTTCACCAGGTGTGTTTAATCAGGAAAATCAACAAACTGTGCTCGACATTGGCTGGACACCCCTGACTGTTATATGTTTCTCAGCTGACTGGTAAGTCATTGAAAAAAAACTATGTATTCAGGCTTGAAAGTGTCCTTCATGCATTTACATCTTCATTAGAATATAAAAGCATTCCAGAGAGTGTTGTAACCTGACACGTAAAATAAAAGGCAGTTGGTGGTACTGGGGTTCCTCGAGTTACGTCGGGGTTTATTTCCTCTGAGTGTGACGTAACTTGAATTTTGCAGGTTGGTACTTATGCCCATAATGATGCTGCAGAGGCTTTATTGAACAGCACTGTGCTTTATTAACAGCAGCAACATGCATGAAAGCTCTCATATTTCAGTAAAGCATTTAGGAAATATTACTCCAGATAGAAATGATCTTTTTAATGCTTTAAAATACATCACAGCAGTAAACACATTGGAGAGGTGACTTGTGGCAAGACCACACTGACGTTGCCTTAGCACAGTGCACTATTAACCCCCATCTCACCCACCAATCCACATAATTCTTATTCAACACTAATAGTGGATAAAACATAAACATCTCAGCAAAAACATCAAAAAACCTGTTCAATTGCATTTTACTGCCGTATATGACAGTAAATACGCACATATTGTTCGAGTATGTTGTAAGTCAAGGACCTTCTGTATTTGTGTTATACAGTACTATAGTGACTTTGATTGGTGACCCTAAAACCATGTGTAACTTCACTTCACAAGGTCAGTATTTGTATGTCTTCATGGCACCTATGTAAACCTGTCATCGAAGTCAAAGTAAACTTTATTGTCATTTCTGCTATATACAGTACAGTATACAGAGAGACGACGAGGCCTCAGTTGAAAAACAGCATGAATCAAACAAATAGGAACATGCAACAATGGTTTCATATTACAGTAAAGCATTTACTGCTGACCGCTGACATAAACATATACAAACATTTATAGAGAATTTCTCCAACAATCATTAGTTGTCTTAAAGGCTTCTTTAGTCGTTTTTTATGTCATTTCACCTTGGGAAAAGGTAGCTGTCAAGTCAATCTTTGAATGTTGGAAAGACAAAGGAGATGGTAGCTGACTTAAGGAGGAGCCCTGCCACCTCGACTCTACTCCACATCAGTGACTCTGCAGTTGGGGTAGTCAGCAGTGGGAAGTTCTTTGGAGTGTAAGACAGATAACCTCACATGGACAATCAGTACTACCATTATCACAAAAAAAAGCCCAACAGCAGCTCCAGTTTCTGTGGAGGCTGAAAAAGGCCAGCCTTCCACCTACCCTTCTTACCACCATCTACCAGGGGACAATTGAAAGCATCCTCAGCTCATACATCACTGTCTGGTACGAGAACTGTAACAAAACCGATCAAAAATCTCTCCAGCAGAGAAGATTATTGGAACCACCTCCCAACTACTCACAGAAATGAACAAGAAACACTGCATCTGCCGTTCGACCAGCATTGTTGCAGAACCCCTCCCTCCCTTTTCCATGGACTGTTTACTCCTCTGCTGCCTGACAAAAGGTTTCGAAGCATCTAAACCATCACTGCCAGACCCTGCAATAGCTTCTTCCCCGAGGCAGTGAGGCTCCTCAATGCCTTGAGGCCTCCTACCTGCATCAAGAGGCTGATCACAGAGTATCTCACTCAGCCATGTCTTACATTGCAATAAATTTACATTGCACTGCCATTTTAAGGATATATGCATTCCGATATGTTTACAAGCTGGTACGTGCACCATGCACTGCTGTATTTCCTGGCACAACATCACATTACACTTTCATCTTATGATGTTATGTTGTATTTTGGCATATATGCATTTCAGTCATACTCTTTACTGTTACAGTTTATCTTTAAAGGTAGATAGGTAGACAGAAAACAACTTTTCAAAAGAAGAACCTTATACCAACTATGCAACAATGTATTGATACTACAATTATTATCAATACGAATACTCTATATTGTTATTTTTCACATTACATTGATAGTCTTTACTATTAAACACTATTTACTATTTCTCTCATTATTATATTTATTACTATACATTGGTCATTATTAATTTCATCCCATCTGTTGTTTCTAGCAAACAGCTGCTAATAACCTACCATCACTGTGAAGGATAGACTGACAATAAACATTTATATCTTGAATCTTGAAAACTGACATTCATTGGAATGCAATTTACTCATGTTTACGTAGATTTAGATCATGAAAGGTTAATGTACATGTCATGTGGTTTTATGAATATTATAATTTAATAAAGTCTTACTGACATCTTGCTGAAAATCTAATTAAACACTTTTGTTTTGATCATTAAACAACATAAATAAATGAATAAATAAATAAATATAAATACCATACACTCCATACATTTTTTCAACATATTTGAATAAGGAAACATTCCACCATCTTTCAAAAGTTCCTACAGATTAAAGTGATATCCTTCAACAAATGTCACATAGACATTTTCCAGTCATTTTTATAACACAAAAAAATCTGATTATTCACAAATTAAGCCTCACAAGTCCATAAAATTCAATTTCAAGTGTTCCAGATAACTGCCATTGATTAGAAACTCCTGCAGGGAGAACCTGTCTTATTTAAACCTTGTTCTCTTTTCTATTGAAGTGTGTGGTGTCATCATGCCAAGATCTAAAGAGCTATGTCAGGAAAAAGCCTTTTCTCTCCAAAAAACAATACAAGAGCAAGACTAGTTCACTAAGGACTATGCGGGCAATGACCAGGCACTTTGGAATAATATGCTCTGGACAGACAATTCAAAAGCTGTTTCAACACAATGACCAAATATAGGCAGAGTGGTAGACAACGTTTCAGGAGAAGAACCTCATACCAACAGTGAAGCATAGTTGTGGATATGTTGTGTTTTGAAATTGCACTGATGGGCAGCTAGCAGTCATTGTTTCAATAATATAATATAATATAATTCTACATCATATCAAAGAGTCCCTAACAATGTGATGTAATTTGTCCAAAGGTTACATAATGATCCTAAGCACAGTAGCACATCAAGCAAAAATAGCTGAGAAAAAAGAAATAGAGGTTTATTTAATGGCCTAGACAGAGCTCAAATGCGCACCCCACTGAAAGTTGTGAGGGATTTGAAACGGGCAGTACATGCAAGAAAACTCTCAAAGGAATTTTGCATGGAAGATTGAGAACATTTTCAGCAAACTGGCACCAGAGACTGGACAAGAATTATATAAAATTGGGCAACACAACCTTGAGGTCCAGATTCTTTCTCCTTTCTCCTTAAAAGATTATTACATGTTTTTTGTAGAATAAATTATTAAAACAACATGGCTTTTCTTGTTTTATTTAAGCATATTACTTTTATCTGTGGGCAATGTAGTAAAGAGGATGAAACACTTGCTCATTCAAATATGTAGAAGAAGATTTTAAAAGTTCAATGGGATGTACTTACTCTTTCACATGAGTGTAGCTTGGTGAATATAAATATATACATATCTCATACACGTCTTGTTAAAAAGAGTTGAAGATAGATCAAAGTGACAAATTGAATAAAACATAAAATGGATTTAATTAGTATTAAAGGCAATATCATGCATGTCTGACCTAATGTCATGGCAGCTTTGGATGAGTAGGTGGCAGAGAAATGTGCACATTTAAATGAATATTTAAATCAAATGCAATGCTATGTCTGAAAAATTTCAAATAGCACTAGGTACTAAAAAGCAATCTGTTCTGTAATATGAGCATAGGTACAGTGAGACAAAAATCTTCACATTACATGATTCTGATCATCCAGGTCATTCTGCCCAAGTATAATATCCAGTGTGTACTAAACAGCAGCGACAAACACCAAATTCTTGTCACATCGACTCAAGCTTCTTATGTTCACTGCTCCAGGATAATTCTAAGATGCATGCATTTTACAATGAGCACTTGTGTATTCCTTATGTAAGATGCATTCTGCCATCTGCTGTCTGACTCAAAAAGAGGATCGTCTGACAGTTGACTGCATATGCTATTGCTTCAAGTGCACATTATAACTGTTGTGGACATATAATTGAACTACAAATGCTTATGGGAGCTTCTAAATGAGAAGGTACAGTCATGTATAAAACAATACAGAGAGATATAAATGAAGGCAATCAGCTCACCGAGTAGGCAGAGAGCATCTCTTCCCTATTTAATATTAAAAGCAAACACATTAATGAGAGCACAGAAAGTCCTTGATTTTTTTGTTGGGTCTATTAGCTATGACTCCAGCATTAAACTAAAATGCACTAAATGCTTAAGATCTCTTCTTTATCTATACATTTCTTGTTCCAAATCAGTGATATAACTGCCCTTTAGTAAGGTTAATCAAGAGTGACTGATTATAATCCAGTGTAAAAGATATATGCATGTCTTAAGTAGCCGCAAGTGAAAATGTGACATATACAGTAGTGCCAGAATTAGCTACGTACCTTCACCATGACTACCAAGCACGTCAAATAACTAAGGTTCAGTGGAATGATCAGTCAGTAGGTTGCTGACACCACATTAACACAGTGGTCCAAGCTTGCATAAATGGGACACCATTACAATTACAATTACATTACATTACATTACATTACATTACATTACATTACAATACAAACAATTTTACCCCCCGGGATTAATAACATTTTCTGATTCTAATTTATCCATTATTATGGATAATTGGGAACAAACTAATTGCACAATTGCAAAAAGTCTTTTCCAGTATTCAGTCTTATGTAAAGGTTTGGGCACCCCTTGATAAATAACAGATGTTGGTGATTTTGTAATTGAAAAGGTGTTAACACAGTCTCTCTAGAACTTGGAAAAAATACACAATATTTTGAACAAACACTGATGCATAGTTACTTTTAATGCCATAAACTGAACAAAAATAATAAATAATAAAAACATTTTTATGGCACTGTGCAAAGGCTTGGGCACACTACATAATCAGTACTTAATAACACCTCCTCTGGCAGATATCAGAGCTTGCAAACACTTTTGAGAGCTAAAAGTATTTCAATTCTTGATTTTTTCCCCATTCTTCCTTGCAAAAAGCTTATAGTTCTGTAATATTCTTTGGTCATCACGCATGCACAGCTCTTTTAAGATCTACCCACAAATTTTCAATGAGGTTTAAATCAGGGGACTGTGATGGCCATTCCAAAACCTCCAGCTTGTGTCTCTTGAGGTCGTCCATGTTGGATTCGCGGGATGTTTAGGATCATTGTCCTGTTGTAGAAGCTCATCTTCTTTTCAGCTTCAGCTTTTTTACAGATGGTGCTTCCACAATTTGCTGGTATTTAGTGGAATCCATTCTTCCCTTCACCTGTGCAAAGTTTCCTGTGTCACTGGCTGCAACACCACCACAAAGCCTGATAGATCCACCACCATGCTTGATAGTTGGCAAGGTGTTTTGTTCATGAAATGCTGATCCTTTTTTCTCCAAACATTTCATCCAAACACAAACTGATTGAAGACAAAGAGTTATTTTAAGTTCATCAAAACACATCAGGCTTCTGTTGCATACTTCTGACTTTAGATTTTATGATGGGGATGCAGGCAAAGGTTTCTTCTGCTGACTCTTCCACTCCTACATTTGCATTTACATTTATTAATTTGGCTGACGCTTTTGTCCAAAGAGACTTCCAGACTCCTGAGTCTGCTAAATCTGTCTGCAGGTTTTTTGCATTCAAATGGGGATTTTGATTTGTCTTTCTGACCAGCATATGAAAAGTTCTCTTCAAGAGTTTTCTTAGTCCTCCAGATCTCATCTTGACCTCCAGAGTTCCCCTGAACTGCCATCTCTTCATTACATTTCTTTGCACCAGCTGATATTTACTTATGACAGCTGTTGTCATGCATCAGATCTAATGAGCTGACTAAGGTCTGAAACCTTGTAAAAAGAATCTGAGACTTTGGAACTCTTGGGGTGCCCAAACTTATGCACAGTGCCATAATAATATTTTTATTTTAATTTTTTGTTCAAATTATGGTATAAAAAGTAACTCTGCATCTATATCAACTATACATCTTTTCAGTTACAAAATCACCAACACCTGTTTTTTATCAAAGGGTGCCCAAACCTTTGCGTAAGACTCTATGTGTATATACTGTATGTATGCATGTGTGTGTGTTTGATTCATATGAGAAATCTTCTAGTCTTCAAGGGACCACCAAAAAACAAAAAACTAGTAAGACAAGTTCACGAGGACTGTCCTAATGCACTGTAACACTGTTTGCTCCATAACCTACACACTGCCATTCCTACCTCCTTCCATTTCAAGTTTGTTTTTATAGCCTGTCCCTCCCCATGTCATTCCTTCATTCCTTTGTTTATGTCATGTGTCTTAGTTCTTCAAACGAGGGTTCTTGCATCACGCATTAGCTGCCCAGACTTTCTATCCACTTCTTCAGTCATATCATAACAACTGTCACCCACTGTGCCGCTTCAGTGCTCTCAGTACAAAACTCACACATACACACTAGATTGCCAAAAGTATTCACTCACCAATAAAAAAAAAATACTCAGGTGTCCCAATTACTGCCATGGCCACAGGTGCTGGTCATAATATTAGAATATCATGACAAAGTTGATTTATTTCAGTAATTCCATTCAAAAAGTGAAACTTGTATATTACATACATATATATAATACATATATATTCATTCATTACACACAGACTGATGTTTTTCAAATGTTTATTTCTTTTAATGTTGATGATTATAACTGACAACTAATGAAAGTCCCAAATTCAGTATCTTGAAAAACCCTGTAGATTAAGACTGGGATGTCACATAAGTTCATACGATTGTAAAGGCAGTTGAGGGAATACTTTTGGCAATGTAGTTTATGTGTTACTTTATTTCAAAATGTCACAATCATTGTTAGTTTTCCATATTGTTACATTAAGCTTGATTTAAACATTTTAAAAACCTTTATATCCACTGCAAAATACACACACACACACGCACGCACGCACGCACGCACGCACGCACGCACACACGCACGCACACATACACACACAGGCTATCATTTTAATGGTAGGTTTATTTTAACAAAGAAAAATCCAGAAAATCACATTATATGAAATATTTAAATTGATTTGCATTTCATTGAGTAAAATAAGTATTTGATTCCCTAGTGAAACAAGACTTAGTTATTAGTGGCAAAACCCTTGTTGGCAGCACGGAGGTCTTTCTTGTAGTAGTAGGTTTGCGCACATAGCAGGAGGAATTTTGATCCACTCCTCCTTGCAGATCAGCTGTAAATCACTAAGGTTTGGAGGCTGTTGTTTGGCAACTCGAAGCTTTAGCTCCCTCCACAGGTTTTCTATGGGTTTAAGGTCTGGAGACTGGCTAGGCCACTTCATGACCTTAATGCGCTTCTTCTTGAGTCACTCCTTTGTTGTCTTGGCTGCTTGCTTTGGGTCATTGTCATGCTAGAAGACCCATCCCCAACCCATTTTCAGTGTCCTGCAGAGGGAATGAGGTTGTCATTCAAGATTTTACAGTGCGTGACACTGGCCATCCTCCCATCAATGCGGTGAAGTTGTCCTGTGCCCTTAGCAGAGAAACACCTCCAACGCATAATGTTTCCACCTCCATGCTTGACAGTGGGGATGGTTTTCTTGGGGTCATAGTCAGCATTTGCTTTCCACCAAACACAGTGAGTTGAGTTGAGGTCAAAGAGCTCGATTTTGGTCCCATCTGAATCACAGAACCTTCTCCCAAGCACTCTCTGAATCATTCAGGTGATCATTGGCAAACTTCAGACGGGCCTTCGCATGTGCCTTCTTGAGCAGGGGGACTTTGTGGGAACTGTAGGATTTTAATCCATTACATCGTAGTGTATTACCAATGGTTTTCTTGGTGACTGTGGTCCCAGCTGCCTTGAGATCATTAACAAGTTCCAGCCGTGTAGTTCTAGGTTGATCTCTCACCTTTCTCATGATCATTGCTGTGTTGGGATCTTGTGTAGAGCCCCAGACAGAGGTCAGTTGATGGTCATTTTGTGTTTCTTCCATTTTCAAACAATTGCACCAAGAGTTGTCTCCTTCTCACCCAGCTTCTTACTAATGGTTTGGTAGCCCATTCCAGCCTTGTGTAGGACTACAACCTTGTTCCTGACATCCTTTGACAACTATTTGGACTTGCCCATGGTAGAGAGGTCAGAGTCTGATTGATGGATATTGTAATGGTCCTGGGCAGCTCCCATTGGCTGTGAGGGAAGAATGCATAATAGGAGTGGGGAAATTATGGGGTTTTGTGCTGTTTCTGTGATATGTGTTGTGTTCTGAAGTGTGTGTGTTTTAGGAGCAGCAGCAACAGTGGACAGATGTCTGTGTGTTCTTGTGTGAGTGAGCTGATGGTGGATG
>JBBIGC010000001.1:30812532-30825390 GCA_037576955.1 Lepidarchus adonis
CACTTGTCTAATTACATAAACCGAACTACTGTAATTCATGTGTAACAATGGCTACTTCCTTAGTAGTTACACTGTAGATACATGCATTGTTATTGTGTAACTACACAGTAATTAGAGACACTTAATATAAAGTGGGACCGATTACTCTGAATTGCCAAACAGCATTTCCATTATTAATGTAATGCTCAAGTGCATGTCCTCAATCTGATTTAATGTACTTGAAGGTAAATCTAACCTGCCTGATGTTGTCTGTGTCATAGCAAGATAATGTTGTTTATATCAGTGGGGAAATGATCTTACCAACCTTTCAAGCCACTGAGAGCTTATTATAGGGAATTACAGGTATACTCTTCTGGATCCACATGGATGGGAAATGGCACTGCTGGGACTTAAATCCAGCACTAGAAATGAAGCATGTTGAGCCTGTTCACATTTTCAACATTTGTAAACAGCTGTGAAATCTTATTTAGTCAACTGAGAGAAGGAGCATGTCAGTAAATATGGCTGTGGAGAAGACATTCGAACCTTTAGGAATGATGAAACTCCAGGCAATTAGCTAATAACCACTGAATTATCAGCAAACAATTGAACAAATATATATTAATGCTGCTTTTTTTATTGTTCTGTGTCAAGTATAACAATATATTACAATAAATGTGCTGTATCATAGGTTGTCATGAGTCACTTTTTAATCATAGTGTATCTTTAACTTCGGGGCTACTGATCTGCTCAGTCAAGTAGCAGAGGGGCGTGTTAATCAGTTTCAGGTGGTTTGGTGTAAATGAAATAATAACAGGTGTTTAGTAGAGGGGCAACAATAAGACAACCCCCAAAACAGAAATGGTTTTACAGTTTTTCCAGACTCATCTTTTTTGCACTAATTTTGCATTTGGCTAAATTCAGTGTCAATACTGGTAACAAGGCGATACCTGGACCCTAAAGATGTTGCACAGGTACTCCTCCAGTTCAGTAATGCCCTATTCTAGATCTGGGAGGATACCTTCCATCAGCTTAGTAGGAGCATGCCCTGACACATGCCTACAAGCAATTGAGGGCCATAAAACCTAATGAGTCTCATTTTGAGTTGCTGCAATGATTTTTTTTGCAAAAAGGACATTCACTTTCTTTCTCTGTAGGTTGATCATTTTCATTTACATCAAACAATGTGGCATCCCTTCATTTCTAACACATTTCCCAGTCCATTTCAGTATAAATATTCTGCATTATTTTTATTCAATTGAAATTTGATGTTTCTTCAAACTGTTCCTTTAAAAATATTTTAAGCAACATACATTATACAGTGACTGAATGCAGTTGTAATTTGCAATTCAAATTAAAAAAACTAAGATGTTTTTATATAAACCTTATGACTGGCTCTGACTGGGTCACACCAAGACATTTACTTTTATCTCCTTCGGCCACTGTGTAGTCAATTTTGTTGTGTGCGTTGGGTAGTTGACATTTTCAAAGGTAAACTGCTCATCTTCAACTTGCAGAAGGTAGCAAGTTTTTCTCCAGAAATTGAAGGTATTTTGCCCCATACATTTTTCCTTCTACCCTAATGAGAGCCCCAGACACTCTGGCAGACAAACACCCCCACAACAGGAAGCTGCCACCTCCATGCTTTACTGTAGGTATAATGTTGTGGATGTTGAGCTGCATTAGATTTTTGTCAGATGTACAGTTTCCTTGAGAAGTGGATTTTTCCTTGCAACCCTCCTGAACAATCCATAGTTGTCACATTTTTTTGTGTCCTGCCTTATGTTTGTCCACAACTTTATGCTTCATTAATTGCACTGATTATCGCTGATCACAGGTGAAAGCCAGTAACTATGGTCTGCAATAGAAATGTTGGTCACTTGCCCCTAATTGAGTTTACAAAAATATTTTAGGAGGAACGTGATCCTTTATTAATCTCAGTATTTCATATTTTTATTTTATTTTTAATTTTTATAAAGCTATGTTATGTTTTACTTGAATATTATAGATTGCATTAAATAAAAATGTTTTCATTTAAGGCTGTAAATAAAAAGATAAATATCTCAAGTATGTATTAGTGGCAAGCAAATTAAACTACAATGAGCACAAATTTCTATAATTCCTTGTAGAGTAACTAATAATGAAAAATCTATATTAAACGACCCAACAAATAATGTGCTGATCGATCTCATGGCCTTTCATTGTGGAATCGTGCGCAGTGGAGTCTGATTTGTTCCAAGCAACACAACAAACGCACACGTGGATTAAAGGCAGCTGACTGATGAAGCCATGCTCAGATATTTATCTAACCATCCATGGAGTCGTGTATCCGTTATTACTCTTTCGTGTCATTTAGCTGGAATGTTCTCAATTGTTAATAAAAATGTAAGAATCATAAAAATAACCACTTTTTCATTTTGCTCTCGAAATGTAAGAAACCGTTTTTGTACACTTCTCAGTTAGAAGAGATCTCAAATATTCTAATAAATATATAAAATAAATATCATGTATCTATAATATTTTAATTCAACACATGCCATTGAAAATGAATTCTGCTTTATCCCTGTACCGTTCTAGGGTGCAACTTGATCACTGAAATGGCTAAGGGTTTGCTGATAGAATATTATATTTATTTATGTTTATTCTATGTTTATATTCAAGCAACATTGCTCTTTTATCCCCAACTATGTCTTTGTATACATATAGAATTCACTCAAATGAAATCACAGAAGCTTTTCACTGTATAAATATTCTAAACAAATTACAGTAAAATAAACTCAACAACTTTGTATAATTTTCATAGGTCTCCTTTTATCATAAAACTTTTGCCCTGAGTGTCTAAAATACAGTGTTAGAGGCTATAAAACCAACAAAACAAATGTCTTGTATTATGTTGGTAACGTACAGTAATACAGTGATACACAACATGATGTAGGACATAAAATCTTCTTTATAAAAAAGACTTTTATGAAAGTTATATTAAATATTAGAAATACTAGAATAGAAACTTTCATATGAATAAAAAACTTAAAAACATCTGCAACTGCGTGAATTTGTTCAAACTGTCTCATGTGGTTGGGGAGTTTAGGGCACTGTGGCTTGTGATCAGTCCTTCTCCTCCATGATTTGCATGTGCTTCATCACTTTGTTCTGTAAAAACACAACACAAAGCATTAGCACTCCAACAAGAAGGGGTACCACTAGCAATGTTAGACCCTATGAAAGAATATAGTATCACGCCCCAATGTTTAATAATCTTTTTTAGATGGTGTACTCTGAGGAGCACAGTGCACAATGACACTATCAAAGTATGTGGGTTTTCTGGAGGTTGTGTGATGGTCATTGGATTCACTAATATTCAGCAGCAACAGAAGAAACAGCAGAAGAGCTTCAAGCTGTTATTTAACATTAATGTGTAGTGTCACAGACAGTGTGTCTATACAGCTTTTTATGTTTGACTCAACATCATATTTCTGCAATGACTGCATTTCGTCATGTATAAACATAGCACATTTGTGAAGACATGTTTTTTAATTAAATGAAAATTGTTCTCCATAGTCTTGTTTTGACAGAAAATAAATCATTGCAAATTTCTGCAACTTGCTGAAATGAAAACAGATGAAGAAAAGCTTAAGCCTTAACATGGTTAATAAAGAATGTAAATCAAACAGAAAAGTAATTTTTGCAAAATTATATAATCAATTAAGTAATTACATTTAAGTGGTAAGAAAAAAACAAATGTATTTTTTTTATTTGTAAGTAAGACATGACTAGTTGATGAATTATTGCTAAGAAAAACAGTAAATAGAGTGAAAGTATCATACATAGCCACCACAACAAAATGTACGTTTGCATTTAACCAATCACAGAGAAAACATGGTATCTGGGCTGGTACTCGAACCTGCAACCCTCAATTTACAAGGGCAAGGTCCCATAGGCCGACACTGCCCACCAAAGTCATGTCAGAATTTTAGAAAAAGTTGAATCTTAGATGTGATGTGTTATGTGGATGAATCTGAATCAGGGTATAATCCTTTGGGTATGTTCTTTATGGCTTAACAGTGTATCTAAAGGCAACTGCAGGTGACTCCATACTTTCTGAATGGTTCAATAACCACAGCAGCCAAGACAGAACACAATGCTCACTCAGATCTGTTCAACCGTTTCAGCAGTCTGAGAGAGTTTGAGGGATGGAGAAACACTTCATAGGCATGATGCATTGCACTTTTATGGAGCAAAATAAAAGAATCATGAGCAAGGAGAGCATTGTAAAATTGATTTGTGAATGCAAGCTCCTACCTTGGTGCTGGGATTTTGAATGGTGAGAGAGCTAGGTTGAAAAAAAGAATGCAGCAAAGAAAAAGAGGTTGACAATAAGATTTCTTTTAGTTGTGAGATAATTCTGCAGAGAAATGTAGCTGCTCAACCTCAGTGATATATTTGTCCAGCCGTTCCAGTTGTTCACGCTGGGCTGTCTGGAGCTGTTCAATCTCTTTAGATTGGCTCATGGCAAGCTGTCAATCAACATCACAAACCTTAGTTGGCATAATAATAAGGCAAAACAAGAAATAGCCTTAAGCATTTCTTTCATAGGATCAGAGAACCATACCCTTTTTCTTTCAGTGAGAAATTTTCTGGTATTGTTGCTGTTCAGCTCTCGAACTCTCCTGCGACACATGCGCAAAAAGACACGAAGCCAAAAAAGAAGAGAGGAAAAAAACAACATAATTACACTGGACACAAGCTGCACATCTATTACTCTATATTAGCACAATACATTTGTGGTAACTCATTTAAGGCTGATTACGTTTGCATGTTTATTGCACTAATGTACTTAACCCAGGCAAACAGGTAGATTCACCGCACTGAAACTTTGTTGTGAGTGCCTGTTCAGTAATGCAACCATTACCGTTCTCGCTCAGCCTTGTTTTTGATGCTTTTATCCTGACTGATGGCTTTGCTGTTCTCCATCGAGGACTTCGCTTGGTTGCCCCTCATCTCTTTACTCTGTCTAAAAAGAAAACACAAACGAGCAAACAGATAGAACTATTCATCAGATCAGGAGTAATATCTGAAATGGAAATAATATCTACCTGCCGTAGGACATTCAATTCCTATTAACATCATTTGCTAAGTTTATGGCTAATGTTCATAGCCTGTCTCTGATATATATGGTAGCCTTCAATGGAAGTTAGGAGGTGGGGGATCAGATAATGAAATATAGTATTATAACTTCTGGCAACTACTTGAAACATGAACAGAAAATGATAAATTAGATTAACCATGCATTTCAATGTTGGATTGAATGTATCTATATATTTTTATGAAAAACTGCTATGATGGCGCTCTCTGGAGAGAGAATATGAAAAGCCCGGGTGGCGTCGGGCCCAGAAGGCATGCTTGTTTTGTCATAAACAGCCGCAGACAACACGGCAAGAGCAGAGTCCCTCAGTAAAGAGGATGACCCGAGGCTATTATTTGGCACAGCAGGACGGCATGGGGCCATCACTGAGTTTGTGAATAAATGAAGTAACACAAAGCTGCATCCTCCATGACATACATGCATGGTATCAGACCTCTTTGCAAAGATTCTCAACTGGCTGGGGAAGGCTTAGTATTCATGACTTTGTTGACAACCTGCTTGCATGAGCATTTGCGAACCTGACACACTGTTGGGCGTCATAGAGCCCAAGAAAGAGATTCACATTCTCAACACAGATAGAGCGTAGTGATGTTTCTGGCATATCCGAGTGTCTTACTAGGGTCAACACAGTGGGTCTTATTATTGTGTTAAACATTGACAGTTTTCAGCTGTTTAATAGAGGTGTGTGTTCTAATACATGTCAGAGACAAGCTTCTTGTGACCAGGCAAACATGTTTTAAACTACGTTTTGGTGTACAGTAGTTTCTGCAAATAAAACAGAAATAAATAGTGCCTTGTTTAATCCCAAAACAAACCTTTTGATGTAAAGTAACAAAGCAGCTAATATCTACCAACGATAGGCCACAGCTTATACATAGTTTTTACAAACCTGGTATTGGGTGCGGTTTGCTTAAATGGAGCGGCTTATCTAAAAACATGAAACCACATTCACTAAAAGTATAATTCAGCCCAAAAAGACGACAACACCAAATGATCAGTTGAATTTAAATGTACTGTTTACTGCAGGAATGAACAGTCTGAAAAGCAACGCGAAGCGAAGATAGATCAGTGACGATGTTCTCTCATGTAAAAGACACTGCTGCATCCAGCCTCTCAAAGTTTTTCAGCTCTTTACTACATTAGATTACATCCTAGTGTATAATTAATGCTGGAAAAAGCTCAATTTAACTGAAAAAAAGGAAGAAATGTTTGGTGGTTGGAAAAAGATGAGATGGAGGGTGGAGGTGCGGCAGTACAACAATGTCAATTATCGGTCTACATGTAAATTATTCAGTATAAATTAAAATGAAAAATTAAAATAAACAATGAAATTCAAAAATTATTAGTCTTACCGTTTTTTCAAATCCTTCAAAATCAGATTGATATACGTCATCGCTTGTCTGTGACCTGTTCTGCTCTGTTGTTGCTAATGACAGATGCACTTTTGTCACCAGTATCACTCTCTGATATTGCAGATGTTGTTTGTGCTGCTGGGAGGCTTGCAGGGGGACAAACAGTTCTGTATTCTTTCTTTTTTCACGTTGTTCCAGGCCAAAATAACCCATTCGCACTTGTGACTTTATGTCGCAAGTCACTGCTAAGAAAATGGAGTGACTCACTGTATAATGTATAACACAGGGCAGCTTTCTTTGATTTTTTAACATAACTGAGCATTTTCTGCAGCTTATAGAATGGGGCTGCCTATAATGTGGGGTGGCCTATTTTTTAATATAGGTTTTAATAATTTGTTCATTCTGGGGAAAAAGAAGCTTTAACTTCCCTGTGATTCAAATACGACTGTCCAACCTCAGAAAAAATTCATAATTCAACATCATAAAATGAATGTAGAAAAAATTTAAAAAATGTAAAAAGTTTTGTGATGCTGACTGTTGGCTGTATATCCTCAAGGTAATTACAACTGTACTGACAAACTGATTTCACAGCAAGCTAGGTGGCCAGGGCAAATGGGTTAACATTTTGGATTAATTTAGCCATCCACCTACTGATGAAAAACTAATCCCACCTAAAGACGACTCTGTTCTCATGTAGGCGGTTTTTAACAAATTCTGGTTGACAAATCCCAAACATACTGTATCAGTTAGTAAAGCAGTAAAGCTGCTTAAAACTAAAGAAAATACAATCGAAAGATCAAAACATACACTTACATTGGCTTATATCAGCTTAAATTGGAATTTGTAGAATCATGGAATATAGGTTTACAATATTTTTATATGGCCCACGTCCTAATTCTGAGAACACCTCTGCAGAGCTGGCTACAGTATAATGCCAGTATTTCTGTACAGTTGAAATGTACAGATGAAAAAAGGTAGAGCCATGCTGAGACACCATGCAGCCTCATCCTAAACTTATTCACACAGAAATCTAGAAGTGCTTCTTCATGTGAAGTGCTCACCGCTCGTGGAGGTGGGTGAGCTGCTCCTTCTGCAGCTCCTGTGTCATTAGCATGAGCTTTCTCAGCTGCTCACACTGCTGCAGCACATGCTGATCTCTCAGCTCCTGGCTTTCAACACTGTTTGCCTTCATCATCTCAGCCCACTCGTGGGCATGGGCAGCAGACATATCTTTAACCTGTCGTAAGAAGAGGGGATGCAGTCACATTGCTGTCTCGCTGAGCACACTGAGCACTGTGCAAAGCGTGGAGCGAAGTGCTCTGGAGACGAAGGAACAAATGGAATTCAGCACCTTTGTTTTGTAGTCTGCGGTTATAGTCTTCATCTTCAGTTCTATTTCTCTTCTCATTTCACAGCAGTTACTTTCACTGAGGCCACATGAAAAATGGAAAAAAAAGAGCTCAGTTCCGTTTCGCACACAAAACAAGATTAAAAATACATTCTATTGAAAAATCATGATCCCATGCCTCCATTATTCACTTTTCTTTACACACATCTTAAGTGTAAGTTTTTATAACCAGATTATTTCACTTCCCCATGACTCACAGGCCTGGGGTGTGTAGGCTATATTCATGAGGGCATCACATATATAATACCTGACTTTCTTGCATTTTTTTTCGAGTTGCTTTTCCAGCACCCGCTTTTCCTTTTCATGGTGCTCAACAATCTTGTCCATCTGAATGCCATGAGACCTCTGCAATGCAGTGTGCGCCTATAACACGAACAAACAACATAATCGCATTAGAGTTCACTACTCCTGCCTTGCAGGCTCTTGTTCCTGACACTACATCTTGTAATTAGCAATTACAAAAGCAGGAACAAAGTGCCCAAATTATAATTACAACACTGAAGAAAATCAAAGACTTTACTTGCCTTGGCATGCTTTTTCTTCAGGTCATTAAGCTCCTTCATTTGCTTCTTTATCAACTTTAAATATGCCTTGAACATTATTGAAAAAAGCTAGATGAGTACACCTTGGTGCAGTGCAAGGGCTACCAAAGTAAATAGATTAGGTTCGTTCATTTACCTTCATCTGTTTCAGATCATCAACAGCGACCTGAGGCGTAATGTTGGCCAACCCTGAAGATTCAGAGAAATAAAGTGATGCTGTTGAGAAAAAAGTGGAACAAAATGAACTCCTGCAACATTACAACACTCCACAGAAAAATTATACATCTGCTGAAGCAACTCTGAATGAATAAACAGGTCGATAAGCGAGTACCCTTTTTAGAGAAAATGCTGGCGTTCTGTCCTGATGATGCACTGTGCATCTCTGAATTCTTCTGAGGTGACACAGCCTTCACTTGATTTGCCTTTCCCTTCTTACTCCTCTTCGAACTGCCATTTGGAACATCAGCTATCTCCCACTGCACAAACAACCAAAAGCTCAAAACGAGTGGAATGATGTGGTCTCAAAGGGTTCTCAGCTAACTGCCCTCCACACAGTGCATGTCATATGTAAATGGACAGTGAGACTTCTTCCCTGATTGAAAAGACCATAACTACAGAAATGAATATAATCTGAAACACACTTGTGATAAGCTTTTGCTTGCAAATTCTTTGTAGCTGAAGGCTATGTTTAGACTTTTATTCTGTAACCAACAGATCTGCCAGCTGTGTAATCTGGTCAGTTTTAGTTCCTACTATTTCTGAATTTTCCATTCAGCAGGTGTAATGGATCTTCATTTATAAACATTCTACTGTTTGGCCCTGAAAAACTCAATAGCTGTTTTTTTTTTTCAAACGGCAAGGTACCCTACATTAAATTTGAAGCAAGTAGTTGGATCTGAATAAATGAGATTTCAGAATTCATCCAGCTGCTGGTGTTTTTCAGTCACATCATTAACAATGGGAAGTGATCTAGTTCTCATGCATATGCCAACTTGTTGGACACATGGGATGGTTTGTTTTGTATCATGTTTCTAACACACTTTCTTTATTTTGTCTCTTCAGTACAAGGTATCTGTCCTTAAGACTTTGTTTCCGGTTTAAAATATGGCCTGTTCTTGTGGTTTAAAGAAGTAATTTGGGGTTTTTTTGGGGTTTTTTTCACTTATGCCAGATATACACTACTGGTCAAAAGTTTTAGAACACTCAATTTTTCCAATGTTTACTGGTCATTTAAGCAGTTTTGTTTCAGTAAGTAACCTTAAATTGTACAGAGTGTTTACAACAAATAAATCCATCATAAATAAAATGTTTAGGTCACCAAATAATAATGCAGATTTCAAAGACAACATGCTTCCAACACGCATTAAGAACCTGGTGAACTTCCAGCTTTCCTGCAGCAATGAAGGTCAATGAAGCCTTGAAGTTTAATGTAAACAATTCTCATTGTTGCTGCTCCTAACTTCTCCTGATGACCTACAAACCCTCTGTGTGAAGAAAGGCGAAGCTGGAACACACTGTTCCTCCACCCTCTAATGCAGCATTAGCACAGTACTGTAGAGCAGAAAATAGAGAAGTAGTACTGTATATGGAGATCACAATGTAGAAGATGAGAATGGGGCAACAGTAAAGCTGTTAACATATTGCACCTCACAACCTATTGCAGGAATTCTTTGCATTAAGTTTTAGGGCTTCATTTGTTTCCTATGCTTCAGGAAAGCCGTAGGTTAAGCAGGTCCTTAATTCCTAAAAAATATCAATCAAATTTTCATTTCGGTAAATACTTATTTTATTTTATTTTTTTGTGACTTTGGTGATTTATTTTTAACATTTAATGTTAACAAAACTGTTAATATTACCTATATAACACTTGAAAAACAACATGTTCTAAAACTTTTGACCGGTAGTGTACAGAAGATGATCAACCAATTTAGGTTTCTGTAGTTTAGCACTACAGCTACTGTATGAATGTTGCCAACAAAACTATAAAAGCCAATAGGCACTCAGATAGTTTCCATGAATAACAGGGTTTTTACAGGTTTCAACAAGATAAATGAAACAAGATAAAACACTTTTTAATAAGCATAACATATGAAATTTTAGACCAATTTCATATCCACACTGGTAAAACAGTAGAAAAGACATAAAAGAAAAGCAAAGTCCTAGAAATACTTACAAAATTAATTCTGCACTCAAGAAGAGTGAGGAGACAATCACATTTAGTCAAATTCCCTAAACCCTAAAATGGTGTAATTGTGTGTAAAAACTGTGTGAGATTTCTCAATAATTTTAGTTGTGATTTGATGTTTTTCTGATTTCTTATGTGATTTTAGTGCCTTTACACCAAGCTTGCACAACATTAGCCCACTGCACAACGGGTTCTAGCCAAACACTAAAAGCCTCATTCTCGAGCTAGAAAATTAAACCTAGAAACCTTAGAAAACATCATGAAATTCCACATTACTTTGCAATCCATCCATCTTAATCCATGGAGATAAATTCTGAGCGATGGCAGTTTACACCTGGACAGTTGAAAGAAAAAACTACTACACAGATCCAATATACTCTGTGCCATCAGAGAATTTCAATCTGTCAAAAAGTTACCATTAATAAACAACATACATTTTGACATTTAAGACCTAAACGTGATAAAAAAGTAAAAATCTGAATGTTTCAAGGACATTCATATCTTTACATTTTCTACTACCTGCAGAAACCCTGAATATATCCCTAAAACTTCTCTCAGTTAAATTAAACAACCAGCTCATTATTAAGAGCACACATATATATTGATGTGGTTTAGGCGATAGCATGACTTATTGATCTGTTCTTAATTTGTTCAACAGTTTACCTTTATTTCTGAAAGATTTTTCTTTTTTTAATTTGGTCAAACATTACCATAGCTTATAATACTCTTAAAGGGCAAACTGGATATAGACTGTTTAGGTCAATGTAAATTCCCTCAAAAACTAGTACATTTTGAGCATTTAAACCTTATATTCAAGGTTTCATTTCAATTCAAATACGACTTTAGAACCAAGCTGACAAAAATTGCTGTCACTGCCCATTTGCTTTTGGACTGCACTGTGAGTATTCTCAGGCAAAGCCATTTCTCTCCCACACAAACTCACCCAGAAATTTCATCTTGATTATAATGGATGTCGACACAGTAGTGACTGCATGAATTGCATTCCCAGAAAACATTCTTACTGATTTCCCTAATTATGGGCCTGAAGATTTTTTTTTATTTTGCCTCTGTATTCCTCAAAGCCTCAGATTGTCTTACTCTGCTCTGAACATGCTAATATTTTTGCTGGAGTCGAAATATATCGGTCAATATACAGAGATGGTAAAATGAGGAGGTAAATAATATTCACACATAGGTGTCCAGTTGCATTAATAAATCACCAAACATCTTTATTTAATTTCTGTAATCACTATTGTCTAATGATGATTCCTTGAATTGGATGTTAATACTTTAGAAATCTCGTTTTTCATCTCAGGTTTCTCATTTTGAATGATACCATGACATGATAACTATATTTGAAAAAATGTACATGGGTGGAAACATATTCTAAATGTCAAAATAAGCAAGTTAAGGTAATAAGTACAACAATGGCAATTTGCAAGGGTTGGATGCAGTAATGATGGAGATACTCACTGTTTCAATGCCCATGGCTCTCATTTGGTCCGTTCTCTTTTCACAGATGGATAAGAACTTTTTGGGATCAGAAAGCGCATCTACAATGGCTACAAAAAATGTGTTTCAAAGTTGACACAATACACAAAGAAACTGCAATGCCTTATGGGTTCTCCAAATACTTTTGGCAGATTAATAACAAATAATGCTTGACTTAGACAGAAACATAGCTCCTTCATTTTCAGTGATCAATCCTAAGACAAATGATAAATACCTGATATCACCTATGCAGCACTACTCAGTACTATTAATTAATGAACACCTCTGTGACTAGGAATTATACATTAAAATGTAAAACTAATAAGTAACTAATATAGTCAAGAGACTAGTGCTGCTTATATGGATTTCTTTCTTGGAAGTTTGAACTTGTAACATAGAGACAAAAATCTCAATTAATGTTTGTGAAGCAGATAATGTTAAAACTGTCTGACCTCCAAATCCGTCGGGTACATATGTTTTGAGGACAATGTTGCAGAAGATGGTGGGTAAGGACAGAGGCTTGTTGCCCTCATTTCGTAGGGAGATGTGTCTGTAGCCAGCCTGCAGACCATCCAGAGGGAGAATTCTCTGGCCAATCAGCTTATTGTTGTCATCATACACCGCTATTCTGAGCACTGCAAGGTCCGGTAGGATTACCTTTGGGTTGTGGGAAAGTGCATTATTCACTGTGTGTGTGTGTGTGTGTGTGTGTGTGTGTGTGTGTGTGTGTGTGTGTGTGTGTGTGTGTGTGTGTGTGT
>JBBIGC010000001.1:30858768-30869558 GCA_037576955.1 Lepidarchus adonis
TGTGTGTGTGTGTGTGTGTGTGTGTGTGTGTGTGTGTGTGTGTGTGTGTGTGTGTGTGTGTGTGTGTGCTTGTGTGCTTGTGTGTGTGTGTTTGTTACTAAAATTTAAAGATAACACTGAATACCGAATCATCATGTTGTAAACTTATGCAGTAACTCTCCCTTGTGAGATTGTGTGTGGAGGCCTATAACGTAGCTGTCACATGAAGTTATAGGCTCGCAAGATGATGATGGATTGTTTTCTAGCAAATAGAATGAAAATGTTTTCTCATCATTGTGGTTCTACTATCAACAATGCGATTCTTCTTTAGGACTCGTGTCAAAACAATTCAGAGAGAGTGCCGAATAAATCTGAGTTTAATTCAGTCTCATACAGAGACTCATACAGTGGAAGACATTTAAACTGATTTAATCATTACAATTTGTAAAATACCAATCACTGCATTATTCATCCCCATGTTTCAGTGCTAGTACTGGGCCAAGGACAGAGCACTGGAAATGGAGAATGTTAATGGCACTAGATTTTTGTAGGATACATTATACCAGAGACATGAGTCACTACCCAGATAACAGGTTTGCATTTTGATAAGCAGTATAGAAGAATGGCTGGAGAAAATACCGGCAAATCTAGTCAGCTCCTTGCAACGTTTTCTTTCTTTTTCCCTCCATTGATGATCACTTGTAATGTTCGTTTGGTGCTGTGTAAAAATTAAAGGTCATAAATGTACATTATTTCCCACCTCTCTTTATGTATGGGATATAATTTATAGTTTTCTTTTATATTTTACTCTTTTCAATAGGTTAAATTCAGCAAATAATGAGAAAGTAAAATTAGAAGAAAATGCATTTTAGGCCCCTTATGTGTTAAAGGGTCCATATCCTACATTTTACTAGCATTTTTTTTCCTGCAGCCCATTTATGACATTTGCTATATTCAGCAAAATTGATCAAAATTCATGCTTACATTTACATTCTTCAGGCTGCTGTTATCCTTCAAAATAAAACATGTAGTTTTTGCATCCACACCATTAAGACAGGTGTTTGAAAATGCCTTTTATTCTGATGTGTCTCCCTGTGTTGTGCCTTATTCAAAAAGCAGTGTGGACTGAAACACTCCTTATATCTTCTGCATGAATGGGTTGGGCTTAACTGCAAACTGAACATTAATAGATGCATCTGAATGTTTTGATGTATGTGACAACACAAACAGTGAACTGAATATGCCTGCACATTTATTGTAATTACTTGAGATCATCACAATTAGTGAAGCTGTGATTGTTTTTCCACAGTGGTTAGACGTTTCACAGTCATATCGTGTGACAACAAGCCGGATGTAAAATTGCTGCACTACATTAAGCTAACAGTTTAAAGAATATTAATAAAATAAAGCTGGGTTTTGTTAGCTAGGCAACAGTAGTCAGTTTTCTTTTTTAATAGTTTTATTATCATTTAAAAAGGACTGCTTTGTATGTCATAGTATGTGTGTCTTTAAAATAAGGAAAATTAATTTTTTCACAACTGCATTGCCCACAAAGTCTTTTATATCCTTCATTAACACCAGTTTACAAATGTTTTCCAAGACACCTTTAACTTAATCACCAAAAGGGTCCAAACTGATAAAACTCGAGTCTGCATACGTAGCTGTCTCTGGCAAAGCCCCAAGAAACACTAAAACCTAACTTGCCATTTACAAAATCCACAACATAACTAACATGCTTTAGGTCTAAGACAAGAAGCTTTATCTTCTAAGTGTTGTCAGCACTTGTTTTATGTTTGTGGTCATCTAGCAGCAGCAAAAAGCTTATCAGAATTGGCCAACTGGGGCCCATTAGGACCACTTCGACGAGTCAAAACCATCACACTCTAGCATTCGGGAGTCAAGCTGATCCAAATGTAACATGAAGTATGCTGTTCACCCATGCGTGTGTTACACAAGCCCTCAAAGGTATTGAATTAAGCTCTCAATAATGCATGCTGAACCAGCAGCTGTGGCTTGCTGTTGAGGTGCTCCAGAGGAAAAAAGAAGAAAAATCACAGACTAAACCGGCAGCCCCCTTGTTTTCAACTCTATTGCTGTCGATTTGTCATCACATGTGTTCTGCAGTTGAAGCAAGTGATTTGCTTCACCAGTGTTAACTTTAATATCAATGAAACACATATAATCTGGTTCCCCTCCCTGGCTGGGTGGAGTTCCTTAAGTTCTACAATGTCAATAGTGACTACAGACATTTATTTGACTTTAGACTATTAACGTCCATTAGAATAAGACTCATCAGACAAAGTAAAAGGAGAACACATAAATATGAATATTCAGTTATCTTGTTAACACTGAGCTTGGGTGGACCACAGATCTGTGTTAATGTATGAGCTATGTGAATCATGTACCTACAGTCATTTTTTAATTTCACCCTCTTTGCCTAGAAATAAAGTTGATATGCTCCAACAAATGATGCATCAAATGGACATTTTGTAGTCATTTTTATAATATAAATAAACAAAAAACAGACTAGTCACATGGAAAGTTGAAAAAAATGGTACCAGTGATTAGAAGCTCCTGCAGGTGGAACTTGTCTTATTTAAACCGGACATGTACAGCCTGTTGTACACTTTGCTATTGAAGTGCATGGTCATTCCAAGGTTTAAAGAGCTCTCTACAGCCTTTAGAACAAAGGTTGCTCATGTCTGCAAACCTGGCTTGGGGTAGATAAAAAAGTCTCTCAAACTATTTGAAATAAATCATATTATTCTAAGGGAAATAATCTAGGTTTTACACTTTTGCCATTTTTCCATGATGGGCAGAACCAGGACATTCAGCCCAAGAGCAGACCATCTGATGCAAAAGAGAGATAATGGGATCTGCTAGTAACTCATACAACTGTTAGTGTGAAAGTGCATATTTTACTAACAGAAAGAGTCAAATCTCACCTACATGGGAAGCAAGCAAGAAAAAAAGTATTTGCTCTCAAAAAATAACATTACACCAAGTCCACAGTTTGCCAAAGAACACACAGACAAAGACTAGGCCTTTGATAATGCTCTCTTAACAGTCAAATCAGAGAAAAAGCCGCATGGCCACAGACACTGCACTGTACGATATATGTGACGCAGACCAAAGACAGCTTTTCAGGTGAAGATCATATTAACTGTGAAGCATGGTGATGGAAATGCTATGGCCTGGGGGTACTTTGTTATCACAGGTACTGGGAAGGTTGTAGTGATTTTCAAGTAATAATTCTGTAAATATGAGAATATCTGGTACAGTTGGAGTTGGATCTTTCAAAAAGAAAGTGATCCTAAGCAAGAACACCCTGAAACATTTTGCAACAGAAGGATTACATGGAAGAGTAGTAAAAAAGGCAAGGTCAGATATTAATGGACAGTTATGCACCTAGAAAGTTATTTCTGCTATACAGGCAGTAGCAGTGTCTGAGGTCAAATGTGAACTTTGGAGAAGAATATTACATTGGTTTATACTTTTGTTGAATCCATGATTTAAAGGGTTTGGTTCAAACATATACTTTAGCTGTGGGTGATAGATTAAAGAAGGTGAAATATTTGCTCAAATATGAGGAAAATAAATCAGCAATTTCCATGGGGTGTACTTATTTTTTCACATGACTTTATATTTCACACTTGCATGATTAACCACAGTTAGGAAGGTCAAGAAATAAGAAAAGGACATTCAGACAACTGAAAGATCAGCCAGTGGAACCCAACATGCCTCAATGGTGTCGCCTCTGATAACAGTGCAGGAAACATTTGCATATCAGAGGTTCCTCTCTTGATGGCTGAAAGTGCAAAGCACAATTCAGCTGGAAAACCTCAGACCGAAAGCTGGAGAAGGAGACCTATAAACAGAACTTTTAAATGAACTGAGGTCAGACCCCTAGATCTCTCATTCTCTCTCTCTCTCTCTCTCTCTCTCTCTCTCTCTCTCTATGGAGAGCACTTAATGAAAACATGTACCCCAAGGCAAGAGCGACGGCAGCACAACGCGCATGCGCAGTGAAGTTCATACGAATAGTCCGCAGAAGTAAAACCACAGAGATAAAAAAAACTGAAAGTACCTAAACCCACTTTACTAAGACCTTCTTAATGACCATAGTGACCACACAAAACACGCACGCACATATGGAACATGAGAAAATATCCGTCCTGTTTTTGAAGCTGAAGCTGTTGTGTTGGACAAAACCACTCACCCGTTGCGCCGCAGCCTCCGTGTCCATGTGGGACTGACAGCGCGTGTGGCTCCCATAGAGGCTGGAAACAGCGCCCCCTACATGTAGGCAGTGGTACATACTGAAACTCAAAGCCAATTTGGTTTACTTAGTTTCCATGTCTTCAGGTATTTTTAATAGTACTGTGATGTGCAAAAGTCTTAGTGCCCAGAGAAATGTATATTTATAGTTTAGAGATTTTGTTTTTATTTATTTATTTTCATTTTTAATCACTTACATTAGAATCAATAAAAATAAAAAAGAATACAGTGGACAGTACATGTTTGTCAGTTTGTTTGGTTACCATTTCCAGAGTTATAATTCCAGGAATTATTTGTAGTAGCCATTAAATCCCTGGTTTGAGCTCAATCAGTTAAATCAAGTGCTGAGAGAGGTTCACACATCCACGCAATGGCTAGAGGCCTTGAGGGAGAATCACCAAACCTGCTCTGTTCAAACAGCTCCCAACACACACAAACTACTTTTTACACACTCAACACATTCTATTTTTTCATTTTATACTGCATGTTTGTTTGTTTGCATTTATTCAAATAACTTCTGTTTTGCTGGAAGAAAGACAATTGCTGCCGAGATAAATGGAAACGTGTGTGTGTGTGTGTGTGTGTGTGTGTGTGTGTGTGTGTGTGTGTGTGTGTGTGTGCATGGTGGTCTTTGTCTGTGTTGCCCTGTGATGGGTTGGCCTCCTGTTCAGAGTGAACCCTGCCTTAGCCCGTAGTCTGCCGGGTTCGGCTCTAGCTCCCCCTCCCGCAACCCGAAATGGACTAAGCGGTATAGATAATGGATGGATGTATAAAAGGATACAAACTATTTGCACAGTAAAAGCTCATTCTAAAAGTGGTATAAAGGCTCAATTTGGACAAATTTAGAGGATAATGAGTTTAAAAAAAAAAGCTACATAATGGTGAAAACACACACTTACTATTATACAATTATAATACAATTACTGTGATAATAGTCATAACACAGCACTGAAACATGGCATGTGTGTAAAGCCCACTCTATTCTTTTTGAAACTCTTAATATGTTGATACCAGTAATATAAACAGTTTAAATAAAATGTGTAATTCTATATTTTTTCTTCTTCTAAGAAATGTCTGTTTGTTATTAGGCTGAAAACACACATAACGTCACATTAGAATAATAGCTATGCGATTTTATAGTTTTACTGTGTAAAAGTAATGAGCATGCATAAAATCTCACACATTCCAGCCTATTATTATTGCCACCTTTGGGTAAAAATGTATGTTTGGTTAATTAGCTCAATCTCAAGCTGAAAAGATGTAGTAAACTTTAATGTGCCCATATTTCAAACATATCCAAAACCCACCTTCATTTCAACAAAGTTTTCTAGACACTCCTGGACTTTGACCAGAGTAAGACTCCGTTGTCAGAAGAGGCAGAATGGTAACAAGCACTTGAGTGCCTCAAAGAACCTCACACTCTTAAGTATGGTGGAAGATATGTGATGCGTTGGGGGCTGCAATGGACCGGCAAACTGTCCAGGGTGTTTCTTCAGTTTCTTCATGGTTAGGATTCACAAAACGGATGGACTTTATTTTCCTGACACCCCACATCATTTATATCAGCTGAATGTGTATAGAAGTGACGCTGTACTAAGAGAGGACAATGCTGGGAGAGATGTTACAGCCCCAAGCCACACATTATGAATTAATCAATAACCAGGAGGGGGATAATCAGTGCAGCTATAAAGAACTAGGCTGGTGCCTACCGGGTTGTATAGGCCATGTTTACCATCAGACACAAAGCTTACCACATTTCACATTTCACAAAAATGTTTTATTAAAACTCATTGCACAGCACAAGCACAACTTACATTCAACAATATTCATCTCTAAAAGATGATGTCAATAATGCAAATTAAATATTTTATATATGTTTTTCCTAAGTGGTGTCAGTTTTGTGGATGGAATTTGAAGCAATAAATAAAATACAATGTCAGTAGCATACATATTCAATAGTTTGACAGTTAAACAATTCAAAAGTAAATCTTTAGTATAAATGTCTTAAAAGTGCGTGCACAGTTTATACAAAAAAGAGAGCTCTATACATCAACACTTTTTACATTCCACATCGAACACAGCTAACATTCAAAGGCACAGAACTTCACTTCAAAACGATCAAAAATAAGTTGTCATAAAAGTATTTCAAGTAATCTTACATTTGCAAATAGAGTTTGGTCAAAAGGAAACAACGTGGAGTCGGTTTTGTAAAAAAATTATACAATGTAATTCAATATGATGACTCTTAAAATGTGACCACACTGAATCACATTCACAGAAAAACTACTAAGTGTTGGGAGAACATTTGTTTAACTGGATAGTGTTACTGTAGATGCAGCAGTTTACCATCACTATAATGTACTACATCTCTACTTTGGGCCTAATAATAACCTTAAAAAACTAGATCATCATACAGTGTTAGTCAATCAAGAGATTAAATGGATAAAATGATACAGATTCATGTTTCAAGGATTCATGTCGGACCTGCACAATTTGGCACTTTGTTTTAATGGTCCATATCAAACAGATATTGCAATAAATACAAAATATGAATATTAAAAAATTTCACATTGTATGAAGTAAATTTAACAGGTAGAATATAATTATCTGTTATAACTAAAACTTCAAAACAAAATGAATTTAATAAAATAACAAAACCAGAAAGTGAAAGTAACTAGCGCTAAACACCCAGAAACCTCTAAGGGGAGTATGGCATAGTTTGGGAAAGAACACAACAATTCACTTGGCATTGTTATCTATATATTGTACCATGCTTGACATCCTTAACTGGACCAGTTAAATGGAAACATAAAGAAGAGTTTTGCTCAAGAAAGATTGCATAATAATGGCAATACCTCAAAAATCCAAAGTGCATATCCATATTATCAACATTATTTCCATATTCTTCCCTTCATGTGATTTGATAGTGGCTAAGCTAATTTCCTCTATGTATGGAGCTGAATATATATCTGTTTATCAAGTATGCTTTAATGACGCTCAAAGAAATACTGAGGATAAAAGCTAACGAACACAAAATGGGAAATTTAAACGGCCCTTTAATAAAATAAATAAAAATCATTATAATTGTATTTAAGATATATTGACTATCTGCAGATAAATACATATTTGTATGCCTATATAAAAGAAAAAAATATAACACCATTGAGCACGCCTTTACAGATCAATAACAATAATCACAATATATCACACAACGAGCTACGATGTTGCATTTTCAAATGTATATTAGCACAAAATGTTCAAAGCACTCTATTCATGCCTCCCTGAAAACATTAACTGGTACAGTCCAATACTGGACAGAGTAGTGGTACCACTTGGGTCAAATCTTATACACTGTAGTATCTAATCAGCTGGAAAAAAGCCGCAACATTAGCAAGATACTGGATCCACATCAGCAAGCCACCTGTGCTTGCAAAATAAAGCAAATAGACCTAATTTCAGTGCAAATAAACAGTGTGAACCTTTCACATACTTATACTGACACCTGTAAAAGAGAAATGACAGCTACAGTGGTGTACCTGTGCAAGTGCCCGTCCTCTATGAAACACACATTACATCTTCTCCACTTCCCAACATGGGTGCTCATGCCTTGCACCTTCTTAAACAATGAACACTAGTCCGTTACTGGCCCTACATCGGTGATGAGAGTGATTTATTATGAAGAACATTATAACTTTAACAAAAATCCCATAAAATTGAAATAAATATCATTTTTACAGCTGTAGGAAAGACCTAGGTTGTGTCATCACATGGTGCTTTAATTGCAATTTCTTTGCCTTTTTCAACAACTATACACTCTTTCCCTGAAATCCTCCCAAACTAGTTCAACTGTAAAGATGTTAAATATATATATATATTAAAAAAAGTTTTGACCAAAGCCCAAATGAATAAGGAAGAGTGCCTGAGGCACAGCCGACAACTTCGGTATGTTAATCCTTCCTGTCCTCTTCCATATCGTCCTCCGACTGCGCTCCCTTATGGCTGAGTTTCTCCAGGGTGGAGGAGGAGGGAAGAGACTCCTGATCGCTCCCTTCAGTCTTTCTCTTTGTGGTCTCCTGCACAAATTCCTGAATCTCCACTGGGAGCCGGCGAAACTTGTCCTGATACTCCTGATCCAATTCGTTTTGAAGCTGCAAAGACATTTCATCGCAGGCTTTTCAAACAGAATTGAAAATGACACTACAGAAAACGACAGTGGTCTTTCACAGTATTAACACTCGACATGAACATGATGGTTTGCAGTACGTTGAAGGTCACAGTAAATGTGTCAACCATGCATTTCAAAGCTTTAGTTTGCTCAGTGTTTGAGGAAGGGCATTAAGATTAATTGAATTCAGTCCAATAACTAAAACACTCACTAATGCAGCACACACCTTTGGGGAAATAAGTAGCATGAAAGGTTTTCCACTGAAAGGCAACAGTGATGCTATAAAATGACCCACTGAATGAACGCTGTTGGCATTGAAGGCTGTATGAACAACAGCTAATGGTGACAGAGAGACCCTGGGCCTGCACAGTGATGAAAGCTAAAGTATTGATAGGTGCAGATCAATATCCATTCACTGTGCTTTAGACATGTTCTCTTTAGAGGAGCATCGTCCTGCAGGAGCATTCCACAGCATCCTGTTTCCATACACAGATTCAATATAGTCCAAACTCTTTCATTACTCTAGAGAACATTCACTTTGCCATCAGTTTATTATATATGCCTGAAAAAAGATTCAATATCTCCAGCCATATTAAACATTTTGTTTTTGATTTTCGATGTGAAAACAAGTTTGCACATCCCCTACAGGAAATACACTTTAATGTGGCATTTTCTGCAAACATCTCCCATTTATTTGCATAATTTAACATAATGGAAAAAAATAAGGCCAAGTCTAAAATGTCACTGTGAATAAAATGTGTCATAACTTTTGCACAGGCCTTTTATTTCTGCCCTAGTACATTAAGTGCAGCAAATAAATAGTATTTGTAAATAGTATGGGTAAAAGTGTGTTGTGTGTAGAAAATGTATTTTCATATACATAACAAACATACCCCCCCCCACACACACACACTTTGAATGAACCTACAGTGTATAAATTATTATTTTCAAAAATCCATATTTAAATAAGAGAGCCTACACTCACTGGCCATTTTAATAGCCAGACCTACTGTACCACACAGGTACACTTTATAGGTTTAGAATTATTAACTGTAGCCCTCCACCCCTTTCTCTCTTACAGATGGTATATCCTTTTTGCAGTTTTAGTACTACTTTATTGCTTTTCTTTAATGGTTATTTTTTATATTCTCTTTGCTTGTTTGTATTCCTCTTCAATTTCCATTTATCCTTCTAAAGCACATTGAATGACTATGTGTATAATAATGTGCTATATTAATAAACTTGCCTTGCATCCAGTACCCTGTCAATCAGTGGAAATGCATGAGGATAGGAGTTCCACCGACCAGATTATTATTTGGGTATTTAATTATTATTATAATAATTACATAATTTCTCTGGTAATAGCAAATTAATATCAGACACACTGTTGCTGTTGGGGTTATATACCTATATGAAAAGAGAAAATGTCCAGTGAATTTAGAGTATGGAAGTACCTAATAAAGTGGCAGCTTTTAGGGTTTGGGAGATCTGACGAAACACCAATGACATATTCATTCTGTAAAATATTAATACTCATACTAGTAAGCTACTTTTGAGTGCAGTGCTCCCTTTCTTAACGTCATAATTTGCAGTCAGTAGAACTCTGTGGGAACAGATGCTCTTGAGGGTACCTTGAGGTCTATAGGACTTTGGGGAATGGGGAGGAGCCTGTAGAGCTGAAAATAACATGAAGTTGTCAGAGACACATTCAGAGCAAAACATTGAGCTTAAAACTGCAACATTTCTAAAGCAAAGCTTGCAGAACTGTTGCAACTCTATTTGGGCCAAAGGCGTGTTATCGAATACAATGCTACTCTAGAAAGTTGGAGCAAATAATGTTACATTAGATGGAAGACAAGTTAACACTCTTGACAAGTTAAGGGTCAGATATTTACACACTTAGAGGAAAAACTCTGGAAGCTGTATCACACTTTGGGCATGAAACACAGAAGACATCAGCGGATGATGATACCTCCTTCATGACGACTGTAAAATGTGCATACATCCACAGAGTCATGATGCAACAAATGCCAAACATACTGTAACAGTAGACAACAGTATACTGCCTGTCCCAGACACACACACACTTTGAATGAACCTAGTGTCCATCTATCAGACCCCATCCATATATAAGCAGACTAGCCAGTGAATTCTCCTTTCACAGTGACAATAACAGTAATATTTCTTCATCCTCCCTTCACGCCCACAGTAATACTCAGCATTAAAAGCAATCATACTTTTTAAAAACCGAAAGGCCTTAAGTTAGAAACAGCAACGCAACTTTAACACTAGGTTTACTGAGATTTTTATTCCCTGTGGGATATTTTTTGTAGAAACAGCAGGCATTACTGAAGGGTTCCACAGAGGT
>JBBIGC010000001.1:30877276-30892613 GCA_037576955.1 Lepidarchus adonis
TTGTGTGAATATTAAATTTTTTAAATTTATTTATATTTGTCTAATATTATATATATATTACATTTTTAAAATAGGAAAACATTTTAAATTGTTTGAATCACACAGTACATACACAACCCAGCTAAGACAGAGTGTATGCAATGTAGTCATTCCATAATGTTAATAAAACCACACCACATCAACATTGGAGTGACCCTGAATTAAAATATGTTAATTGAGTAAAGTGCTCAGGTCCCACCTCTTTGGCATCTTTCTCCTCCTCTCCCTCCTCTAATGTCAGAGCAGCCAGCTGCTTGGATCTCTGCTCCATTAAGTTGACATATCTAATGGGGTTAGACAGGGCCTCTATGACATCTGTTTCAATGAGAAATGCAAAGTCAGTCAACGCAAACATGGCCATTGTCATACATTCAGAACATTCCTCCATTTACAGAGACTAACACACGATCATTTCCGGCATTTCTGCAGCCTCTGAATGTAACAAGAACGTTCTCTGCCACTGACGTCAAGGAGACCACTCTGAACGAGAAATGAGCCCTACTCAGAAAGAAAGTGTGTGAGAGAAGTGGTCAGAGTGGTTTCCCTCTGAAAGTCCCTGTGGCACAACACATTTTAAGTAAAAGTAAAGCCACACATGCTGAGAAGTGTCCGGAAGCAGAAGTGTGTCCCACTAGCCCCCACCTCACACCTTTAGGCTGTAAATGGAGCTTTCCTCGCTATAACCACTGTCACCCTTATCACAGTGAAAATTGCAGTTATACAACAGTCTTCTTTAAAAAGGTGAGGCAATAATTATACGCTAATATGAAACTAGCCTAGTTTACCTGCAAATGTATCCGGCACATAATCTTTGACTTCAATATACACAAATAGAGCAGGAAGAGTGAGAGACTGGTTTTTCTCATTTCTAAATCCAATATATCGATAACCTGCAACAAAATAAAACACATATAAGCTCTTTCATCATGCATTTGTATTGCAGCTCTGATTTGCTTTGTGGAAACAAACATCTTCCCTACCTGGTCGAATAGCTGTCACGGGAATTATCCGATGCCCAATGAACTTTCCACCCTCTTCAAACACAGCTATTCTCAGGGAGGCTAGAGTGGGTAGAACCACCTGTCAAAGAAGACAAAACAGCAATAAAGTGATTGATTTAATGTATCTGTATCTCCCCACATCTAACTTGTCAGTCAGACCTGCTGAACTCACCTTCTTGAACACGATCGGCTCCTCGTCCCACACAGGGTTAATGGCATTGTTCTGGGATGTCTTCGTTTTAAAAGCTTTCCGTCTTGTGTCGACTGGGAGCCCAAACATGTCGATCTCGACATACACACCAACTTTTTTGTCAGTGAGAAACTGCCCTGATATGATCTGATTGGGAGAAACAGTTAAAAATGAATCAACAACAAAAGCTACTACAATGTTTAATAGGTTTTAATAGTTTCCATAAATATATTATTCATAAATGAAAAGACAAAAATTTAAATGTTAATTAGATTTTTCCGAATTAATTTAAAAAAATTAGATTCCTCTGAATTTGTTTAAATGAAAAAGTACATTTGATTCTTTTGAATTTATTTTTTCAATGAAAAAGTAAATTACATTTTTCTGATTTTTTTTTTTAATTAAAAAAAAAATAATTGATTACCGGGTATTCTGATAAAAAATTAAATACATTTGATTCTTCTGAATATATTTTTAAATATAATGAAAAACAAAATGCAAAAAAGCAGTCACCAAATGCTCAGCATATGCGAAACAAATTCTAGCCTGTCGGAAAAGCATCCCAGGTGGCTCCTCGTGAAGCAGCTCGAGAGATTGCCAAGAGTGTGCAATGCTGCATCAAGGCAAAGAAGGGCTACTTTGAAGAATCTTAAAGATTCAGCCCTCTTGTGGATTTAAAAGATTTCACATTATGCAACTGGCGCATAAAACTATGCAAAACATCGCTGTTTGGTGTCTTATCACTTTCAGAGACTATGTGGATTGATAATCTTATGCTTCTTCCTACTAAGCTTATGCTTCTTCCTACACCTTTTTGAACATGTAGTTATGTATTATGATTATTATTGTTTAGTTTTCTTTTTGTTGTTTGTTGTGTTTTTATTGTTGGTATACTATTTTAACATGTTCAAAATAAAGCTACAATTCAATACAATTTTTAAAATGAACTAAAACACTGAAAAATGCTAAACTGTCCCCATCAATATCAAAAACAATTCTCAGACTCACAGATTGAATGAGGACAGTGTGTGTACAAAGACATTACCTTTATTGATAAAGTGTTGGCTACTATCCCATCCACAGTGCTCTCTGTGAAAGGGTCAAAGTGCTTGTCCGGTCGTCTCATGAATTCTGGCTTGAGTCTGTAGCCACTCTTCCCGTTATACTCATACATGCCCAAGTTCAGCTGCATGGACAGATCTGGGTGAGGAACACAGAACGGAGAACTAAGGTCAGCTAGCAGGAAATGACCTTATTCAGCACTTACATCTCTTCTAACTGCTGTTTAACCTACATTCACTACTCACAAATAGTTAGGGATATTTGGCTTTCAGGTGAAATTTCAGAATGAACCTAAAATACAGTATAATCTTTACAGGTGAACTTAATGTGAGTATGAACTTCCCTCCACTGATGAATGCACACGTCCAATACCCAACAGCTTAATGGTAAAATTCCCAACAGATGTTTGTTCCATGAATCGACCAATATATTTCCTGGTTCAATCAGAATTAGTATTTAAACAGTCCTCATCATCATGCTGTTCATATTTTGACATCATAAGACCAAGACAACATTTAACAATCGATCAACAGTACCTCAAACAGGATGTTCTCAGACGGACGTGGCCACTGAGCTTAGATTGTCACAGTGTGTCATCAGCATGGTCTGTGTGCTAGACGACCTACAAGGGTACCTGACCACACCACCAGGCACAGGAAACTGGGGAAACTCCAATGGAGAAGCTGCATTTTCTCCAGACCTAAATCCTATAGAAAACCTATTGTATCGGCTAAGTCTCCATGTAGAGGCTCAAAATTCTGTACCCCAGAACCTCAAAGACGCTTCCAGAAGAGTGAGATGCCATGTCTCAGCGGCAATAAGTCGACTTGTGAGCAGCATGAGACGTAGTTGTCAAGCTGTAATTGATGTTCAAGGGCACACTTTCCATAAATTTCACCCAAAAGCCATATATCCCTAACTTATTGTGTGTTTGTGTCTTGCGTGTTTGTGCTTTTTTACCTATTGTTTGAAAGTTGAGTGCCACCAGTTGGCAGCCTGCATTCCAAAACACTTGAGGCATATAGTTGGAGGAGTCCACTCGAGTTCCTTTAGGGTAGATTCTACTGAGCTGAAGTTTGTTGTATCTTAGAGACGTTTGGGTTAAGGGTAAAAAGCAAAAACACAAAGTTCTCAGACCATTACAGACATCCTGACTTTGTGTTTCAGGGCAAATCTATACTAATGGATTCACACTGATCAGTTACAAGGGATAATAAATACAGAATGACAGCAGTTCAAACCCAGTGGGAGCAGCATGTTATGTATTATGTTTTAATTGTAATTCAGTGACATAAGTAAGCTGTACTTGATCTGGCTGGTATGCCTTTTATTTCCACTAAGATCAAGCAAATGAACTCGACAGATTTAATTATTTGGGTCACAAGCAGGGCATAAAAAATGGATGCACTTGTCCTCGTTTCTCCTCATGTGTCCTAATCGCACGCCCGTATGGGTTACGAAGAGTGCTCTTATTAAAACATGGACTGGTTTAAACAAAAAGAAGCAACAGAGCATTCATCCTCAGTGAAAAGGATGCTCCACAAACTCTACGGGAGTTTTAGTGAGCTGCTCCAGAGCCTTGGTCTCCACGAATGATGACATTTGGTAACTGCGGTTGATTTCTGAAAACCAAGACATGAAACAGGTGTCAACAAGCTATTGTTCTCAGCAGGCAGCTGGAATGTCTTTGAAAAATGGAAAGGATGATGCATCGCCTCACTTTTTGAAGTCTCAAAGGAGTGGAACTTCGTGGGCTGGATGTAATTGACCAAAGTAGACATTTCTTCAGTAGCAAAGGCCTCTGAACCTGCGGTGCCCTATAGAAAATGCACCCAGACATATTACATTTACATTTATTCATTTGGCTGACGCTTTTGTCCAAAGCGACTTCCAGGTACAGGAAACAATCAAGCATATTAGCTACAATGTGTTAAAGGCCTACAGATTCAAAAATGAGAAATGTAACGAATCAGGCCACTAACCTCATCCATGGACTTCTTACAGTCATCGTCATCATCCTCATCATCCTCATCATCATCTGCATCCACCTCTGCTGAAGCTATACAATGTCAGTGAAGAGAGGTATTAAATAAAAAAACTGCTTGCAAAGTCGATTTCACTTCTGCTGTATCCTTCTATCCACATCCGGAGATCAATAAAAAAATAAGGTGGAAGACAGATAAGGAACTGACAGAAAGGGTGTTCAATAGAGCTCACACATGGGCGCAGAGGCAGAGGTGGCAAAGTCCAGTCTCCTTCCTGATGATTAATTCAAAACGCCCACTCACACAACTCCGTGTTTAGGGGAACTGGACAGGGTAGTGGCAAAGAAAGTGAAAAAGGAGGCATCACACTGAGTTAGTGTTAGAAGGTCACAGTAGCTCAAGCCTGAATAGAGAGAAGCAAGTTCTGAAACGTTGTGTGTGTGTATGTGTGTGTGAAAGGGGTCTGCCAGTCATCACAGGTGGTCTGCATTCAAATTCCACTTTTACTGTAAAGCTCAAATGTTCTACTCTTGGACTATGTCATGGTACAAACTCATGGTTCTCTGCAAATTCAGTCTCCACAGATCGAAGTTAAGTGCTTGAGGGTGTTTCCTCCTGGGGAGGAGCCTGCTGTGCAGCAGATGTTTCTTCCTTGAGAGCTGCCTGGAGTTAACCTTTAATATCAGGCCTAACCTCCTAAAAACAGCTCCCACCGTCTGCCTCAGACGACAAGAGATTCCTCGTATGCGTCCACGTTTTAAAGAGATTCTCCAAACTGCAGGACCAGGAGCACTTCCACCATTCTTATCTGCACTGCATTAGTCATAGCATGCTCTTCTATAAACACACCACCAGATGGCACAGTAAGGATAAGGAACACGGGCAAACACCTGAAACAGGTGGGGATTTAAAAGCCAGCACTTAGGACAGTCTTCAGCACTTTTCCCTCCCTGCCTTCCACTTAAAAGCTCCTGAAAAAGGGCTAAGCCTTTAGAAGCCTGATGTCATGGTTACCTGCAGGGCCGGCGCTGGGAGAGGAGGGCTCGAACACACTGGAGGAGTCGCTGTTGGTGTTGGAGGCCTGCTCTGATAGTTTCTTCTTAGTGCTCCCGTCGGCTGGTTTGGGATGGGACTTCTTATTCTTGACGAGGATTTTTCCCACAAGTTCCTGGGGACTGGGCAGTGGAACTCCTGACTCAAGCTAGAATACATGAAGCAGACACCACCATTTCTTTACACACTGGTCTTCATAGCTGGTTCTGGTATGTTTAATTGATTTTTACTGTGACTGGAAATGAGTAAAACCAATCCTGAACATCATATACATACAGGATATTTCTCAAGAGGCTCAGTTAAAAGGGCATCTCCAAAGATTGATCGGCAATATTCCGCCATCTTGGCCTGTTGCTTTGGCCTGTGGTTAATTACAAAAAATGATTATTTCAATTAAAAAATAAAATGATACAAATAAATGATTGTCCTATTCACAAACAAGCATGCGTTTATCACTCCAGCAATTTCATGACCTTTCCCTGAAATATGGTAATCTCTTTGTTTATAAGGAAAGCTCTGGGTATAATGAGGTGTCGGTGTGGTACACTACATTTTCTTGCATACAGCGAAGAAACACAGACGTCTCAAGCAGCAACTGTGTATGACATCTCAAGAGAGATGACTGAAAACAAATTATGCATTACAGAGTCTGCTATAATCACTCTACTCCTTGTTGCCATAGTTGCAATCAGCTCTTAGTGCGGAGAACATTGGCACTCCAAGGCGAAAGGTAAAAGAGGCTGCTGGAGGCGGGTAGTGTGGCGCTTTCACTCACGAGTCCACATGGTTCTCGAAGGACAGAATGATAGGAAACGGGGAGGTTTTAAAAGCACATTCGGCTATGGCCTCGATTACTTCCTGAAAGAGAACAGATTGAGAATTAAATGGTTTCAGAAACAGAACAATTTTAACATATTGCAAAGCAGTTCATTTTAGTTTAAACCCTCTGATGTTTCTGCTTTGATTACTGATGGAAGAGAAATCCCACCAATATATAAGGTTTTGGATCCGTAACTATCAATCTGACATCTGGCTTGTTGCTGTAGCTGGATGTCACTTTTCACAAACAAGTCAGCCAAATGAATAAATGTAAATGTTAATGTAGATTAGAGCATTTTGTGAACCCTAAAAAAAATAAACTAAATTTTATTATTAGTAATGAAGCAAAAAGTTTTAAATAAAGTAGGAAGTTTAGCATGAAAAGAAAACTTTATAAATCCTGCTGTAATTTTATATACAACTAACTTTACATCACACAGTGAAATTCATAAAAAAATTTCACTTACAAATTTTTTTTACAAATTTTTTTTTTTAATTTCTCGAAAAAAAAGATTGCAGAGAAGCTGCCCAATGCTAATTTTTCCTCACAACTAGACTGTACTTTTTTATATACTTTTATAATATAAATTCTATGATAATTTTTTTATGCTCTTAATGGATTATCAGCATCTTCAGTATATGAATATATTCACAACTGAGCCTTATGATAAGTAAGCATGTTGTTTCAAAGATTCATAGAATGCAGTACATAATGTTCATCAGGCACCAACAGCATATTGTTTCAAAATCAGCTTATAACTTAATGTAGAATAGCTTTCTGTGAATGTATATTTTCAGTTCATATTTTTAGTATAATATTTATGTTTAAATATATAATTTAAAAAGTAATATGTAAATGTTATTAAATGCTTAGAAAGCAATAAATAATTTAGCACAATCATACATAATGGATTATCAGTCTCTGAGTCATTGTAATCCAGCAACAAGATCCAGAACTACAGGCCTGTTAAATCTAGTCATTAAAAAAGTCATTAAAAAAATAAATTACAAATAAATAATTATATATCTATACACACACACAGACGTATGCAAAAGTTTGGGTACCCCTTGAAGAATAACAGGTTTCTGTGATTTTGTAATTGAAATTTGTAATCTCTCTAGGACATGGAAAAAACACTCAATATTTTCAGCAAACATTGATGCAAAAACATTGATCCACCCATCAAGCACTTCAAAGATTCTCTACAATTAAAAGATGCTTATTCTTCTTGTTATTAAAGGTGTTAATACATCTATAGCTCAGTAGAGTCTTGGTTTACCTTAAAGGAAATCTCAGAGGTCATAGTAAAGCCATGGGTGATGACTGGCTCCTCCTCGGCAGTTCGGCCCTTCCAGCAGTCCAACTCGACACAGCGGCAGCCTGAGAGCAGCACCTGCCTGTACATCTCCACTGAGGAGTTCCCTGCCAGCTGTCCAGCTGAAGATAACACACCATTCAGAATCATAAACTGATTTATTACATGAGAACTGTGCTGGTTCTCACCTCTGGTCTTAGAGAACCTCTGTCCTGCATGTACTGTCCCTGCTCTAATACACCCACTTCAGCTCGAGAAGACCTTGTCACAATTTATTCAAAGCGTAGGGAAAAATGTAATGCTTAAATGCATTAAAATCTGCTGCAAAAGGATTTACAGCAAGTGCATGTCCATAACAGCCATAGTAAGGTGCATCACCATTTGGAATTTGAGATTTCTATGCTGTATGACTATATGAAGATGCTCCATGCTGTCTTTATTTATGGATACGTAATAATTACTAAACAAGCATCCAAGCACATTTTGATTAACGAGCACTTATTGATCTGACAATTTGTCTTCAGTGAACCAATAACAGCCTTCAGCGTAAAGTATACTGCTAATGATGCACTTGCTTGTTTACAAAGGCTGCGTGTGATACACAATCAACAGATGTTCGGCTTTGTAAGACTTGTTCTTTACATTATCAGATCGTTTAAACGTCACACTGATTACTTTATTAAATTAGAAGATCAGATAGCTGCTTTTCGAGTAGGCATTAAAGGGATAACTTGCTGATTAGTTGGATCAGATGTGTTAGAGCAGGGAAAACACCAGAATATGCTGCGCAAGGTCACTCCATTATCAGAAACTTGAACCACTAAACCAATGGAGAATAATAATGGCTTCGGGCTAATCAGCATGTGTACATTTACTCAAGATTAGTGCCAAAGTGAGAAGGCTTTATACCAATCAGAGACTTCATTGACTTAGCTGTGTTATAGGTGGTGTTCTGGTCAATGTATGGATATACCTGAAAGATAGGTGTTATGCGAAGAGTTGATGAAGTATTGGGAGAGAGGAAAGGTCATATCTTCACTCTGGTCCAGTTTCTCAGGTGGGATCACCCCATTCTCATCACTAATCAGAAACCTGGAAAAGCCCTCAACTGAAATCTGCCCTGTAACACGACAACAAGTTATTTAGTATACATTACCAGTCAAAAGTTTGGACACACGCAGTTGAATGGATCCTAAAATAAAATAAAATAAAATTTTATTTTAAAGCAAATGCCTAATGCTTAAGATCTATTCAGAAACTGTGGAAAAATTGAGCAGATCAGGTGTGGTTAGATGTTTGCCTTGTCCTTACAGTACGTTGGGGTTCCGTTCCTCCAAGTGTGACGCAAGTCGTATAAAGCACCAGTGTGTGTAACGCTATGGAGTCATTTTTCTGTCAGCCCACTAGAGGGAGATATTCACCCACCTAAGGCTCTGTTATGCCTTTTTCTGAGCGTTTTAATGCAATCTATTTTCACTTGCAATTTTACACCGTAATTTTTTTAAGGGGTGGGAGGGCAGCAACATAACCACGAAATTTCCAATGTCGAGTATGACATAAGTTGAGGACCCCCTGTAGTCACTTTCCTATTCACTTGCTGTGTTCCTTACTAAATTCGTTATTTACTATAAAATTCACTGTTCATACAACCTTTCAGTGTAAAGACACAACTTCTGATGTGTCTGACACAGTGTGTGCAGCAGAGTCAGCTGGGAGGACTGCACATTGCAGAAAATGAGCTGTTTCACTCTGCATTTACACCTAAAGTAACAACCTGTCTCTTCAAGGAAATTAGCACTGGATCTGCAAACAGAAGCTGTAAGATCCGCATTCCCTAAACAGTGAGTGCACTTGTAGAGAACACACTCATAGATAGATGTCCCCTGTGACAAATTCTCACCAGTAGTTTACATTAATTAAAGCCATTCTTCACAGAGCTCCAAAGGTAATTAACCGCAGCTTTTTCTGAAAGCAGGGAAGCATTGCATAGTGACACTACGTGAAGTGTTTCAGAGTAATCTCAACGGGACTGCCACTGTCACCGTCACCATGAGGCAAACAGGCTTTAGTTTATAGATGACAGAAACAAACCACCTTGGTCCCCTTGGAAAAGGGTGTCGAACAGCTTTCCAAAGACTACAATTACTGTGCCCTGCTGAAAGTTACAATTGTCTCATCAACATGGAGGATAAAGGGGAAGTGTAAGAGATGCAGGGGTACAATTCAGATCATATCTTTGGTTGTGAATAGTTGTAGTCAACAAAGATCGGGTGGAACAAATATTGGGGGCAGTGGTTACGACTAAGGTTCAAGTCCCAGCCCGGGCACCACTGAGGTACCTTTGAGCAAGGTACCATCCCCCCCTTCACTGCTCCCCATGCGCGGCTGTTGATGGCTGCCACTGCTCCACGTGTGATGGATTAAAAGCAAAGGACACATTTCGTTGTGGTGCACTGTGTGACTAACAAATAGTCACTTTCACAGATCAGTCAGTCAAATTTGAACGCAAGTTGATAAATCATGCGATAAATCTCCTCCTACTCTTGGGGAAGACACCCCACCGACAGTGTCATCCTAAGCCAGGCCAGTGGCTAACCCAAAAATGTCTTTAGTCGATTCTTTAAGTAAATCTTGAAGTCTATTGTGTGGGCAACTCTTATGCCCTGTAACCATTGTTCCCTGCCTGCCTCTGAGAGTGGGCTGGAAGAATAGATCGCTTATAATCTGTGTGACAGCAAGGTGTCATGCCAGTACTGCAAGCTAAAGAGCTCAATGGTCACTCTTACCTACCCCCATCTCGAGATTCTTCAGACTAAATATGTCTAATCAATCAGCTGTCACAATGTAACTGCCTTTCTCATGCAATCATCCAGTGACCAGATCCCCCAGTGTAGCCTTGCTGGTAGAATTATATAAATAAACTGGCTCAACTGCAGCATTGGAGATGGACTGCATCTCAGAAGTTACTGTTGCTATGGTAATAAATCGAAGGGAAAGATGGAGAAATGTATGAAAATGTTATTTTGTGCAACCAAAAAGGGAAAAAAAACAACAGACTCAATATTAGAGCATTTGCAATTCAAAGCTATTAGGAAGGAATCACATTCATGGAATTCTCCTTGAGGAGGAAAGCACAGGTAGGGTTGATTATGGACTGAACCATGCCTCATGGGTTTGGGTCTCAAAGTAATGTGAGGTAGAGAAGGAGATGGCATTCCAGTCAGAAAACAATCACAGCATACTGACAAATAGGACAACACCTAACACACTCTACACTCACTGTGTTATAACAAGCCAACCATATTGAAACGTGTCTTCTTAACAACAGAAATAAAGTTTGATCATATTAGTATCAGTGAAAATCAGTAATATCCCAAACATGTTTATTGCCCCAAGCTTGATCTGAGTAATTTCTCATCAAGTTTTTGCTGAGTCACAATACGATACAGGGGGTTCTCGACTTATGACAAGGTTATGCTAGTCAACGTGTCGTACTTCGAATTTTGCTGCAAGTAGGAACCCCTTACACAAGCGTTTACTGTGTTTTACACAGGTGCCATTCTGCTGTTAGTCCACCAGAGATTCTCCCACCTGAGGCTATGCATTGCATTTTTTTTAGCGTTTTATTAAAAATTTTCACACCATTAAAAAACTAAACAAACAAAAAAACTGGGTTTGGGGCAGCATCATATTTTCCTAGATATCAGTTTCATTTTGCCTTCTTCAAGCATGTCAAAGTTATTAAAATTGACCATTTAATTATCGCATTGTCCTGCAAAAATGTCTTGTCTATTTCCCAAGTGCCCAGCATGTTCTCGATTGCCTGTTTTACATGAGAGGCAAACATCAGAATTCCAAATGCCAAATGGTCAAACTAAACACATCTTTTCAACTTTTTTTTTCAGGTTTTGGCCAATTACAATCATTTAAAAATGCCCTGATCAACCCCAGATACTGATCTCTGAGAAAAGATTTGGACATCCCTGATTATTAATATTAATATTATACATTTTTTTCCCAAAATTTTGGACCACTTCTATTGTTCAGTGCAGGGCAGCACATGACTGGGGTGGTTGGGGTGGGAGCGGGTTGGGGGTTAATTGTAACAATTGAAGGGCTTTTGGCATTGCGAACCACCCCAGAAAAATTTTACCATTAATCTGTCAATTAATCATGAGTGTTGTAAAGGTTAATATATGCAAAATTGTAAAGTAAAAAATATAACTAATGCATACAGAACTTTGTCTCATAATGTTTTATGAATTCAAAGCAAAGCTCAAGTCTGCCTATTATAGCACTGCTCATGGCTACTTGTCATCCTCGTACAGTGTGGGCTGATGTGACATGACAGCACATCAAATAGCCGAAAGAATCAATGGGCACCTGAGGGGGCAGGACATGATGGCCAAGAGAGTGCATGTTAAAGGCTGACCTTTTAGGATCATGTCATTGTTGGGCTCGAATTTCTCCATGAGGAGATGCGTCTGCTCCGTCTTCAGTGGAGGGTAAAGAATCTCATTCAGACGCGGATCCCGCTGTTTACTGTTGATGAAGTCGGTCATCTGCTCCATGTTCAGATAGTTCCTGCCCTTGGCTCCACTAACAAGGAAAGAAATACAAGATACATTTTTGGTATGAAATGGTATGAACCACTTAAAAATTAATAAGCATGCAACAACATTGTGACTCACAGGTCTGCAAAGATTTGGTTGATTTCAGGTCGGGGACAGATGTTGCCAATGAATGATTTGTAAACATCAGGAGTTAAGTCATCCAGAGGAACGGAATCATTCTGCATATTCATCAAGAGAAAACATGGGCATTGAAAATACAATTAGTGCTCATACATTTATCCAAAAGTATTTTACTAATCATTCATCAATCGCTTAACCCGGAGCAATTTCGAGGACTAGGTGCAGTCATATCCATCAAAAACGCATATCAAAACCAAAAAAAAAAAAATCAATGAATCTGGACTAAAAATAGAGAATGAGCAATTGCATTAATGCCATACTGTCCATTATTAAATATGGCTAAAAGCTCCAAGCAGGCCTTCAAATTAATTAGTGTTTTCTCTCCAAGTCTTAAAGTCTGGGGACTATCCGGTAATTTTGGCTGTAAATCAATTGCATCATTTTAACAAATGCAATAATAAGCTAATTTGTCAGAGTGCACAAATCACTGTCATCTCAACATTGTCCCAGATTCGTCACTCCCCAGAAAACATTCAAAACATTAGAGCAAGGCAGTCAATCTTGAAGGCCACGCCAAGGCTCAAGGCCGATTAATGCTTTGTTGGTTAAAAAAAACATGAGACCCAGAGAGAAAGAGATGAAAGGCTTAGGCAGTGTGAGTCAGAGAAGACGCATTGGGAATTACGCACTTTTTGCTCCAATCCTCAGAGACCTATTAACATTATGGATTGAATTTGGAATTTTTGCTCTTTGGCACCGTTCCAGCCTCAAGGTTTCACAAAAAAATAAATAACTTAAACAAACAGTTCTCTTTCTCTACGATGGCAGGGGAATAAATCTGGGGAGTTTATTGTGTCTATTTCAAGAAGAAAAAAATATATGTGAGATTCAACATATGTGAGAAAAAACACCATAAATAAGCCTTAAGAAAGTGCTACACTGTAAACACTAGCTAATGAAATCGATAAAAAGATTGAACTCATATATACAATCGGTCAAATGACGCATAGCGCCACAGATCCCGGGGCCAAGTCTCAATGCAGTTATTGGTAAAGACGATGCAATCACTTCCTGTCAGAATGTGAACTGTTGCCATTTGCCAGCAGGAACCTGGAGAGATTAGCTAAACATATGCTCACCCTGCCTGATGGAAGATTACAGCTCTCCAGCGCAGTTTCTACACGTTTCCTGTCAGCCGAGAACATGCGAAATATGCTGCACACAAGAGAGAGCATAATCACATGATTCTCACAGGGATCCTTTATTATATCTTTATCATTGAAGTAGGAAAACGAAGCATTTAGCACCCAGCTGGTGACTTACTTCTTCACCGGAATTCGTCCCTCTTGGTTTGGTTGCAGCTTCAGTCTCGTGTAACTGATTTAAAAAGCAGCATTTTTGAGGAGAAAGAGAGGGAAAAAAGGCATTTAATGCACACACCAATCCATTCAGATGGAAAAACTAACACACAAATCCGCTTTGATGCCTTGACAGTTTAGTAATGTAAATTCACTCTTGGGTGATGCTGCCCTGAGGCTAACAGTCAGGTGTGAAAAGCTGATCATCGTCATATTTCATTGAAAATCATGCTGATGAGTTTATGCCATGAGAGATCTGCAGGTGCTTACGCTTTTTCCAGGCTGGCCTCCCTATTCATGTTCTGAGCCAGCAGGTTGGACGCCAGACTAAACAACTCCTCTGCCCACTCCTTTGTGGATGACAAAACACAACAAAAGAGGCAATATCCATTAAAATAGGTCAAGTACCCCTCCTGAAAATGTTCTTTCTCAATGATAAAATACACCATTAGTAAATAGTTCACACTCTGTGGGGGAAACTGAATTACTGACATGACAACCCCTTTGTAAGCTACAGTATCAAATACCTTTGCCACTTCTTCCTGGAAGGCCATGAAGTTTAGGTAGGTGATGTTGACCATGTCAGGGCCTGTGACTACTGTCAGCATCTTGTTTTCTATCCGTCCCACCAAGTTCCCAACATCTAGCAACTCTCGCAGCTTAGCTTCCTAAAAAAAAGTTGGACATTCACAATTACGATTAGAGATTGCAGACATCACATTTGAATGGGCTGATAGAATGATCTCCACCTATTGTTTTATATGTAGATACACAAGACACTATAATTGTTTACTATAATTGTTAAATAGTATGACGTCTTAAAATTGTCTTTTGCTATACTATGTGTATACAATTAGATCACATATTATACAGTTTCATTATAAACTACCATATATCTTCTAATAATAGGCTGACTCTTGATGACAGTTTCCAATAAACACCCAGTATGAAGCAATGTTGTGAGAAATAGATGCCGCTCTCCAATAGTAGCCGAGTAACACCCCCTCCCCTCCCCTCCCCCCGCCCCAACTTTTACGGGCACACGCCTCTGAGCTTTCCGTTTCTCCCTCCGTGTTTTAACAGAACTTATTCCCTAAAAAGGTATGAAACGGCTTAAAAGAAACCTCTACATTTACGTAATTACAAATTTTTCACGATATCTGAAGGTTATTGTCGGATATTAAGCGTCTCTGTTTAAACTGCTGCATTTGGTGCTAAACCACTCCCACAATAACGGCAGCATCACAGACAAGTATCACCTCTGAACAGACAGAGGAATGATTTTAGTCGTGATGTTTTATCTTCTGTTAAAATAAATGTGAAGAAGCTGTATAGCTCTATATTAAACGCCTGGCTGTTCAAATAATTTTTTGAATAAACGCCGGGGCAACTATTGGAAGATATAATGTATATATAAACTTAATTTACATTCTGTATGGAGTTGCTTGTGTTCACATTTAACTTTGCACAGTGGCAGTCAAGATTATTCAAATGAAAATATTATCTGTAAAACAAAACTGCATCCATTAAGTTGAGGATATGCACTTCGACCAGAACTTATCTGCTTGTTTCAATGAGCTGTTAAAAATTTGCTCAGTGTTCATACCTGCAACTTTTAATGGTTAAATGTACAGTGGGTGAATATGCTTTTATTATCACCAGCTTTAACAGCAAGGGTTTCACAGATATGTCTGAAGAGGTGAAAAAGTCTTTTTAGACCTGGCTTCAATTGAGCTTCCAGGTGATGAGTGTGTGTGTGTGTGTGTGTGTGTGTGTGTGTGTGTGTGTGTGTGTGTGTGTGTGTGTGTGTGTGTGTGTGT
>JBBIGC010000001.1:30897100-30909752 GCA_037576955.1 Lepidarchus adonis
CATTTTATACATACATATATACTGTATACACACACACACACACACACGAACACACATTTTATACATACATATATACTGTATACACACACAAACACGCACACATTTTATACATACAAATGTACTGTATACACGCACACACATACAGCCATAACATTAACACCCCTGATCTAATACTTTAATTACAATGGCAACTGTGGTGGGCATATATTAGGCAGTAGGTAAAGTCAGTTCTTGAAATTAATGTGCTGGAAGCAGGCAAAATGGCCAAGTCTAAGGATCTGAGCCACTTTAATAAGGGTCTTATTGTTGTGTTTAGATGAAACAGCAGGATTGGTGGAGTATTACAGGTATTCAGTAATTAGTGGTGAGCCAAGTAAGGACACCTAGTGAATCAGGGACAGAGTCATGGCCACCCAAATCTCATTGATGCACGTGGAGAATAAAGACTATCCTGTGTGGTCCGGTCTCAAAGAGGAGCTCATTTTGCACACAATGTTAATGCTTACTCCGATAGAAAGTTATCAACACACTTACACTATGTGTGGCTCACACACTGTGTGTGCGTGTACTTGGCTCACATGCTAGTGAAAAGCGTTTCTAGCAAACCATATGTTCATTACCAGTAGCAGTGCCATTAGCAAAACAGATGGGCACAAACAATCCACTACTTTATCCCATGATGTGATCTGTGGCCGCCCCTTAATTCAACTCCTGTACATTTGTGGTAGAAATGTCTCATTATCTCATCCCCAATTTTCATTTCTGCACAATATCAATCTCCTGTTACAGTAAGTGTATGAGTCTGCTGAGATGGCCAAACACTCGCTGAAGGGAAATTGAAGAGACATACAGAGATGATAGCAATTAAAGTCAGACATTAGTGGAAGATGACTAGTCTTTTTCTATGATTGTGTTCCTTTGCTGTGCTTTCAAATTGATTAGGAATTTAACAGTGGTCTTTTCAATTTTCACACCTTTCAACAAATTTTATAACAAGGAAGCGTAACAAACAGTACCATGGCATTTCTGTTCCATCCCTGCATAATGGCAATGAAACTGTTGTGCAATCCTGCACTGATAATGCATTAAAACCAAATGGTTTTCTATTATGGGCTCATTGTGCCTTTGGGAATAAGAATAGTGATTAGAGATGGCAATCTCATCATTGCTCCTACCTAGACCAACCTTTCAGTTTTCATCGCAGTCAAGACTGCATTGGGTGAACTGCTGCATCAACATGAAATATCATGCAGCTTCCTTCAAACTGAAGAGATTCAGACATATGCGAAGACAGTTCTGCAAAAAAATCCTACCTCGCCTGTGTACCGGCCTCACTCCATCATACTCCGTTTGTCATATTTCATTAGGTGCTGAGTAATACATTCGATCACCCCGGAAACATTCCCTTAGACAACATCTCAAGCCTCTTGACATGAGATTGAGTTTCTCATTAATTTTCTCTTTTACCCCAAGCAGCTTCAACCTCAATGCGCATGGGTAAGTGGATGGTTTGCAGAGAAGCTGCAGGCACCTCTGCCTGAATGTGAAACCATGAGTCTTATTCAGTCAGCTCTGTCATTGGCACAACATGTTTCCCCTGGCTTACTTTCAGCCATGACTCTTAAGCCATCCCCCAGGCCTCGGAAATCTCTAAGACGGTGTCTAAACTGCTGCACAGTTTGCCTCAACAAAGAGGAGGGAAAAGGGGAGGGATACTGATTAGAAACCATGTTACACACTATAGTACACATCCAATCTCAGAGGGATTTAGGGACCCACACACTAGTTTGGCCTGGTTAACAAAAATAGCCATGTATGTTTCACATGTTTGTAATTTTAGTGATACATTTATCTCCTCTTTGTCCTTGTCATTCATAATTGCATGTAGGGTTAGCCTGCGTAAGGGCCCTGTACTTTCATTGCACTTTTCTACAATGTGCACATGCATGAGTGTGTGAATAACAACAACAAAAAAACCTCAGAAAACACTGATACTTTTTTTAGATTTGCATTTGGGTCCAGATGCCTGCCTCTGGCACTCCAGCCCAGACTGCATAACCCATTACTGTCACTGAGAGATTCTTATCACCCACAAGTGCCATTAATCTATATTTAGCACAGAGGGCAGGACAGTCAGTAGGTGTAATAGGTAAGCCTGCTATTTAACTAGGATGCACTGCAAACCTAATGAGAGTGAACAGATGCAGACAGTTTGGATAGTGTGTTCTGCAAGAAATACTGAGGTAGTCATAACACAAAGAGCATTATGGCCCACTGCCTGACAACTCTTACCTTTGGTGTTTTGGTACATTTTCCAGTTCTTGCATCTTTGATATAGGTGATGTCCAACAAATCGGTTTCCTGTCATGATTAGAAAGAAAAAGCATTATTTATCATGTTGTTGGTGACTCATATTTTGGAATTCAAAAATAATCATTTAGAATAATATTTTTTGGAAAACTTAAGCAAAGTGACTCAACAGAGAAAGGAATTGTAGCATCAGGAGTCTTGCCAATGACTGTAATTGGGTACAACATGGTGTGTATCTTGTTTCTCTCGTAAGAAAACCTTGTATCTTTGAAACTTAAAGGGTAAATAGCATTTTTTATATTGTCCATTTTTGAACCTCTCAATAGCCGTTAGATTTTAACAGGCTTTTTTGTTACAGTGCCTTTATGTAAATGACCCTTGTCCAACCCTGTAGCAGTACTGGTGTACAATATTAAACTCAAAAAGAGAGGATAATTTGATTTTCCAGGATGAGTGCCCTTTTAAGACCAATTTTGTTAGGACTGCCCAGAACATTTTACAGAACTGTAAAAATGTTCTGTATCCAATCCAATTTCACAAAAACATTTTTAAATAGCCTTATATGGGAGTTATTTTACAGCCAATTAGGTCGCCCCAGTCCAAGTCCCAAGTCATTACTAAAAAAATTAAATGAAATCATGTGAAAGCTTCTACAAACTTTATTGATACTTTTTAGGTTATAATTGTTTAAATTTGGCCCTCAGAGCTATTTTTATTTCTAGGTAGATATTTGTACTAACTGTGTTCTCTGTGTGGTACTTCTAGAACCTTATTTTCATTGGTTTCAGGAAATTTGAATGTTACTTATTATAATAGCTTTTCATTGCAGACTACATGGTGTAATCTTGTTTCAACAGACAAATGTGACAGTAAGATGATAAAAACAACTTAGAACTGCCATTACATAGCTTACACTAAAAAAAAGTGTTGATCTTTCAAGTTTGGCTGTTAAAAGTTGGGAAAATAATCTCTATATTAAATAAACCTGCCTAAAAAGTTATGAATCGTGATTGTTGATGTAAAAACAAAATGCTTGATTGTTCCTTTAGCATCAAAATCATGGACAAAAGGGTCAGCGAGATGAATAAATGTAAATGTAAACTGTTCTTTTATATACTGTCTTAGTTTTGCAATAATCCACTTAAAGCTCTTTCAGCCAGGATTCAGCCCTTATTTGCTTTGTTTTCTAAAGCTGATGTCAGAAACTAGTTAAAAAAATGAAATTATGTGTGTGTTTGTGTATAGACCTAGGGAAGTTTAATATTTTGTCCATGATGAAAATATCATCTTATTTGCAACAAACCATGTAACTGCTGTTAATGCTGTCGAGTTTTGAACCCACTGTACAACAGTTTAGCATCAGTAAAGGAAAAAAAGATCCCTGATTCAGCTACAGCTAACTGTGTTGTTCACCTTGGACACAACCATTTGTGCTTTACTTACACATGATGCAGAATTAATAAAAACATTTACATTTTAGGTTAAAGAGAAAGCTTCCATAGACACACACAAAAAAATTAACAAATTAATTTTAATCACATAGTTTTTGTTGGCCCATTCATTTTAATCATGCTCAAACTATGAGAGAGCAGCCATCACCTTAAACTGAGTTAATAATTTATTTATTTTTTTAAAAGAGAAAAAAATTGTTCTGAAGTTTTTAGAGTTTAATGAAATGTTCATTCCAAAAATATACATAGTGACCAACTTGAATGACTAATTCTGAGATGCTGTACCTACAGTGCAGAACATGAGAGTGAGAGTGACAGGAGGTAAATAGGTAAAAAAAAAAAATAGGTAAAAAAAACCAGAATGGTTCATTCAGGCTCAGGCCACTGTGATTCCAGCTCAAGGACACAAGATGACAACTCTAAATAAAAATATTCCTGAGAAAATCATGCAATTACGGAGCACTGCACTGTCTCCTAGCGCCTCAGAAACAGTGACGGTTATGCCTTCCGACAACTGCAGCAAAACAGAGCGCAATCTAAAGCTGACAGCATCTTCATGGAATGGTCGAAGAGCAATGAACTATGCTTAGGCAGGAAAAAATCAAGTCGACATTTACTGTTCAGATTTATTTATTGAAAGGTTGAAAGGTGTCCAGGGTAATTTCCTTACATAGTCCATTTATAATGTATGATTATTTAGACAGAAATTTAAATTATACTGAAAGCATTTTATGTTAATTTTAAAAGTCAATAAATGCTGTAAACAGTCATTATACATTCAGCCATAACATTAACACCATCTGCCTAATATTGTGTAGGTCCCCCTCCTACAGCCGAAGTTCTGACAATGGTGCACAATGTGTAGAGCTGGGCAATATGAAGATATTTATCATTATCGTGATAATCTGCAGCACAAAACACTTTTTAAAAATTTCTTACTTTGATGTCATCAGTACTTAAAAATCCCTGTCAAACAGGTTTAAAAAAATGTCATTAATCTTGCGTAAATTAATGTATTTTATGTATTTTGTGTGAAACACTGAATAAAAGTCATTTGTACTCATACTTTGATATTTTTTAAACTATATGGTACTGCTGGCTTTTTCATTTATTCAATATTTACACAAAACCACAAATGTTTTAAGAACATTTTTTAAAGTATCATATAACATTTTTGCCATATCAGCCATGCCTATCTATATGTTCTGAAACCTTTGTCATAGCAAGCATTAACATTTTGTGCAACAGCAATTCTTCTTTGGGATACGATCAGGCTTTCACTCCCCATATGCATCAGTTAGCCTTGGATGCCCATGACTCCAATTCACCAGTTGTCCTTCCTTGGATCACTTTAATAGGTACTAACTACTGCGAAGCTCTGACCCCAATCCTCCATCCATCACAATAAGCCCCTTGTCAGGCTCAAATTCTTATGTTGACCTATTTTTCCTGCCTTCAGCACATCAACTTCAAGAACTGACTGTTCACTAATATATCCCTCCTTCTGATGAATGCTATTGTGATGAAATAACTCAACAGTCATTGTTATTCACTTTACCTGTAAGTGGTCATGATGTTATGGCTGACTGGCTATAATACATGTTTATCATCTAAATAATACACTTGACAAAAATTGTGTGTAACACACACACACTCCATCTGAATGCAACAATATGGTCCTTTGTTTTTCTCCCACCTCACACTCATTTTTCTTTTCATCCATATAATCTGACAGTAATGGCCTTTCTCTCAGACAGTTAAACAGCTTAACTGAACACAATGATACCAACACAGTGGAAGTCATGAAGCTGACACAAGTTTATTCATATTGTATTCTGTCTGAAAACAAAACAAAACTCTCAATGCATAATTTAATGCATTTTTTGTTCAACGGGGGAAGTTTTTGTAAGCTCATAATGCTTCTGGTCTGTATAGAAAACCAGACAAATAAAAAAGGAAATTGAGTTGTCACACATCATGAGAAGCTTTGTGTTTGTGACATCTCAGGGTTAGCCCTTAAAGCTTGCAAGGCCACTTCTTTTCTCTTAAAAAAAAAAAAGAATTCCCTGTTTGAGCTCCCATGACACCATCAGGACTTAACCTATCAGGTGGCTGGTTACATACCAGGAAGTATTCTTTTAGCAGTAAATACAGTGTTTACATGGGTATCGTATTTCCCCAACTATATGCTGCCCACCTCGTTCGATAAGCAGCAGAAATTGTTCATAGATAAGATAAGCCGTCCCATGTCATTAGCTGCAGCACTACTGAATTTACCGATCTGAAGTAAAAAGCATCTCATTTGGAGGGCAACTCTATACCGGTGACATAATACCGTAATTGAGCATAAACAATTCAATTGATAACATTTTTAACTTCCCAATATCATGCCACAACGCAAGAACTACGCTGCAGTATTTAAGCTCCAGGTCGCTGTTATCGTGAAGCAATGTCTGCAATATCCTAGAGACACAGGTGACGAAAGCATTCGAGTTGTTTGACAGTGAAGATGTTTACGGATCTGATTTTGAAGGATTAGGAGAAAGGTAAGCCAAATAATTTTTGCCTTTCAGTGTTGCTAATTTTATACAGAAGAATTTACATGTAAAACAGATGATTGACATCACTGTACTGCCGTACAAACAAATCTTTTCACAGCCAACAATAAACCTTTGTTCCTTTAATTAAATGTAGCTTTTCCAGCTTGTATTATACACTAGGATGTAATGTAATAAAAAAAATTTAAGAGAGGCAAGATGTGATGGCGCCAATTAAGTGAGAGAATATAGTCACTGATCTTTCTTTGTGTTTCTTTTCAAACTGTTCATTGTTTAACTAATCCTTTGGGGATGTCATCTTTTTATACACTGAATTATACTGTTGGCGAATGTGTTTTCATGTTTTTAGCAAGCCACACCCAAAACGCAGGTTTGTAAAATTGATGTATAAGCTGTGGTCTATCATCTTGGAAATACAGTAGATAAAGTTTTTCATTCATTCATCCATCCTCCAAACTGCTTATCTATTTTTGGTCACAAGGACACTGGAGCTAATCCCTGCTGACCCAATGCATTCAATAACCATTCCCATCCTATGAGGAGTTTTGTGTAGCCAGACAACCTAAACTGTAAGCCTTTGAACATTGGGAGGAAACCCACAAAGAAAGGCACCTGTGGCCGACCCAGGGATTGAACCCAGGACCTTCTTGCAGTGAGGAGACAGCACCAACACTGCATCACACTAGACAAAAGCTAGACATCATGATGAGACCTAAAGAAATTCAGGAACAAATGAGAAAGAAAGTAATTGAGATCTATCGGACTGGAAAAGGTTATGAAGCCATTTCTAAAGCCATTATCCACAAATGGCAAAGACATGGAGTTGCCAGCCAAACAAATTTACCTCAAGAGTGTAGCAACAACTCATCCAATAGGTCACAAAAGAGCCCACAACAACATCCAAAGAACTTCAGGCCTCACTTGCCTCAGTTAAGGTTGGTGTTCATGACTCCACCGTAAGAAAGACATTGGGCAAAATGGCCTGCATGGCAGAGTGCCAAGATGAAAATCACTGCTGAGCAAAATGAACATTAAGGCTCATCTCAGATTTGTCAGAAAAAATCTTTATGATCACCAAGCCTTTTGGGATAATACTCTGTGGACCGACGAGAAAAAAAGTTGAACTTTTTGGAAGGTGTGTGTCCCATTACATATGGCGAAGAAGTAACACCACATTTCAGTAAAAGAACATCATACCAACAGTAAAACATGGTGGTGGTAGTGTGATGGTCTGGGGCTGTTTTGCTGCTTCAGGACCTGGAAGACTTTCTGTGATAAAAGGAACCATGAATTCTTCTGTCTACCAAAAACTCCTGAAGGAGAATATCTGACCATCTGTTCATGACCTCAAGTTGAAACAAACTTGGGTTCTGCAGCAGTTCAATGATCCAAAACACACCAGCAAGTCCAACTCTGATTGGCTGAAGAAAAAAAAAGACATTGGAGTGGCCTAGTCAACGTCCTGACCTGAATCCTATTAAGATGCTGTGGCATGACCTTAAAAAGGTGGTTCATGCTTTAAAAAACCCTCCAATGTGGCTGAACTACAACAATTCTTCAAAAATGATTGTCAAAATTATTCGATAACGCTGTAAAAGACTCATTGCAAGTCATTGCAAACGCCTGATTGCAGTAGTTGTTGCTATGGGCTGAACCAGTTATTAGATTTAGAGGGCAAACACTTTGTCACACACTGCCATGTAGGTTTGAATTGTATTTCTCCTTTAACAAAAAAACTCCTTCACTTAAAAGACACTGTTTACTTGTGTTGTCTTTGACTAATATGAAAAAAATTTTGATGATCTGAAACATTTAAGTGTACAAACATGGAAAAAAATAAGAAATCCGGAAAGGGGCAAACACTTTCACACTATTGATATATAGATACAAACACACACACACACAAACACTACCAGACTTTCTCTTTCAAGGTTTTCCTTATTTTTTACTACATTGTACATTGTATATACATACTGAAGACATCAAATATATGAAGCAAGATATATAGAATAATTTAGCAAAGAAAACATTTTTTTAATTAAAAATTTAAAAAATAATTAATTAAATTAATAAATAACTAAAATGTTTTATATTTTAGATTCGGCAAAGTTGCCACCCTTTGTTATGTTGACAGCACTGCAAACCCTTGGCCTTTTCTCAATGAGCTTCAGTCACCTGAAATGATTTTCACTTCACAGGTCAGGGCCTAATCAGGCTTTATTTGCGGAATTCCTTGCTTCTTAATGGGGTTGGGACCATCAGTTGTGTTGTGCAGAAGTCAGGTTGGTACACAGCTTAGAATTCCTACTGTATTATCTCAAGAACCATTCAGCTAAGAAAAGGGATGCAACAGTCCATCATTACTTTAACGAGTGAAGGTCAAGTCAGTCTGGAAAATTGCAGAATCGTTGAATGTATCCAAACTTTTGACTGATATTGTATACCATGAACCTGACAGTGGACAAGACTTGCACATGATTATATTAAACAGGATTTATTTTGTAAATTTGGCTCAAACCAGAACTACTATGCAATATTAATAAGGAAATCAAACCGGTTTTGAATACTGTGGCTCCGTTTTGCATGTTCTCATGCTCTTTCTCTATCTCCATCACCTGGATTAACAAGACAACTATGAAAATTCAGCCAGGCCTGTAAGCGCTTGACTAGCACCATGGCAACAGGGGACAGAGCTTGTCAGTGACGGGGACTTTGGGTTACAGCAATTTCGAGGCAGGAACCAGACACACTTGAAAAAAGCTGTGGAAGGTACAGTCACAGATGACAGAAGACAGATGTGACCCTACAAGACCCATGTATTACTTGCTAAGACTTAATTCAGCCTAAGTGAACGGTCGCAGTGGTATAATGAGCAGAACCATTTATCGACTTCCCAGGCACAGAATAAGTCATACAGCTGATACAATGGCAGCAGCCCAGTGCTACTGGGAACTAAATGAGTGTCATGTTTTCCTTGCCTCTTACTGTTGACAAGCCAGCCTGCAGTGCTATATAAATAGAAGCACAAGTATTGATCAAAAGACCCTTGGTTTGCATAACACTACAGCGAGCTATTATTTTACTGCCACTGGCAAATGTTTACAATGTCCTTGTACATTCAGTACAAAAGCAGAAATGTATTAGAAATCATTGTAAGCTATGATTTGGGGAGTGGATTGTAGTATTTCTCTCACACTTGTTACATGGAACACTGTCCACAGAGAAAAGACGCATTTTATTTTTATTTTATTATCCCTTAAAGTGAAATGTGTCCTCTGCATTTAACCCATCACACATGCAGACGTGGAGCAGTGGGCAGCCATCAACAGAGGCGCCCGGGGAGCAGTGAAGTGGAGACGGTACCTTGCTCAAGGGTACCGCCGTGGTGCCCGGGTTGGGACCTGAACCTGCGCCCTTCTGATCCCAGGGGCAAAGTCCTAACCACTACCCACATGTGATGCATTTAACAATAATGTGTTAACATGTGAATAATGTTATGACGTGTATATGTCTAATCACAAAGGTTTCACATGTACAATACTGTGAAAATGTCGGAGAAATGTGTATGTAATATGTATGAGTTGTTTAGACAGGCAGTAAGTGTTTTTAATTTTTTATTTTTAGATCACTAATATTACAATCAATATAATATAAAAGAACAATGAACAATACATGTTTGTCATTTGTTGGGTCTTCATTTCCAGATTTATCCCAGAATTATTGGTAGGAAACATCATGGTTTGGGCTCAATCAGTGTTTAAATCAAGTGCTGCTGCTGGTTTCACATCCATACGACCAAACCGGCTCCTAACATACAACATATATTACCCTTGACATTATTATTTTGATATCATCAACTAATTTTTACAATCTGATTTTATTTTATTTTCTAAACTTTTATTTGTTTGCTTTTAACTTTTCTGCAGAAAGACACTCCCTGCTGAGATCAATGCAAATAAAAAGACTTTCACAGTACTGTAGGAGCTGTGATTATTCAAATGTGAAGTTCATGAGGATTTTCTTTAAGTTTGCCTCCACCCTTCCAGCATACTCTTCAAAGAGCCATCAGCACACGGCATATTGCTCTAGGAAAATGCCTCGTCCTCGTCCCTGTTTCATTCAACTGCATCTGCAACTACATTGCTGCAGAAACCTCTTTATTTTAATAAGCACGATCCTACAGTTTGTCCGATGCTATGACTGTCACAGTTTTGTGGGCTGTGTTTTGTCTGAGGGGCTGAATCATAATAGGTTTTAAAAGGAAACATCAGTTGTGTGTGGGATAGCCTTTATTTCCAGGTGGTCACAAAAAGCTGACCCACACAGCTCTAGACAGCGAGGACTGTGTCACCAATTTCCAGCTTGATCTTTCTATTTAGCTATATTACAGGACTTTCAACTACAGTTGCTACGCCAAGAAAACACATTCAAGGTCAACACACTGTATGCGTGGGTAGCCTTCCTGCAACATGAAGAGCAAAAATGCTCCCTTTAGAGAGATGTACAGCCAGTTTTCCAGACATACCACACATTGAGCCTAGTTCTGGAGTGCAACGTAAGGTCAGCAGAATTAGAGCTGAAGAGATGCAGTTTTATTTTTTCATCCGTCATTAATGTCTGACTTTCAGTGAGCAGGTCATGAAAGGTGGATCTGTTAACAATGAGAAGAGGATTCAGATTAAATGTGGTAAAGTCTTGCAATTAATGGTTTCATCGCAACGTGAACTGTACAAACGCCTAAAAGCAATGTTCATCACAATTTGCTGAACAGGTAATTGACTTTAGCCAACAACAATACATTCCACGACCAGACATCTGACTCTTGAGATGTTTCATGTGCACCAACAGCATCATCGTTTTTAAGTGAGCATAAAGCCTTTCTCTGCAGATTTCCATAAGGGAAATTCAAATAAAATAACAGTAGCATCATTTTCTATTCTCGCTGAAGCATCCACTCCCACTAAAGCACAATACCACCTCATTTCATGATGTGATTTCCTGCACTGCAAACTCACCCACTCATTAATCTATTTGAATCATTTTGAAAGCAATTACTATCGAGCACAAAGTATGAGAAGCTATTCTAATCACCCGACCAGGCATGCTCTTTGGAAAGATGTCTGCTTGCTGAATTGTCACAAAAGGATAAAACGGTTCACAACCACTGAACAGTGATCTTTCTGAACAGCATCTACCACACGACTTCAGGCATTCGTGTTTGTCCTTCAGGCATTGCATTAATCTGAAAAGGTCACACTGGAGGCACTTCTAAAGTAGTTACATTGGCAAGCAGAGATGTTAGGGGCAGACAATGTATCACTGGCTGATAAACTTTAATTACAATTATCAGTATAATTAAAATTACAAAAGCCAAAAAATGACAACTGCCCCATTTTTCTTCATACTTGCACTGAAAGACTAATGCAGAGGAGAGTATCAATGTTATTTGTGTGAACAGTCAGTATTCCCATAGGTATAGCCTAAGAAATAAGACTCAGTTAGTATCTTGGGACTGAAATGGTCACAAGTAATGAAAATAACATTTTATTTTATCCATAAATGAAGTGCTAAAGCCAATATTTTATTCCAACATATTTTTTTCTGAATTCTGTTAATTTTTTTTCAGTCAATATGAAATCATCCACTCTGTCCATCATTCTGAAAGAGTCTAAACATCAAAGTCAATCTGACAATAGACATAATTGTATTCATCTTGGACCAAAGATTCATAGATTTTTGGCATTCATTATACAATCAATAGAGAAAAAATACATAAAAAATGTATAAATCATGTTTCCATGATCATAAGTCAAAAAATTTACCACCACCAATCTATTTTCAGCTCACACACCAAACATTTTATTACAGCTTTAAGTTTACAGGTAAATCAGTTACTTGCTGCTTAATTCACATAAATAATCAATCAAAATATGCTGCCATAATTTGAATTTGAACTAAAACGGGGAAAAGCAAAGCTAAGTTAAAAATCACAATTTAAGGTGAAATAAAAAATTGTCTGAGCAACAGCAACACTGGAAATGTTGTCTGTAAGGAACTACTTCACAGTTACTATGGGAGACGTTAGGCAAGTGAATTGTAATCAATACTCATTCAGCAAGTGGTATAACAATGCTCAAGGACTTGTTCATTACAGGTTTGAGTCCACTTGAAACCACGACATCCTGCTTGAATGTAAAAGGCAAAAAAGTCCCACAATGAGGCCATACAGTTTTTACTTTTTTCTGTGTCACCAAAAATTTTATATATACAGGTCCTTCTCAAAAAATTAGCATATTGTGATAAAGTTCATTATTTTCTGCAATGTACTGATAA
>JBBIGC010000001.1:30920124-30938201 GCA_037576955.1 Lepidarchus adonis
AAAAATAAAATGTCACTGTTTCTGCAAAATTAAATTACATGTGGTTTTTAAAAGCAACCCCATAAAGTCATTAGTGAAGTGGAAGTGGCTCTTTGTCATTGTGAACATGCCCGATCATACATAAAGTGCACAACAAAATATGCAGCTATGAACAGCCCCCAGGGACCAGGGGACATTACTCTGTGGTGCCTGGACTTTGAACCTGTGACCTTCTGAACCCAGGGGCAAGGTCCTAACCACTAGGCCATCGCTGTGGCCTTTCAGAGGTTAAATGGCTAAGATGAGTGTGAACTGTTCACAACAGTGATGATAAGAACCAGATGTAGCATTTATTGCCTATGGAGGCATAATAATGATATAAAAATTAGCTTTATTTGTAGAACACCACAGTAGATTTCAAAATAAAACAACTATGAAAATGAAAGTTAGCATCGTATTAAGCCATTAAACAATATAAAAAATGCTAAACTAAAGGAGAAATAAAGCAGAGAAGCCTAATATACCACAATGAATAAAATTATAATGGCAGTACACAAGCGATTTAAGTTTAGGCAACATGGTGGTCAGCAAGGTCAGCAACTGTCACTTCATTATTGTGTGTGAGATCCATGTGTTTATTTTAGCCGTGCTCTCACCACTAATTAACTACGACTCTCTGAGAGAAACTCTCTTTTCACCTCTTTTCCGCCCATATTGCCCGTCCGTTTGCCCGCAGCAGATGCTACATAGTCCACAATGCATTGCTCCCCATGAAACACCACATCCGACTAAAAATACGTACGAGAGAGACTCGTGTTAGCTATATGCTGCTACTCGTTCATTTTTAATAAATATATGCTATCATTACATGCATGAGTTCCGACTTACGGCGAAATTTATATCGTCATGTTAAGAGGAATGGAACTCTGATGTACCTCTAAGACCCCCAATACACAACAATATAGAAAATCAGCCTAGTCCCCCTTTATTAATTTATTCTTATTTTGTCACCATTTCCTGCATGGTTCCTCATATCACACTTCATTTAAAATCCCAGATGTCCTGTTGTCCCATAATCTTTAATCAAACTGTAGTGACATGTTCATCTTTCTAAAACATCATCTGATTTTTAGATTGCATGGCTGCCCATCAGCTGATGAGTAGGGGGTGGGGGTTATCATTGTTTCTCCTCCCCTTCACATGACCTCCAATCCCAACCACCCCCCACCCCCCCCACAACTATCATTGGGAGGCCACACTGAAGAGAAAAGCACTCGAAGAAATGCATTATTATTTGACTTGAAGGTGTTTGTTGGGAAATATGAAAGACACTAATCTGCAGTGGTTTCACTATAATATAGTTCTGCTTTTTGTTTTTGTTTGTTTGTGTACCATAACCCAGCTATGCCCCATGGTGCCCGGCGTGCCAGCATATACAAGCAGACTGGGAAGCATTAGCCAAACATAGTGAGAGCCTGGGGATATCAGTTGGAAGAGTTGACGTTACACAGCAGCCAGGTTGGTCAATTGATTTCATCTTGAGGTTGCAAATTAATGAGCATAATATGCCTTCAGTTTCACCACACACAGACATAACAATTCACAACACCATGGATTGTGAGCTCATAACAATTTCTCATATGTGCTTAATTTGTGTAAGATTAGTGTTGCAGTGCTTAGGTGTTAAGCAAGCATGGAGGTGAGGTCCTCTTGAAAGATGTCTGAAGGTTCATGATAAGAGCACATGCACACACACAGACCTCCTGACTTTCTGTAACCGCCTTGTTGGGTCAGTTACATTCGCTTCTTTGTTTCTTTTTTCAGTGACTTTTAACAGCTAATTCGATAAGCAGCCTTGGCTTCACTAATGGGTACGAATAAACTGCACTGTTAAAATGGAACACTCAGGTCAGTTGCTTAATAAAACCAATCTTTCTAAAGGACAGCACATGACCTTGATATACACTAACCTGGAGAAGGGAGTGCCAAGGGAGAAGGGGAAGGACAGAACAAGTTGAGGTCATTTGGTACACACATGCTTTCATTGGCATGAAAAAAAAGGTTATTTCCTTCAGGAGGGAAATGCTACAGTTATAACAAGATACAGACATTTTTTTTCAGCCATGGGAATTCTTTAATAAAGGATTTTAACCTTATGGTGGTAAGATTATTGCTCAAGATGAACATTACATGGTCATATGAGTGGAGCTGGGCAATATGATGATGTTTATTGTTATCATGATAAGTTATGGCGAAAACAGGATTTTCTGAGCATGTAGAGATACTGTCAGTACTAGGGCTACAACTATCAAATATTTTTGGACTCCGTGTTGTTTTTTTTTTTTTTCATCGATTAATTGAGTAACTGGCTAAATAATAAATTTGTTTTTAACAACTACATCAAAATTGTTTTATGCAACATGAAAGGCCTCTTAAAATGAGCAAGCAATTGTCTGTTAATGATCACAAAAAAACATTTTTATTTAAATTCACTTTTATTAGATAAAATAAAGGTGTGTTTTGAAATGTAACTTATCAGTGTGTGTGTGTGTACCGCGCACGCAATTGTAAAAATCTGTTACCTTGTAGAGACTCTGAACAGTTTGGAGAATTACAGTTATCGAGATGGTGCCTTTGGTGCTGCAGTACTGAGGATGTGCTGTTGTGGTTCCAGGTCCATTTACAGTGTATACGCTGCACTACATTGTCCACAAAATGACCCCACACATTTCTGCCTTTTACAAGCTGCAAGATCTTTACTTTCTGCCCTTTTAAATATGCCGTCTAAACACTAGAACAGCTGTCAATTGAAGGAATTTACTCAATCAGAATCACATACACATGTACACACGTATATTTACATGTTGTTGATGTTTTATACTGTTGTGCTTGAGAGACACCATCGACCAGAATCAAATTCCTTATATGTATTCACTCACATACTCGCGATTCTGATTCGGTGACTGGTGCTGTACAACGGGCTCTGGGTTCAAAGTCCACTGGACACTTAGGCCTTGTTCACACAGGCGTCTGAATCAAGCATTTTTTCTGCCATTCGTAGCATCAGGTGAGCGCTGAGTAAACATCCACAGTGTTTCCTCACGTTGAAGCCAATCAGTCCATCCACATGGGATTTGATGTTGGTCATTTCTGATGGCGTCAAAAATGCACGCTGCATTCGCTTGGCGTCAATTTCTGCAAAATCCTGATGGGCTATTACTGGGAAAAACATTTCACTGTACTAGTATAACTGCATGTGACAATAAAAAACTTGAACTGTATCAGGAGGATTTTTAACATAAGGACGTGAAGGTTCAGCTCTAATAAGTTAGAAACATTCTATACTGGGATTAGAAATGTATTGGAGCGTATTTTAAAAATCCTTCATACGGGGACTTTTTATTTATGACGTAGATAGATAGTAGTTGTATGAAGAGGATATTTATTTTTTTTATTGTGAATCCAATAAAGCAGTAGTCCCCAACCACCGGGCCGCAGACCGCTACCGGGCCGCGGAGCATTTCCAACCAGGCTGTTTTTTTTGTTTGTTTTTTTTTTTAAATATGCGATCTTAATCCATAGCATCTAAGTATGTTCGAGACATCAACTTTGCCAGTATTCTGAATGAAAGTCATGGCAGATAACCCCCGGGATTGCCACAACAGCACTGAAAACTTATTCTGAAAGGATCGTTTACATGTTTCCATAGCGACCGGAGCTCGTGAGGGGCAGAGGATGACGTTACTCTGATCATTGTTAGCGCATTTCAGAAAGACGCTGCTAATAAATTTACATAATTACACAGTGGATTCACATTAATTATTATATTTACAAATTACCACAGTTTTTGTGTTGGACGTATCATTTTATTTTGTTGTATTTATCCACGACACCTTAAAGGCCGGTCTGTGAAAATATTTTCTACATTAAACTGGTCCGTGTCACAAAAAAGGTTGCTCTAGGTCACCACTGCCATAAAAGTGTTTCCTTCCAGCCAGATTCAAACGCGCAACCTAAGGATGTTGGTGTATTACTACAGGCCTCTGTGCTACTACCTGAGCTGGTGTTTCTGCTTTTTTGGCCCTTGTACACACTGCTGCAAATCAAATTTTGCTGGTAGTTATTTCAGCTTGTGTGCTTCCACAAATAGTTGACTGTCTCCTCTGCCTCCATCTCTTTTACACTGCCTCTCCCAGGCTGTCTGAATGAGGAGCGGAGAGCTCAGCTGCTGGGGACCTCACTGTAGCTCACTGTCAAGGAAAAATGGAAGTACTTTACTCTTATTACAGCTCCGCTATTGAAGTGATGGAAGACTCCCACACCAGGGAGTTCTGCCTGTAGGACCCACCGTAGAGCACTGTACCCCTCTATCTCTGCAGCACATGATTCTGTAGCAGCTCATCTCTCCCCCCCGCTTTTCTTTCCTCCCCAGGCCTGAGTGGGCGGTTTCTGGTTACCACACTACCAACCATTTTTCAGTAAGTCCCTGTGTCTGAAAATCCATATGCATCCGTTTATTGCATGTTTTAAACACTTGCATGCATTGCAAAAATATCTTGACCAGAATCTCTTAAACCTGGTAATTAATATGCTTTATGTTTTTATCTTTGTTTTTGTGTTTGATGTTATTTGTCTTATTATTTATATAATATAATATATATAATTTATTATATAATGCTAGCTTTCTTGGCCAGGTCTCCCTCAAGAGAGTTCAGTCTCAAGGAATTTCAAGGTTAAAATATTTTTTTAAAAAGGTTAAAAAATAAAATGCCTTAAATTTCTCATTGCAGGATTGCATTCATTTAAGAATAGGTAATTATCCAACCTGTGTCTACACAAACTTTGTTCAGATTGGAAAGTAACAATAAGTTAAAACTGTAATTCCATTCTCAATGCTGTGCTAACTATTTGATCCCTATAATTTCAGCAACCCCCCCCTCCAAAAAATCAAAAATCATGTTGTTGCATAAATAACTGACTTTAGTTATTTTTTGACTGGAGGGGGTTTGAGCTTAATTAAGAGAATGTTTTTCATATTGTCTTTGTTTGGAATTGCAATATCACCCTTATAAATCATTTGTCTTGTGAAATATTCATTTGGAATATGATTTTTCTTCTATATTTAAACATTCTTCATTTGAGATGTTAGCTTTCCAAGATAACATTGCAGTATAATGCTCAGGTGAACAGAAATGTTAGACTCCGGCTGTCTGTAGCCGAGCAGAGAGCAGTGTCATGCACAGTTATTTTCTTTCAGCCTGCTAGCCTTTCTGTTGAATATGATAATATCTTACATAAAATTCTGCATCAGAGTTCTCATCTCTTTTCTACTGCAGTGCTAAAGATGGAAACTTCCGCAGATACATGTCATCACGGACCATTGAGGACATCCAAGCATATGTTGTTCAAAAGAAGTGGGAAGCTGTGGAGCCTCTGCCAGGATGGAAATCACCATCGTCTATTCTGTAAACCACACTCTCTCTCTCTGCCTCTGTGCTGTGAATTTGATGTAGTTGGTTCTTACACAAGAGCATTTTATCAGAGTGCTTATCTAACACAAAAGGAAGCTGTTCATGCTTGGTCATGTTTTTAGTATTTCATAATTCTACTGCTAATAGTAATCCCCATTTTTCATGTGATTAGTTTTATTTTAGTATGCCTTTCAAAATCTCACGACCTGCATCAATCAGCCATAACATTACTGCACTTTCAGGTGAAGTGAATGACATCGACTATCTAGTGTTATTTCATTACAATGGCACCTGACTTTGGGTTGGGAAGTATTAGGCAGCAAGTGAGATCATTTCTTGAATTTGGTTTATTGCTTACTCTTGTTTTTCTATGGCCACTGCTGCAACTATTTTGGCCAATAATAACATACTTAAATTTGACCAAATATATATGAAACTTTTATTTATGTCAAGATTTTATGGCAAGTTGGAGGGACATAATAGCTCAATACAACACATTTGTCAAACAGTGCCACCTGAGTGCAACATTTTTCTGTCTAATATATTATGACACAGGTTCAAAGTTTATTACTTTGAGATGCTGTATCACTATAAAATGTTTTGGGGGTGCACAAAAATTCATGAAACTCCATCCATTGGGGGCACTGCAGTTAACATATATTAATATCGTATGTCTTCCAATAATAGCCCAGGCGTTTATTAAAAAAATGATTTGGACAGCTCGGTGTTTAATATAGAGGCGTTAGTTGGAGACGGGCTATTATTCTCCTCACAGACGGAACAGTGATGGTATTTACGGCCACAAAATGTTGAGCAGCTTCTTCGCATTTATTTTGACAGAAGATAAAACATCACGACTAAAATCATCCCTCTGTCTGTTCGGTGGTGATACTTGTCTGTGATGCTGCTGTTATTGTGGGAGTGGTTTAGCACTGAATGCAGCAATAACTTTAAACAGATATCGTGACAGAAATGAGTAATTACGCATGTTACACTCATATAACTGTCTTCAGAAATCAGAGGTTTGTTTAAAGCCGTGTAATAACTTTTGGGTGGGGGGTTGGGGGGGTACTATTGTAGACTGGCGTCTATTTGTCGCGACATCTCTTCGAACCCGGTGTTTATTGGAAATGTGCGTCAATATGAGACGGGCTATTATTAGAAGATATACGGTATCTCAAAAAACACAAAAGGCTTGTTTTTTTTCCATGGTGGTCATTTTACATACCACAAGACTGTTATTTGATGTCACTGATTACCTGCTGCCTCTGTAAAGTGACCTTGGGTATGAGAGAGGCTGTGTATAAATAAAGATGATGATAATTATTAATAATAATAATACTAACACTATATAATACTTTGTTCCTCCTCCAGAATGTCAGGAATGGCTGGCCTCTTCCGACTGTCTGTGTGGATTAGGGTATGGGACTGTTTTACATTTACCTAACTAATGATTATTTACTAATGTAGGCCTGAAATATAATAACCTAAAAAGCACTATGCTTAGAATAGTTGACAGCTTTAAATATAGTAGTAGGAATTTAAAACGGACAGAATCTTTCAGGTAAAATTAACCTATTTGAACGAAAATGTGCTTTGTCTCCTTGTTGAATTTAGCAAATCCACACATACCTCACTGACACGCTTGGCATTCCCTCATGGGGCTCTTACGTAATCTTTGCCATCGTCACTCTGTTCATGGGACTAGTCCTCGGTCTGGTAAGTAAAGAACATCTCAACTAAATTTCCTAAAATGTCATTCAGTTCAGTGTGACTTGGAGTGAGATTTCTTTTCTAAGAAAGTATTTCATGCATAATATTTTCCCTGACCGCTGAGAGTGCAGTCCTTCTCTGCATTAATTTTAGGGAAACTGTATTGGTCTTCTCTTCCTTTTATAATTTTTCACTACCTCTGTTGAGCAAATTGCAGAAAGAGATAGACGACTTGCACCATTTATGGATTATGTAATAAAATAGATGTTTGACTATTGTATTATACAACTCTTGGTTGTGTAATCGTCAATCTTACCACTCTTCTGAGATGGAAGTGGGTGGCATAGGCACCTCACATTGTAGAAGAACTTTTGGAAGTGCACTTCAAGCAGTTGTCTTTTTTTTTTTTTTTCCTTCCATCTCTGTTTCCAATAGATGTTGGTGTTGATCGCTGACTGCATTTGTCCTTCCAGGCCGAAGCGAAATGAGGAGAAACCTGGTAAGATGATTAAGACTGAATCATGTTGTTCTCTCTGATTTTAGTTCGCAGTAAACTATTCCTACACAAAATATAAAGCGAGTTATAAATGTGTCATCTGGATCTGCATATTTGATTTTCTAAATATGCAGTATATTAAATCAACCCAGGGCTAAATATGAATGTAGGTTGATATTGAAAATCACTTAAATTCTGCAAAACAAAAACATTTGAATGTTTATTGCTTAGAAAGCACTCAGATACTGAAGCTACTGTATGTTTGATGTACAATAGTCATCCAGGCTCTGACTGAGCCGTTATAATGAGTGAACAGCTAATTGCTGTGATATTGACCTTCTTAATACTGATGGCGCAAGGATGCAATATGTAAATAAGCCTTCTAATCCATCAGTTTCCTGGGAAAGGACTGGGTGAGCTATTGTCTAAGATATACACTATAAAGGGTGTCCTTGGGTTATGACACACACCTTTGTGCTTCTTGTTTTCATCTCCTTTGATTGACACATCATCTGTTTTTAATTGCTGCTATTCACATACAGCATGCTTGTGCACTTTATATTTCCGCATCATCCACATCTCCTCATACTGGTGTACATATTTCTTTACACTTATATACAATTTATACATATTTCTGTAGATCTTGTAAATGATTTCTTGAATGTTTATGTATATAGGTTTATTCTTATTTTTGTTTTTGTGTATATAGACCTGAAACGTACTTGTTGTTGTTCTCATATATTCCTTTTGTTATAAGAGCTCTATAACATTTACATTTCTCATTTGTGGGATAATAAAGGTGTATTCTATTCTATTTTGAAATGCATATTTACTGTCCTATACAGTAGTAGAATGCAGTTGAATGTCTACTAAATTCTTTATGGTAATATGGGACTGAGAGAGAGACACTGAGCTGAGCTGCAAGCAGTTTGTTCTTGCCACTAGCGGCGAGTGCGACATAAAGTTAATTGAGAAAAAGGTGCGCGTGCGTGCACGTGAGTGCGCATATGTGCTGTGTGTGCACGTACACATGTGTGTGTGTGTGCTGTGTGTGTGTACATGTGCGCGCATGCGAAGCCCTTAGATGCTTGTTGCCGTCTGAGTTGATGAGTTGACATTCTTGTTCTGGAAGCGTATGCCTACCCATACATACATACATTTTTGTATTTACCAGAGAAGAACATTAAAGTTCAGGAGCTGTTATTTATGTATTTACCACAGGAATGTAGGTCAGTAACTAAATTGTAAATTTCCCACTTGAGGGACATTAAAGGATTATCTTATTTAACCGCTCACTTCATCACTGTACTGCAAATGTGCTTCAGTTGAATCACGTAGGCGCTTATGTAAGCGAGTTTTGACTTACGACCAATTTCTGGTTACAACACACACTGTGTGGAAGAGAAAGGAACCCCGTCGTAACCCGAGGCCCCCTTGTACTGCCAAAAGTATGTGAACATCCCTGCTAATTACTGGATTTAGGTGTTTAGGCCATGTCCTTTGCCCACAGGTTTATAAAATTAAGCACATAGCAATTTAATCTTCACAAATCACTATATCTTCCTAGGCCAACTGTACATGCTAGTTGTATGACCTGGAAGTGTGCAGGAGCACTGACCGCACAGCCATGAAGTAGACCAAGCAAACTTCAGAAACTAAAGATTTTGCACTGCTCTCTAGACTTTGCCCTCTCTCTATAGAGTTCCAAACTGCCACTGGAAGAAACATCAGTATAAAGCCAATATGTGTGGAGCTTGATGAAATTTAGTTTCAATGACCAGCTGCATGCAAGCCTGAAATTACTATGGGCATTAGCAAGCTGGAGCTGGACTTGCGGGCAATTGAAATGTGTTCTCTGGTAGTGCGATGGTTGAATATGGGTTTGACAGATGCCTGGAGACCTCTACCCAACAGAATGCATAGTGCCAGCAGTAAAGTTTGATGGAGGTGGGATAATGGGTTGGGGCTGTTTTTCACAGATTGAGTAGGACCCTTCTGGTGATGGGTATTGGTAACACTATGCCTAAACATGCAAAAAAAATTAACAAAATTTGTGGCAACAGTTTGTGGCCTGAAATTCCCTATTCTAATATGTCGTTGCCCCTGTGTACAAAGCAAGATCAATAAAGAAATATTTGGATGTTAATTCCTATGGTTTTGGAATGGGATGATCAATTAGTACAAGTCCCTTTGGTGTAATCCTAAGAGAATCACATCGATTTACTTACAGTTCTCATACTGTACCATTATGCCATTAATAATATATTTCGAAAATATATTATTAAGCTTTACCATCACCCATCCCAATGCTATGAACATCTAGACCATCAGAATGGATCATACTAGATCAGTGTTTTAGTAACCAGTGCTTCTTTAGGTGTTTAGATCAGTTTATAATAATGCAGGTTAGCCTTTAACCAGGGTGGATTATTACATACTAATTTTTAATTTCACTGGAGCTTGGTTTAAGATTTATTCACTAAGGAGATATATGGGACATTGTATGGAATGTCCTACACGAAGGGATCATATAAAGGCCCATTTCACAGCTGGCAGTTATGATTTTTGATTGATCCGATCACTAGTGGACAGGGCTAAGTGCAGGTGCGAATGAACCAAAGATGCATTGAGGGCACATTGGGACCCAAACCCTCTGACCATATTTGGAGGTTTTAAGGACCACTTACTGACCTGATGTCTGTTAATGGAAATATGACCTTGTTAGTGTGTGAAAATAATTTGATTCCTTGTTTTGATCCTTCCTACTAGGCATGGGTAGTGCATTGCTCCCTCCCACTGGTTAAAAACATATTTGTAAACTAATATGATTTACATTTACATTTATTCATTTGGCTGACGCTTTTATCCAAAGCGACTTCCAGGTTCAGGAAACAATCAAGCTATGATATGTATATCAATATATAATATGATAAACATGTTTATTTGCATATAGAGCAGGGAAGTGAGATTCAATCACAAGTGGTCATGGGAGCAAAATGTGGAGACGCCTTCCAGTGCGATGTGTAAAGTGATGTACTTAGTTGTCCACTTGTGTGGATCAGTGAAGACGTATATTAATTCCAGGTATGTACAGGGTCTATTCTCTCCAATAGAGACGGTGTCATGTCTGTGCCTTTTCTTCATGCTTGTATGAGACGCTGAGCTGTATTAGTATATTTATTAGAAATTAATTTGATCTCATTACTCAGTGGAAGCTTTCTTATTTCTTTTCTCCAGTTGTTTATGCAAAAGACGACGCCTCTGAGGATGAGGCTGACGACACTGTGACGGAAGAGAAGCATATGTCTGACCTGGACAACGAGAGTGAACGAGTTTCTGGGGAAGAGTCCACTGATGAGGAACCAAACCCGGTCACAGATTCTGGCGCCACTGAGCAGCCTCAGACAGAGGGGGCAGCAGAGGGCTCAGTGAGGAAGAGGAAACCCCAGGGACTTGACAGTCCAGAGGGAACATAATGTCTCTCGATACACTTGAAATCTGAAATGAAGTTTAAACCAAAATAGGGAAATCTTACATCTACTGGGCATTGCTGTATGCCATGCTGTAAGTGCACCGTCCTCATTTTTTAAATTCCATTCTCATGCTACAGTATTGCCTTTTTTTTTTCTTTTTTTTTTAACCTGTCATCCCGGTCTTGTTTCAAGTGAAAACTACAGTATTACTTATGTGTATTAGAAAAAAAATCTTGGAAACTAAATAGATTTACAAAGAAAATTATTTTCCTGTTAAAGGTTAATTTTTTCATTCAAGGTATAGAACGCTCTTCCAACTCTCTTTGAAGAACTTACAGCCTGCACAATCTACATGCAGCAACCCATTTGATCATCTAAATCCTTTTCTTCTTTTCTTGCCTCTTCTTGGTGTAGATCAAAACAGTCAACTTTGTACAATGTTAACAAAGGTTTGCATGGGGGAATTGTGTAAGTTCACATGACAAGACGTAGTTTGGTGACATCACGACACGATCTGGGGCGATCAGGTCAGCTAGTATGTAGAAATTGTGGCATAGATTTGGTTGCCAAGGATTTATGAGCCACTAGGTGTCTTAATTGACATACAAATAAAATAGAATTATTTAAGAACCACAAAAGAAATGTGGTAAAAAGTTTAACGTTGTATGCTGCATGTTTACAAATAAGTTAAATAGTTTTGTTTACAGTTTTTAAGTATAATAATGTTTTCCATTATAACTCTAATGACTGCTTAGTGTGCTTAATACATTCCATTGGCAGGGACCACAAGATCATGTTTTGGCACAAGCACACTGTTTTGTACTGGTCAATTCAGTGACCGCACATCTTAGCAAAGCACTGATGTGACTAAATGAATGCATCTAGTGAGCATGGTGGACATGGTGCACTCTAGATGTGAGGACAATCATCATGCACATGTATGAGTGGTTAGACATGAGGGTCTCAAGATATGTATTTTCTCTTTCCATATTGTTCATTACTGCAGCATAAAATACACGTTTTCTGTGTAAAACATAAGCCTTGTTCAGACTACAAGACTTTAGGCATGATTTTCAGGTTGTAGAGTCCTTTTGGAAATCAAAGACAAAAGCATTGGATTGGAGGTGAATCAGCAATGAGTCGTTATGTGTGAACTGTCCATTAAAAGCAATCGCACTCTTGTCAGCGACTGGGCCTGTTTATCTAGCATAACACATTTCTGGAGAAATCATACACGATTGACAATGGTGGTATACGTCCTTCACGTCAGGGTTCACATCAGTATACAGTCGTGAAAAATTCGGACACCCCATTAAATATTCAGTTCTTTATTGAGAAATGTTCACATATAAATGTCTAACCTTGTTTTTACTTATATCTGGAACAGAAAGTGATTTTAATTGCCCCATAATAGCTAGTGATACCCCCTTTGGCTGAAATAAGTGAGATTCTTCTTGTAGCCATCTGCAAGTCTCTCATATAGGTCTGAGGAAAGTTTGCATTCATGGTGGATTCTATGATTGTGAGCTGGCCAGGTCCTGCTGCAGCAAAGTATCCCAAACCATGACACTTCCATTCTTTACAGTTGGTATGAGGCTCTTTTTCTGGAATGCTGTATTTGGTTTACGCCAGTCATGTCCTCTGTTCTGGTGTCCAAATTATTTAATTTTAGACTCATTTGTCCAAAGAACTTTATACCAGAAGTCCTGGTCTTTGTCTACACTCTGGCAAATTTCAGTTTGGCCTTGATGTTTCTCTTAGAAAGCAAAGGTTTCCTCCTTGCACACCTCACATGCACATTAGTTGTGTAGTCTCTTTATGATTGTAGGCATGCACTTTCACATCAGCAGTTGCAAGAGCCTGCTGTAGGTCCCATGGCGACATTTTAGGGTTTTTGAAAACTTTTTTAGCATCTTACAGTCTGTTTTTGGGGTGATCTTGCTTGGACAGCCAGACCTAGGCAAGTTGGCAGCTGTTTTGGTAGTCCTCCATTTGTAGACAATTTTCTAAACAGTTTAATGGCTGATTTGTAAATTCTTTTGAGATCTCTTAAAATCCCTTACCCGACTTGATCTACTACAATCTTCTTTCGAAAGGTTCCAAACCGCTTATTTGATCTCGCGATTGTGTTCACTCTCACCTCAACAGTCAGGAGCACACCAAAATTAATCTCTGAGGTTTAAATAGAGCAAACCTCCTTCAAAATGCCCTTGATGTGTTACACCTGTGTGTGATTTGACCCATTTTAAGATGGAATACAAGTGGGGGTATCCTAATTTCTTCCTCACCAGCAATCAAGCTTTTGTACAACTACATTTTACAGAAGACTTACTCTTCCGTTTTAATTAAGTTGTGATTAAATATTCATATGTCCTAGATTGTTCCCCAAAAAATACAAAGGCTTCCATAGGGTGTACTAATTTGTTCACATGCCTGAATTGCTGTTAAAGGATAAAGTTTTCATTCAAGGTGTAGAACTTTCTTCCATCTTTCTTGAAGAACTTACAACCTGCTCAATCCATGTGCAGCAACCCATTCTATCATCCAAATCCTTTTCTTCTTTTCCATCTATTCTTAGTGCCGATCAGAGCACAGATGACTTGCTTTGTACAATGTTAACAAAGTTTCACACCGGGAAATTGTGTAAGATCACAAATTGTGTAGTGTGAACAAGGCTTTAATTACTGAAGGAATTCTCAAGTAATTCAAAAATAATAACCAGCACTTTGCTTTAACTTTCTGTAATGGAAGCCAATTTGCAAGTGTTGAATCATGAAGTGTATTTGAGTCATTGGTTTTGCATTGCTTTTACTAAGTATAGAGAAACATGTTAACATTATTGAAGAAGTAGATAGATTTGCTTGGAAAATGCTGAAGAATTTCATTTAGGGTCATGGCAGTTTGTTTTACACTGTTCTGGAATCGGAACAAGCCAAATGAAACACTATGAGTGAGGGTTGAACTTTCTAGGATAGTTTGATTTTGGAAGAGTGAGTTTCCCAACAGTCCTACTAAAGTATTTAAAATGCATTGCTTTAGAGAACTGTGTGTGTGTGTGTACAGTGGAGGAAATAATTTGACCCCACAATGATCACTGAATTTGCCCACTGACAAAGAAATAAACAGTTTATAATTTTAATGTTAGTTTTTTTTTAACAGTTAGAAAGAGAATCTCAAAAAGAAAATCACATTATATAAAATATATACATTGATTTGCATTTAATTGAGTGAAAGAAGCATTTGATCCCCTAGCAAAACAAGACTTGGTTATTGGTGTCAAAACCCTTGTTGGCAGCACAGAGGTCAGATGTTTCTTGTAGTTGATGACTGGGTTTGTGCAAATAGCAGGAGGGACTCTGCGGGGTCTGGAGAATTTTAATTCATTACGGCATAGTGTGTTATCAATGGTTTTCTTGGTGACTGTGGTCCCAGCTTACTTGAGATCATTGACAAGCTCCTCCTGTGTAGTTCTAAGCTGATCTCTCACCTTTCTCATGATCATCCTCACCCCACAAGGTGAGTTCTTGTGTGGAGCCCAAGACGAAGGTCGATTGATGGTTCATTTTGTGTTTCTTCCATTTTTGAACAATTGCACCAACAGTTGTCTCTCTCTCACTCAGCTTCTTGCTTATGATTTTGAAGCCCATTCCAGCTTTGTGCATGGCTGCAATGTTGTCACTGACATCCTTAGACAGCTCTTTGGTCTTGCCCATATTGGAGGTGTCGGAGTTTGATTGATTCAGTGGACAGGTGACTTTTATACAGGTGACTAGTTGAGACAGGTGTCTTTAATGTGGGTGACGAGTTTTAGGAGTATCTAACCGGTCTGTTGGAACCAGAACTCTTAATGGATAGTAGGGGATCAAATATTTATTTTACACCATGAAATGCATATCAATTTATTTTTATATATATTTCTGGATTTTCTTTTTGGTATTCTGTTTCTCACTGTTAAAATAAACCTACCATTAAAATGATAGACTGTTCATTTCTTTGTCAGTGGGCAAACATACAAAATCAGTGAGGGGTCAAATAATTATTTCTTCCACTGTATGTGTCTACAAAGACTGTAACCAATGCCCAACATTTTCTGCAGAAACAAAGGTTTTATTAAAATTGTTTGTTTATGCAATACTGAGGGAATACATGTCTGTCATGATTTATATTTTATACTGTCAATTTATGTATGTTTCTGTGTGTTTTCATAAACATTTGTACTACATCAAAAATTTTATTGACCTCATTGTTGTTAAATGGTTCTAATTAAATTTAAGGTCAATACTAAATTATTCGGGGAAAACATTCCTTGTTTTCTTGGAATGAACCTTTTTTATGATTAGTCTGGTATTTGTGACTATCCGGTCATTGTTTAGATGAAAAAAATGTTATTTGTACTCATTAGATCAGATGCTCCTGAACTGACCAATTCCTATTATTTGAAGTTTCAAGGGAAGTTTATGTGCATCATACTACTTGGTTGCCTCCTCTGAACCTCTGTAGGATACAGAGATGTGATGAGCTCTGCAATACTGTTATATAAAGCTGCAGAGGAGGATATATAGGGAGGAGGATCCAATCGGCCCAGAATATTAACAGCCTGCAACCTACACAGCAGTGTGGTGCAGGATTTGTGCTCAGAGGGAAATCTCTGCAAGTATGAATATATATATATATATATATATATATATATATAATATGCACCTCATCCTAGTGACAAGTGATACTACGTGTGACATATTTAATCTTCCATCAATCAGACATGGTTAGTTCCTTCTCACTTCCCAAGAAGAATTGATGTACAGTGACCAATGCAAAAATGTTGGGTTTTTCAATTCTTGGGCATTGATTTTTCTTTTGCTCAGCGTGGGCCACTCAGCATATTTAAGAAGCTCTAACAAGGCAAAAAGCCCCTGTAGCTATTTCAGGAACAACTGGGCCCTGAGTAGATAAACATGGTGTAAAACTCTGAAAAGTGAACTTTTGGAGTTAATTATTATAGGAGGTGAACTGGCCCCTGTGCTGGAGAGGGGCAAAGAGACAGATTACAGGTTGTCTCTCAGGAAACATGTCCAACAGGCCTGTTTGTGTCCATGATTTCGAGCGCCATGCTAAGAGAGTCTTGCCTAAAGCTGTGTTTGACTATTATTTCTCAGGAGCAGATGAACAGGAATCTCTGGGCGATAATGTAGCCGCTTTCTCAAGGTATGTACCATTATGTGGCATAAATCTTACTGTAACCTCAGAGAGCTTAGAAAACCTACAGTTGGAGCAGGCGGTGCAACGTGTACAGCTCTGGAAAACAATGAGTCCACTTCCTTTTTTTTTTTTTTTTTAAATGTATTTCTACTAGAACCAGTCTGGATGTCTGAATCTTTTTGTGTGTTCTTTAAATTTGAATTGAATTTTAATTTCTATACTTTATTCAAGGTCTGAAAACATTTTTTGTTATATTGATCAGTTTTTTTCTGCAGTTAAATGCTCGAAGTACATTACTTTTCTGTGGAAAATTACTTATTTAAAGAAATGTCTGGCTTGATCTGATTGTTACCCACTTTTAATGCTGAGTCTCATCGTTCTTCAAGGAGAGGTCAGATCACCAAACAAATTTTTATTAAAGGTCGAAAGAAAAATGACAGAGTAAATGTTAAAGTTTATGGAAGGTGGATTCTGTGAAGGGATCCCAAAAGACAAGAGTCAGGAGGAAAAAAAGTGTGGAGCACTGAGTTTTAATGAGCACTGAAGATCTCTGAGCACATCGGTTGATGGCCATCAGTAAGTTTTATACTTTTCAGAGCTAGCTAGCTAATTTTAATGTCATGTGTGATGTGTCACAGGGTCTGGGTGATTCAACAGAGATTGAGGAGTGTAATCTAAGGATGACATGAAGTTTGGTTTGGAAACATAAGTTTAAATAAGCCTGTAAATGTAATTTTGTGCCATTAATAGTGACCTAAAGAATCTGAGGAGAACTGATTCCACAGTTTACACTGTTAAATATGACTCTAACCGTATGTTTGCCTGCGTGTTCTCATGGTTTATGCATTTGCGAATGTGTAACCAGCAGCTACTATGCATGCAGTGGATGTCCCATGCAGAGGACTGGTAATTGACCACTTCAGTCACAATTTAAAGTTTTAAAACCACAGAAAGAAAAGCAAACTATTCTGAAAGAGCTGCAGATTATTTTCCACATACAAAGGCCCTTTTAAACTGTCATTCTGAGACAAGTAACATGGACATCGTAGTGGGAACGAGCCTGAAAGTGCTCTTTTGAATGGTGAAAATTCAAGCAGGTAATACAGGCCACCACAACAATGATTTTGGGAAATTGCTTTTCAGACAGCAAGTTAATAGCAAGAGTCATTCCATTACAGCACACGTCAGTTCGCACCAGTTCAGAGACTAAAATATGCCTTAACCATTTCAGAACTATGTTTCTGGCCTATTTTTAAAGGACACCATTTGCATGTCTGAAGTCCGAATGGATACATCTCCAAGCACTGACCACTTGGTTCGGCTGTGTGGGTGGTCAGACGTTCCATAGGGACTAACTGAGGTGGGGAAAGTGCCCTGCGGTGGTGTCAACAAAAGAAAAGACTATCATTATCCAGATAAACAATGCTACATTATTTATGGAATAATCAAGAGCCATCTATAGGTCCTGGTTCCAGACGGTCATTACAGGCTGCGGTCAACCGGCCCAAGCCTAATCAGTCTGACTGCATCAGCCATTAACGGTGGCAGGCAACAATTAAGTCCAACAGATCTCGCAGTAATGTGTTTGCTTGAAACAGAATGAATGTGTGTTTATATATACAGGTCCTTCTCAAAAAATTAGCATATTGTGATAAAGTTCATTATTTTCTGTAATGTACTGATAAACATTAGAGTTCCTATATATTTCAGATTCATTACACACAACTTAAGTAGTTCAAGCCTTAAATT
>JBBIGC010000001.1:30965437-30977413 GCA_037576955.1 Lepidarchus adonis
CCCCCCAATATGATACATTCAGTCAACAAACTGCACACCAACACTGCATGTAACTTGAGGGGTGCTCAAACGTTTGCATCCAGCTGTACAACCCTGATCCAAAAATGTTTGACTGTGTAAAATTTCAAAGAACACAAAGTATGTAAATCCATACAAAGTAAACCCATGCGGGTCCTCAGGTTACGATGCACTTAACTTACAAAAAATGTGGTTACAATGCTGGCTCCTTTTTTCAGTGTCAATTGTGCTCTATGTGTTCATATGCATATTCACTGTCTTATAAGGTAGATGAATGCAGTTGAACGTCTACTAAATGCTTTACGGTAAGAGAGACACTGGTGGTGAGAGAGAGAGAGAGAGAGAGAGAGAGAGAGAGAGAGAGAGAGAGAGAGAGAGAGTTGAGAAATAGTCGAAAGTTTGGTGTTTGCATGTGTACATGCGAAGCCCTGAGATGCTTGTTGTTTGCTGCTGGCTGAGTTGACAAGCCGAGCAGACAAATGCGACATCAAACTGCGATACAATGAAAGTGAAAGTAGACGATCATCAGCTAAAAAGCTAATACTTCAGCATGTGAAAGTATCTGCTCCTATGTAATGAATTGTGTTTACAAAGCAGCGTAGTGCTCTCATTGCTCAGATGGAAAGATTACTAGTGCTTGTTCTGGAAGTGTATGCCTACACCTATACATTTTTGTATTTACCACAGAAGAACGTTAAAGTTCAGGAGTCGTTATTTACGCATTTACCACAGCAATAAAGGTCAGTTATTGTTCACTTCATTACTGTACTGTGTATGTGCTCCATTTGAGTCATGTAGGTGCTTATGTAAGTGAATTCTGACTTATGACAATTCGGATTATGACGCACGCTGAGGACCCTCTCTATTTTATTTACATTAAAATAAAGAAAACATGTAAAAAAAAATAAGATGACCTATGAAAATAGGGATATTAAAGGCTCACAGTGCAAATCGAACACTTCCACTTTATTATCACTGTCATGAGCACATGTGTGCTTGAAGTATAAAGATTTGACTGTTTCCATCAATGACTCGTTTAGTTAACTGTAATGACATAATGTTTTATATTCATTGTCCTGACCTCTGATCACCCATGCGAAGCTTTACACTTGCTTGTGACAAGTTCTGTAGGTTTCTGGAGTGAAGAGTGAGCAACATGGCTTGATGTGGGTTTAGAGCAGAGCTTTCTTGTGAATCAAAGAGCTTTTCCCCTTTCCCCTCACTAATTAGTGCGTCTCAGGAGCTCAGGATTAACCACTTCCGAAGCCTTAAGATTTATTACTCATTGAGGCTCTCAGGTTTGAGAGGACTTGTTAAATCAGATTCCTTTCAGTCCTTCTTTCTATCTTTGGTCATCTTATCAAATTCGATTGTGACATACATGGCAACCATGACTTAAGACACTTAGTATGGAGGTGTGACTTATGTGGAGGAACGTAGCATTGCTCTGACTGGAATAAGCATTGAGTTCCCTTTAGCTTTAGGTACCCATGACCCTGTCACACCAGTCGTCTTTCCTTGTTTTTTGGTTGGTACTAACTACTGCCGACTTGCAAAACTCAATAGCACTTGCTGTTTTGGAGATGTTCTGACTCAACCGTCTGGCAATTGCAAGGCTCTTGTCAAAGGTCCTTATATTCCCCAATTTTTCTTGCTTCCAGTACATTGATTTCAAGAACTGACTGTTTGACTGACTGTCAATGTTATGTCTGTTTTTCTATGTATGTGCCTGATGAGGTCAAAAACAAGTTGATCAGATTAGATGCAAGACATGGTATTTGTCACGTAGCACTGAACAGATGCATATCCATATACTGTATATTATGGACTGACTCCACCTGAGGGAAGGATACTGGAGAGTAGATTTGAATACCAGCGTAAGTGCCAGGCAAATTGTGAACCTTTTGTGTCTATGTGTTCTAACGTTGTGGTTTTCTACTCTTTTTTCTTTTAGATCACAACGTTTGCATATCATCTGGCAGTAACATGCACAGGTCATGCCTAATTTCCCGCAGGGGAATAATCTATAATAATTATCTAGAACATTAAATCCTCATTCCAATTATTCTGTGGGTCCACCTCATGCCATCAAATGGAATGCTGTATATCTGGAACCAAAATGTTAGCAGCAGGTCCTTTAAGTTGCAAGGGGACCTCTATGAATTGAAATGGTTAATTCAGCATATACCACCGAGACTTGATTAGACTTTGGCTGAAATTTTGAAACAAGTGTCTGTTCTGTTCATCAAACCATTTCTGGTGGCAGGGTGGTCTCTATTTTTCCCAATATTAATGAATGACAGACCCCAGTAAATCAGGAAGTCATGGTGCATGACCACGTAAGACATCCTGGTTATTTAAAATGTTATTAGAAATGATATAGATCTGCGACAGAAGGTTTACAGGTTGGTACTTAGACCGGCTATGTTGTACGGGTTGGAGATGGTGGGACTGAGGGAAAGACAGACAGCAGAGCTAGAAGTGGTAGAGTTAAAGATGCTAAGATTTGCGATGGTGGCTCATGTCAGAAGGTTTGTAGACAGAGTCAGAGAAGCAAGATTGTGCTGGTTTGGACTTGTGTGGAGGAGAGAGGCTGAGTATATTGGGAATAGGATGTTGAGGATGGAGCTCCAGGCAGGAGGAGAAGAGGAAGGCCAAAGAAGAAGTTAATGTGGATAAAGGATATGCTGGTCGTTGGTGTGAAAGAAGAAAATGAAGAGAACAGGAAACAATGGAAACAGAGGATCCACTGTAGCGACCCCTAACAGGAGCAGTCAAAAGAGGAAGAAGATACAGTGGGTCGAGGACTTACATCTTACTTGACTTGTCACTGTCCTTTTTTTCCCTTTATGTACGTATTTACTGTTATATATGGTAGTAGAACTAAATGTTTTAAGGTAATATAGTAGCAGAGCGTGCAGTGTGTGTGAGCTCGCTGCTTGCAGGGAGGGGGAGAAAGAAGGGTTTGTGCTGTTTTTAGCTGTTTTGTTTTGTTTTATTCACTGGTAGTGTTAAATAAGAGTTTATGTGGATTGGTGGGTGAGATGGGGGGTTAATAGTGCACTGTGCTAAAGCACCGTCACTGTGGTTTTGCCACAAGTCACCTCTCCAATACTGTGGTGTATAATAAAGCATTAAAAAGAGCATTTCTGTCTGGAGTAACGTTTCCTAAATGCTTTACTGTAACTTCATGTATGTTGCTGCTGTTAATAAAGCACAGTGCTGTTCAATAAAACCTCTGCAGCATCATTACATGCATAAGTTCCAATTTACGCCAAAATCAAAAAGATGATGGACCTGGGACTAAACTGCTGCCTGTATGCCTGGGGTTATTAACTGCCTCACGGACAGACTACGCGCTTTGAGAGTTGGTAGTTGCGTTTCCAACACTGTTATGAAATATACATGAGCTCAAACATGACAGACTCCATTTTCAAATTTGCTGATAACACTGTAGTAATGGAGTTCATGTCCAAAAATGATGAGTCTGCCTACATGTAGGAGGTGGAGAACCTGGCATCATGCTGTCAAAACAATAACCTCCACAGAGCTGGTGGACAGAAATGATCCTACTATCTGCTCAATGGGACTGCAGTGGAGAGGGTGTGCAGCTTTAAATGCCTGGATGTTCACATCTCTGATGATCCGACATGAACTGAACATACACATTGGAGGAAATACTATAAGCCCAATCCAAACAGGCAAGGTAGCACCCGAGACCGTTGCTGAATCTGGGGTCTCGCCAGTGATCCTAAGGACTTATATCCACTCTGTGGAAGGTGTACTGATGCAGAACATCACCACCTGTTTGGTAACACAGAGTGATCAGGATGGTAGAACGCTGCACCAGATCAGCTCTACCATTTTGGCAGGTCATCTAAACCAGGAGATGCAGGACCAGAGCATCTGGGTTCAGGAGAGAGTCTGTTCATCCCAGGAAATGTCTGTGTGAACTGTGGAGATCAGGCAAAAGCTTCAGGAGTGTTACAGCCCAAACAGAGAGACTCAGGAAGATCATACTAGTACAACCAGTAAATGCCACTACAACTTTATCATATTTAATTACTCTGCTCATAGTATGGTTATTGTTTACATTTTAATAGTACATTTTCTGGAATATACATTAAAATTTTTTATTTCTTTTTAAAATTATTCTAAATGTGGGAACAATCAGGGTGCATTTCAATGCATTTTGTACTTGTTTAACTGTGTATATAATGAATGAAGAATCTTGTAGACAAATAGGTTCTGTCATTTCGCGTTCTTCTCAGTCAGGGTTCAGCAGTCACTGCCAAAGCCCAAATGAGCTCCACCACACACCTGCAGGTAGGAACATCTAGCAATTACAGCAACATCTTGCCTGAAATCCAGAGGAAAAAAAACACTCACCATGCCCTTTAGAACCCTTTAACCTTTACCAGTGAACATAAACTAATTACATTCCTGATGCAGCGGAAGCCTCGGGACAGCCGTGAATGAGAATCACCATTGACGACTTAATTAGCGTTTGCCGATCTGGAACATGTAATTCCACTAGAGCTGTTCTTCTGAATGCCTTCTCATTATCTCAGTTCTATGGTGAAGTGCCCTGCTGAAAATGGCACTTGCTCAGATGGAGGTGGGGGCCCACGAGGGAGGGGGCTGACACTCATATTACTCAAAATGTCAGCTCAAAGCCTATGAGAGCCCCCCTGGCTGCCCCTTCCCCTCCCCTCACACAATGGAGACCATTCTTCTGTGTCACTTAGTGATAATTTCAGCCCGTCAAAACAGCTTGTGTTTTAGCAGCGATGTGTTAATGGGCCCGCGGCTGGGTGTGAGAGTGTTCCAAGCCACACACATCAGATGGAGGTCATAGGTTAATGCGGACCCTCTGATTCGGGCTGCTGGGATTTTTGCAACCTTTCCACCGAGATGGAAAACAGGGAGGCAGAAAGGACGGACTTGATAATGTGATATAATTAGTCAGACAGTTTCTGGGTCAGAATCTCGCCGGCTGACTGTGAGACATGCAGCAAGTGAATGGGAGCAGATGGGCCACCTGGGCCTCAGCAGGGGCCAGAAATAGGCCCGGTCATCTAGGCCCAGCAGGTGGGCTCTGAAGCTGACTCAACGGAGCAGCAACGTGAGCCACCCTGCCAAGCACTTCATTAGGATTCTAGACTAGATGATTGGGTCATTCTGAAGCTTTCAAACCCAGCAGGACCTGTGAGCTTTATACAATTATTAATTAACCAAACAAGCCCAAGTTTATCTAAGAGTATACAATGTTAAAGTTTAGGTCAGGTTCTATTTTCTAATTCTTATTTAGAAGAGAATTTAAAGTGGCCTCTGTCTTTCAGTCTTTAAAACAAAAATGGCTTCTGTTCAGTGGCTTTTCTACATCAATCCTGTATCAGTAGGTATGCATACCTTTCTGGCAATCAGCATTATATAGGGTTTGTGAATTTTAACCAGCTTAATACCATGAGGGATTAAAAGTAGCAACTGACAGTTGACATAGTCATGCTCTGCCCATGAAAAAAACATAGAATATTCTTTCTTTACCAAATTATATCTTATGGCTAACTGAGTAACTGCAAACAGATCTTTTCTTGCTAGCACTGACTTAATTGCAAAAATAAATCATCATATATCTGTGTTGGGCTAATGTGGTATGATGAAACATTACAATAACTTGAGTACATTTTGTTTGGCTAGTTTCAGATCCCAGTGTGAACTGTTTGTCGCCTTGAACAAGTGCAAACGAGAAGGCCACTGAGGTCAGCATTTGGGGTTTTATTGATAAGCTAATGTGCAGAGTGAGCCATAAATATGTGAGCAAATTATAATGGATGAATGATAATGGTAACAAGGACTGCCACATCTGAATATGAGCCAAGAGTGTTGGAATCCTGATGTAAAAAGCTACATCTACACTTCCTACTGTACATCTGTCACCCTGAGGTCCAACGCCTGACAAATAAACAGGCCAGTTTTCATTCAGAAACAGCTCTGTACACTTCATATTTATCCATAAAGATTTATCTTGGAGCTGTTGGCTAGTTTCTCAGTTGCTGAATAATGTCTAGTCGTTCACCATTTTATTCAAGAGTCGGTGGTCGTGTCATATTAAAAAGCAATAATAGTAACATCTTTTAAATTGTTTATTGTTTACTGTGATTTATTATTTCATCCCAATGAATTGATTAAAAAACATTACAGAGTTTCCCCTTGAACAAATAATAAAGATCGGTTGTACAGAGATTTTTTTCCAGGAAGAAACTGGTTACATTTAATTAATTAATTAATTAAATAATTTAATAAACATTTAATAATTTGTAATAGATTGCTTTTACCATGTAAACAACAATATTACTTCTTTATGATTGTCATGATTGTTTTGTCTTTTTGTCATTTGTCATTTTGTTAATCACATCAGCAACTCAGCTTTACCATGTTTGGTATTACAGTCGGCATGTATATTTAAACCCATGCGTCTCTGTTAGTGGTTGTAAATTCTCTGTGGTATCGCTGTGGATTCTTTGTAGCAGTTACCTGACTAATGTTAATAGTCTTTCTGTTAGTGTACACCTTTAATGGTTTCTTGTGTTTATGCTCTCATTTGTAGTATTCCCTGTTAAACTTCAACCACTGGCCTTGTGCATACTTTCTAAATCTAAACTCTCATAATCATGTGACCTTTTGCTCAATTCAGTTATTTTGGCCAGAAAAAAAGATTGCTACGCTACCATTTCTAATTGGGTTAAACAGATTTTTAAATAAACTTTGGAGTGGGTGGAGTAAATTGAGTAACTTGTGGGTGGAGCTTGAATAGTTCTATTTAATATAAACATTTTTTTGCACTTGTCTAGGGTTACAGGACTCAAACCATTATATGTCTTTTTCCATGCACTTTGAAGAGTATATGGACTTAGCTTAGCACAATCAATGCAAGCGTACCAGAGCTAAGCTAGCTTGGTAAAAAAGAAAGAAAGGAAAAGAACCCTCAAGCACCATTTTACTTCATTAACTTCTTGGTATTGTTCAGGTCCATCTGGCTGCTGGGGAATGAACCCAGAGCTGACCGTAAAGAACAATGCATGAATATTTAAACAATGTGTATTAACTCCACAGCACCAGGCACAATGCTCAGCTGGAAAAAGCATGGCCAAGGACAAAAAATATATATAATCCTTCCTAATGCCTATTGCCATTGTCCCTGACAGCAGCAAATTACTGCTGAATATGATGTGAACAATGGTGTCATAGCTATAGTCAGAGGTGGCGGGGTCAGGTGGGTCCGGTTTCAGGCTGCCCTTTGCGACAGGAAAGGGGATACGTCATACACCTGATGGCACAAAAAATACAGCCCAAATGCCAGCTCTCATCAGCCAGGTAGCTTGAAGCTGTGTCAGTGCATATCCAATAATGATCTTTTATTAAACATTGTGCTTTAGTGGCAATATAATACAAACATAAGTATGTATTTTTTGTTTATATATTTTTGCTCTTTCTGGGTGTAAATGAATTAACATATACAAGGGAAAAAAATAATATGACAATTTGCAACACAATTTCTTAATACTTGTTTGACTTCAAATGAAAAGGGTAATGTGAAATGTGCCAAAACTTTCGTACAGACCCAATATTTTAGATTTGGCATGTGCATTTATTTCATTTAGAAATTCAAAATGTACTTTGAGTTTTTGGAATTCACCTTCATCAATTGTCTCAGTGTATTACTAAAGCAGTTCAGAGCCTATGTGATTAGTCTAGAATAGTTTCCTCAAGAGAGATTACGTGTTTTTTTCCATCCTGTCTTTCAATATGGTGCGTTCATACAGCCTCAAGAAATGGAAGCAATCTGCTATATTCAGATTTAGCTGATAAAATAGGTTCTCATAATCATAGACTATGCAGCATCATTAACTGTTTGGGACAAGATTTAAACAGTAGATTTCCCCATGTCATTGGAAGAGGAAGTTCAGATATCATCAGTTAGGAGTTTGCCAAAACTACTGCAAATGAAGCAGATGCAAATGATGAAAAGCATCTCTTGATATGTTGCCAAGAACATTTCAGCAGGAGAATAAGGAGAAAAAAATTACACTTGATTTTCAAAGAGATGTTGAAAGCCATTAATGATTAAGGCCGATACAGTACAGATATAACCAGCTTTCCCCAATGACTAATAGCTTAACGAATGTCATGTAGAAATTGAGTTTTCTCAAATGTTTCTATTGGGAAAATGTCTTTGGAAAGGAATTACCTTTTTGACTTGCTTTGCCTTGATTTACTCTTAATAAACAACAGCCAATATTCTAGTGTAGAAAGGTCTGTGAATTCTTTCTCCCCAAGAGCAAACGTGTCTTATATAAACAGTTTACATCAAGGAAATTATTCTTTTGAGTCATTTTGTGCAGTGGCTCATCAAACAGGAAGGGCTGAGGCACAGCCAATAATTACCATCTAAAAGTACTTCCTCGGAAAAGACATCAGTGGCGTTTGATATTTCCTTTTACAGGCACCCGGGGGTGAGCGGCGTTCCTCCCTTTCTAGCCTCCTCACCCAGAGCTGAGTGCAGCCATACTGGGGCTACACAAACTGATCTTATCGTCACCCGCGCTCAGCCTTTGATCAGGACAATGTTGGCTCTGTGTTACACATTTATATTAAATGGATGCTTACGGGCCAGCATTCTCATAAGCCACACAACTGTACAAGGTCAGAAGAGCTCTATGGTATGTTACACTGACTGACGAGTGATGAGAATGGGAATGGAAACTCACTTATTTGTCTGTAAGACCTTGTATATACAGTAAATCCCTGTATATTATAGTGTACACTGTCACTGCTCAAAAGAAGCAGGTAAAAGATCATCTTTAGATCATGTGTAGAATATGCCAGTGAGACTCAAATATACGTCTCCTTCTCCATTTCACACATAATAAGCATAATAAAGTCAGACTGATATTTGTTGCTCTTCTCTGTTAATGCTAGAAGAGTTAATTAGGTCTCATTACATCCCATGCGCAATGGAAGAACCACATTTTACATTTCAAGAACCTTTAAACTGAGTCAATGGCTTTAAAAACCTGCACTACTACCTGTTTCTCACCCATGACACATTATTTTTAATTTATTTTATTTATTTATTCTTCATTATATTATATTTTATTTTATTGTTATTGTATTCTTATGTTATTGTAGTTAATTTGATCCTGTCATATTATATACTATTTTTTTCTGCATATTTTTACTTTGCGACTTTGTCCTTATGTCTGTCTCTATGTACAGTCACAGCATAAGCAATTTCCTCAGGGATCAATAAAGTTTGTCTAGAACCTAAGGACTAGGCTAGGAACCACAGTGCAATCATTAATTAAACTGTAATAATGTGTTGATCCTCTGCAAAATGTTTTTTCATTTATTCGTTTAAAATAATTGTATGTAAGTTTTGATATTTCTGAACATATGTTGCAACTTTAACTGTTGAACTGTCGTGTCAGTTCTTGTAGCTACGGCAGAGTGTTTACAAATCTAACAAGATTACAAATGCAACTTTACCTTCATCATGAGAGAGCGAGAGAGAGAGAGAGAGAGAGAGAGAGAGAGAGAGAGAGAGAGACAAAGAGAGAGAGAAAGAGAAAGAGAGAGAGGGGGTACCTACCTTTTCACCTACATTGTGTGTAATCTATACAGGAGCTAAATGCTTTATGTGACCTGGCAGGAGCAAATACTGCAGTGAGAAAATGTTGGCCTTCAATAATAACAAAACAGTTTTAGAATTTATTTATTTTTATGACTTGAACTCATGTAATCTGTGTTTTATTGTATTAATGCTTTTTCTGGTGTTTTATTTTCTCCTTGTGCTGATTTAAGAACTCTTGTAACTTGAAAATTTCTTTAAAATGAAAATACATTGTTTCATATTTGATCAGACATTTGAAGCTCTGTGGTGTTTTTGGTTTTAAACATCATTTTCTGTAAATGTACAGGAAACATCAATTTTTGGTGATTGTGAGTGATAATGGTGATGAAGTGGTCAGTACATGTTTTACAGTGTGGCGTTGTCGTGTTGTATGTTCCCCTATTGATACTGTGCCTCGTGTATGTACTGAGGGAGTGGAGGTTCAGTGGGGTGTTAATGGAGACGTTTAGCTTAGGTGCTAGAAAGAGTTCTTGCAATAGAAGAATCAGTATTTGTTGCTGAAAGAAAGGTTTTTTAGAGAACCATTGTTGTAAGTGAGATGTGTGAAGAACTTTGTTTTAAGTAGAAGGAACCTGCACATGGGAAAAACCCTTTAATTGCTGAAGAACATTTATATTTTTTGCAAATGAAACCTTTAAAAGGTTCTTCTAACTCACAAATCTTGTCTTAGTTTATTCTATGATATCACTCAAAAAACTGTTTGTGGCTTCTTTTAAAGAGTATAATATTGGGACTTTGTTCATTCATGGTTTTCATGTGTGTGTGGTGGTACAAAATCCCTACAGGCAAGTTCCTTTTCTCCAGCTATGCAACATGGTGTCTTATAATCCTTTTTAACTCATGGTGAGCAGTAAATTAAAGTGAGGGGTCAATGTGTGGGGTGGGAGTCCCTCTCTTTCTCTCTCATTCTCTCATTCCACTTTCTCTCACTCACTTTCACTTTTCTTCTCTCTTGTGTCTTTTATTTCCCTCACTCTGAATCTTTCTTCCACTGATGCGGTGAATGGCAGGTGTGATAAAGTCAGAGGGCCTGGGCCGTGCGAGGCTGAGAGAATAAAGTTTGGGCGACGGGGAAGCGGCAGTTGTCAGTTCCCACAATGAAGGGCAGCCCAGAGGACACCAGGCCCGCGCTGAGCTCAGACAATAGCAACCCAAACCTCTCCCTTCAGCCGCTGACAAGATAGCGTAATGGGAAGGTAATCATCGAAGAAAAGCACCATCAAATATTCAAAAGGCGCCCTGGCATGGGGTTGATTAAATATCGACTCCTCTGTTCCGCTGTCATGCTCCGCTTTGACTCCTCACACAATCCCCATGGCCGTGGCCTGTTGTCATGCTGGAAGGCATGCGAGTCTCCTCTGCCTCTCTGATAGGCCCCTTGAAACTGTACTCGCCCGCAGCTTTACTGGCCTTTTAACGGGCCTTTGAGTCCAACACCTTTTGCACACCTCCGGAGATGTGACCGTGAGTGGCCATTTTCAGTATTGTTCTTATGAAAGAAGAGGCTCGGCTGAAAGGTTGTTTAAAGAACCGAAAGTGGTTCCCCTATAGGACTGTGCCAGAGAACTAGTTTTGCACCTTTATTTATATGAATGTAACAGTCGGTCAACAATAAAGATGGGATATGTAGCCTTGAAACATACTTAGCAAACCTCAGAAAAAAATTCTGTTAGCCAAGAGTTTAATTATAAATATGCATTGAACACTTCAAATATATATATGTCAAAACATAAGGAGTCAATTGAATGCAGGTAAAAAAGCCAAGCACTTGCATGTCGATTACTAAGCATTTACTTGTGCTCTCAAAACTCACAAGACTATTGCACTATTTGTTAACATATTCAGCATATAGGATTATAAGGCATAAGTTTGGCAGAGTTCTTTGTTGTTTTGGGGTTGTTTGTTCTAACACTTAAAAATGAGAGGTGTGAGAAGAATCAAGGTGCTGTGAACAGAACCTAAACCCAAGAGAGATTGATTAATGGTCTCTGGTCTAAGGTGGCTTTGAATCCAAAAGTAAATCAATTGTCACAAATACACTTATACAAATATAACCATACAACACTGCATATCTACAAATGGCATATACCTGCAGTGTTTATGTAAGTATGTGTATCTGAGTATACATTTTAGTACCAATAGCCAGAAGAAGAATAAAATAAATAAATAAATGAATACATTTAAAAAGAAAAAAAAATATATATGTGTGTGTGTGTGTGTGTGTGTGTGTGTGTGTGTGTGTGTGTGTGTGTGTGTGTGTGTGT
>JBBIGC010000001.1:30981155-31006793 GCA_037576955.1 Lepidarchus adonis
GTGTGTGTGTGTGTGTGTGTGTGTGTATGAGAGAGAGAGAGAGAGAGAGAGAGAGAGAGAGAGAGAGAGAGAGAGAGTACAAGCTATACAAAAACTAAACAATACATACACTGTATCTGTCAGTATGGGTGACAGATTCTGAAAAGTGCATTGTAAATTTATGCAAACCATGGTAGGGTGTGGAAAGTGTTGACATTTAGGAGACATTTACTTTACTGCTTAAGTTTATAAATCAATAAAGAACAGAAGTTGTGAAGGGAGATCATTTGGGTGCTCAATTTGCAGACGTGTCAGCGGCTGACACATCAAAAGAACTTCATGTGTCAAAAGGGAGATAGTGTCCAAAATGATGAAAGCGTATTTCACAGGAAAATGTGCCCCAGGGCAAGAGGAACAGTGGGTGAGATTGAAGCTCACCATCTCAAACAGGGCAGTTACTTCAAAAGAGGATCATTACAGCTGGTAACTAAATCCAGCACAACCTGGTGTTATAATCATACCCACCTTTAGAATCCTGCAATAGTGCACCACAGCCAACTCACAGCCACAGCTCTTTTTATATGATTGTGGACTTTTTTTTTCTTCCAATAAAGCCAAAAATAGTTTCAAATCATATTACCTGCTCAACATGATACTGGTCCAGTTCATGTTGAAAAAAGTCTCCAGTTTCTGTAAGCAGATGTTCAAAATGTGTACAACATTGTTCAAAGTGGGACTGAAGCTACTCTGAAGACCAAAGGCAGCTCAGCTCCTTACTGCTGATATATTGCCTAGTGCTTCCATTACTTTGTATATTTAGGAAAGATTGCAGATATTATTCTTTCATTTGAAACCATTTCAAAGGAGAAGTGTAGGGTCTGTGATTAAATCTGAAGTGAATGTATTCTGGATCAAATCCAGCACATGGAGGTTCTTTAGGTTAGGGAGCTTCAGGATAAATCATGCAGACTTGTATAATAGTGAATATGATAGTGCCAAAGGGAGTCCCGAAGAACCACTTTTGGTTCACCAAAGAACCTTTCAGTAGCTGGCTCATTGAAGACTTGCAATTTAACATGTTCTTCTATGGCACTGCTTCAGAGAGGCCTTGTTAGCAAATGTCTGTTCATCAAACTATATCACTTTAACTCATTCTGGTTTCTTGGGGTAGTTTTGAATTTATAGGCCACTTTGTTTCAGTAACATTGAATTCATCAATATATGTACATCAAAGTATTGGTTAGGGGTTAGGGTTGGGGTAGGGGTTAGGGTTAGGGTTAGGGTTAGGGGTTAGGGGTAGGCTTAGGGGTTAGGGTTGGGGTAGGGGTTAGGGTTAGGGGTAGGGGTTAGGGTTAGGGTTAGGGTTAGGGTTAGGGGTTAGGGTTAGGGTTAGGGTTAGGGTTAGGGGTAGGGGTAGGGGTTAGGGTTAGGGTTAGGGTTAGGGGTTAGGATTAGGGTTAGGGTTAGGGTTAGGGGTAGGGGTAGGGGTAGGGGTAGGGTTATGTCAATTTAGACATAATAACCATGGATGGAGTTGGAATCACATGATCTTTACTGAAACAGGATGCATGGTTAAATATGGGATATGTTTATAATAATAAGGAAAATAATTTAACATCTGTGGCAAAACTCAACTCTACGTTCCTCTTGATATGTCTCGGCTTTCGTAATCTGGTGAGTTCCAAACGTGTCATATTTTGCACATTCACACACACACTGCTTTGGTTACCATCTAACAAGCTCAGTGTGTTAAAAATAACATAATTCATCACCCCATGACTTAAGTCAAAATCAAGGGCCATATACATTGGGTGAAAATGAACGCAATATATAGAACCTCTCCAGTGCCTTACATCCTTGATTAACTTTGAACGTTTTCTGCCATGAAGAAAAACCACAATGCAGGTGCCTGCCATGCTTTATTAAGCTCAAATAGTTTCCAGACCTGAGGACAATTTGTATCTGAAAATAGTAACTTCTAGCCCAATATCTCAAATGTGTTACAGGTTGTGAAAACATGAATGTTCTGTTCATTTGGAATGACCTATTTGTGATGGGCTATGATATGTTTTCACATGTGTTCCATGTTAGACCTTATTTTAAACCTTAGCTCTACTGATAGTGCAGTGAAATTTGAGGGCCTACAGTATGAGGAACACTTTTTGAGCTGGCACTTCAATGAAACAGTGAAGAGAAGCATTTACTGCTTTGCCTGCAGATTTCCATATCACCTTTAAAATTACTAATCAATCATTTTACTGTCTCACTCTGTCATGCTGTGGTGCAGTGGTTGCTTTATGCTCTCCAAGTTGAAGTGTTTTGTGAGGAACGTTGTGGATCAGGAAGATGTCAGTGCAACTGTTTACGAAATCATATTCACAGTTTAGGAAACAGTGAGATGTTCTGATGTCATACGCTGAAATTTTGACTTTCCACTGCTCAAACCATAATCCTATTTGTAAACAGTTTGGGAGCCGCATTAAATTGCACCCCTTCATAAAAAAGCTTTCCTGAGTGTAATGATTGCAAAACCACTCTTCTTTTTTATTCTGACCTTTTTCCCTTCTGTCCTGTTCTGCCCTTCTCTCTTTCGCTCTTGCATTTCTCTTCTATTCTTGGATTTCTATTTTCATCCAGTTCTTTTCTGTTTACTTCTTTACTATTTTAAATTATGTTTTCCATCTTCTCTCCTCTCATCTCATCTCTCCTTTTCTCCTCTTTTCTTAGTTTCTCTTCTCTTCTCTCCTCTCATCTCATCTCTCCTTTTCTCCTCTTTTCTTAGTTTCTCTTCTCTTCTCTTCTCTTCTCTTCTCTTCTCTTCTCTTCTCTTCTCTTCTCTTCTCTTCTCTTCTCTTCTCTTCTCATCTCTTCTCTTCTCTTGTCTTCTCTACTCTTGTCTTCTCTTGTCTTGTATTCTCTTCTCTTTTCTTGTCTTGTCTTCTCTTCTCTTTTCTTGTCTTCTCATCTCTTCTCTTCTGTTTTCTTCTCATCTAGTCTCTTTTCCTCTCTTCTCCACTCTTCTCTTCTCTGCTATTCTTCTTTCTCCTTTTTTCTTTTCTTTTCTTCTCTTTTCCTTTCTTTTCTTCCCTCCTCTTCTCTTTTCTTTTCTTTTCTCCTCTCCTCTCCTCTCCTCTCCTCTCCTTTTCTCTTCTCTTCTTCTCTTCTCTTTTCTCCTTTCTTCTTCTCTTCTCTATCACTTTTATTTCTAGATGTGTGCATGTTTGCTGTCTCATCTCCACTATCTCGCTGATCAGTTTGTTAACAGGATGTTTATGAATCTTACATTTGCGAGGAGAAACCCTAGCTCACATGCAGGGCTGACCTAATTGAGGGTCCGGCATGGTTTTTCTCACAGCGTAATGTGTATTAGGAAGTGGGGGTCAGAGGGCTGTGCTGACACATTGTCCCCCCCAGTGTGAACATAAACATTTTAGAAAGGCTTTTGACCAAATTAACTGCTCTTATGAAAGCACAGAGGACAGACAAAGATTTGTCTGTGTGCCAGCAGGGGTTTCACAAGTGACTAGAACACTATTCCACTCCTCAGTCAAAGTGGTTTCTATGAAACTCACAGGACGCTTGAGAAGCGCTTTTTAGATGGATTTTCAAACAAGAAACTATAGCATAAATGTTTTTTTCTTAGATATAATGCTATATTTGTAAACCTACAGCAACCTTTAGAATTTATTCACACTGTAGTTACAATAATTAACATTTGATGACGTGGCAGTAGTCAGCAGTGGTCAGTAGTGGTCAGCAAGTCTACATCTTTTGTTCTATAAACACTTTGCCCAAATGTTTGCATATATCCACCCAACCTGTCTTCAGAAATGAAGAGTATTTCTAGGAAATTTGTCCTCATTGCAGTAGTGACAGAACCTATTATTGCAGATTTACAATTGAAGCTAGAACATTGCTCTGAGGAGTATTAAGGAGGTCAGGTACTGGTGTTGGATGATTCGTTCTGCATAACAAACACCACACCATCTCATCCTGAAGATCTGAAATGGTGCCCCGTCACTCCAAAAATGTGGTACAGAGTCTGTACACCTCTCTAGTTGAGCTTGGCATTCAGTCAAATTGGGGGAAATTTGTTAACTCTGCATAAAATGCAATCACAGTACCTTTTACACTGACATTTTCTATTTCCAACGTTGATTTATTTTCAGAAATTCAACAACTGTCCATTTCATGATCTCCTTTTTTTCTTTGTGTCAAGCATATTTCTCTGCAACTCTCCCCAGGAGGATCTGCCACTGCTTTAAAACAACACATCCTCTGGTGTGAGTTACATAATCACCTCACTTCCTTTCTTTTGACTTACAGCTAGCTGTGTGGCTGACCTGCCTCAAAACCCACCGGAGAAGCTGTTGATATAGTGGATACACACAGGCTTACACACCTATCGGATCCCAATGTGTGTTTTTCCAGTAGTTAAGCTAAATGCTTTCACGGCAGAGTGAAGCCTCTGACAAAGAGCTGTATCACATCTCTTGCTCGGCTGGTGTGTGGGGAGAAAGAGAGAGAGAGAGAGAGAGAGAGAGAGAGAGAGAGGGAGGGAAGGAAAGACCCAGTGAAGAGCAGGCATTTTAATTGCGGCTGGATGCAGTTAGGCAAAATGAGAGTTTTGGAAAAACTTACAACAAAATCTGAGGAATAGGAAATGACATACTCTTAAAACTAAGTAAAAGAATGACATCATAAGTCACTCACGATGAAGTTGTTTCAGAAAACAAATTTAACATACCAGGTCCTGGCAGGAGAAAATCTTTTATGCAATATTTTTCCATATGCCGAGGGGACTGACTGAGTCTTTGTCCTGAGGACAATTAAAGAAGGACAAGGATGAACTGTTTGTAGTGTGTATAACATTTCTAATGTTAGTACAAAAATGTACAGAAATCTTTAACTCTGTACGAATACTTCTTTGGTTTACTCAGGTATGCTGACATTAATTCTTCACATACGTTCACACCACTGTGTCCTGGATTTGGTCTTTTTTAAAAGAATAAATCAAGGTTTAACTTTTAGGAATACTGAAGTGCATATTCCAGTCTTCACATGCCTAGTAAGGGTGAGAAGAATGAGGCATTAGACATTTAAAATACCATGATGTAACAGTTGGTAAAATGAAATATACTTTTAAGACCTACTGTAGGACTGGATATTGGAATAAAAGGAACTGTATCATCAGCCTGTGTAGTCACATGTCAAGTGAACCACAAACAACCCTACATCCAGCGCATATTTTATACTTTACCATGCAGGTCTTATTTAAATGATTTCTTAATTGAGAACAGGTGTGGCAGTAATCAGGTCTTAGACTAGAGATATTGAACTCAGGTGTGATGAAGCACTGTTAAAATCACAGGACCTGTGTGCATGTAGGTTTTTTTTCTCTCTTAATAATAAAATCCTTGACTTAAAAACACATTATGTGCTTACTTGTGTTGTCTTTGACTAAAATTGTTTGTTTATCTGAAACATGTGACAAACATAGAAAAAAAAAGAAATCAGTATATATACATGTATGTATGCACTAAACAAAAATATAAAGGCAACACTTTCGGGTTTGACCCATTTTGGATATTGTCAGGAACTGGAACCTGCTCTCATATATGCCAATCCAGAGCGTCCCAAACATGCTCAATGGGTGACATGTCCAGTGAGTTTGCTGGCCACACAAGAACTGGGATGTTTTCATCTTCCAGGAATTGTGTACAGATCCTTGCAATATGGGGCCATGCAACATCATGCTGCAACATAAGGTGATGGTCGTGGATGAATGGCACAACAATGGGCCTCAGGATCTCATCACAGTATCACTGTGCATTATTCAAAATGCACCAATAAAATGCACCACATAACATACGCCTGCCCAAACCATAACCCCATCACCACCATGGGTCACTCCATCAACAATGTTGACATCAGCAAACCACACATGCTGTCTGCCATCTGCCCTGAACAGTGAAAACCGGGACTCATCTGTGAAAAGGACGCCTCTCCAATGTGCCAGGTGCCATTGAATGTAATGGAGGTGAACATGCTGGAGGTGGAGGTCCTGGGCTGGTGTGGTTACACATGGTCTGTGGTTGTGAGGCCGGTTGGATGTACTGCCAAATTCTCTGAAACGCCTTTGATAAAGAAATGAACATTAATTTCACTGGCAGCAGCTCTGGTAGACACTCCTGCAGTCAGTAGCCAATTGCACGCTCCCTCAAACGTTGCAACATCTATAGCTTTGTGTTGTGTGATCAAACTGTAAATTTTAGAGTGGCCTTTTATTGTGGGCAGTCTAAGGCACATCTGTGCAATATTAATGCATCTAATCAGCACCTTGATACAGTATGCCACACCTGTGAGGTGGGATGTATTATCTCATCAAAGGAGAAGTGCTCACTAACACATTTAGATTTGTCAACGATATTTGAGAGTAATGGGTCTTTTGTGTATGTAGGAAATGTTTCAGATCTTTATATTTTTGTTCAGTGTCTCTATACATATATATAAACATTTATAACTGGAGATGTGTGATATTTCTGGCACGGTGTAAAACACAACCAGTACAACCCTTCTAACATTTAGAAACAGACTTGTTAACACTTTGTAAATGCATGAAATCTATATTTTGCAAACTATGATATGGCTTATGACAGACTTATGCCTTTTCCTGGTGTCTTGCTCTTTAAAAACATGATGCTGACTCTGTGTTCACTCTCAAAATAAGACGAGCCACATGGGGGGTAAGGCTGCAAAGTCTCCTCTTGTCTGGTCAGTGTTCCACTGGGTTTTGTGTGGTGCTGCTTGCAGTCCCTGCTGGCTCAGTGCGGTCGTGTGTGTGTTTGTATGATGCAGGGACATGTGGGGACAGGCTCTGCTCACACATGCTGCCTCTATCAAAGGCGTTTCAGCCGTGCTTGCTGTAGAGCCTCGTTGTGTTGCAGCAGCCCACATTGGCCCCGCTTTCATGTGGCCATGCATGTTCAGCATATGACCGTATGGACCCAACAACTGTGCCCACTTGGCAAGGGGGCCGATCAGCTAGTGCTCTATTTTTGAAAGCCAGATTAAAGGTTTCTGTTTGTCTTTGGTTACTTCCAAGTTATTATAAGAAGACTATGACCTTGGTATATTCTAAATTAAAAAGGTTATGTCATGCATTGACTACAAAGGTGTATAATCTTCTCTCTCTGTCTCTGTCTGTGTCTCTCTTCCTTTCTCTTCTCTCTCTTTCTCTGATTATCTGAAGGACTTAATCACTTATAATTGCTGAGCTCCAGCAAGTGAGAAAACATTTGGGAGGCCCTTGTTGTGATTATTATCATCTTATCATAAACATGAATAATTGAGACAGATTTTGTTTAAATGAAAGAACATTTAACTTAGTATGGTTATACCTTCGAGCATTTTTAATAGATTTGTCCTACATCAGTCCTGGTAGTTTGGACTGTTTAATTTTATAAATAAGCATATCTAACATTTTACATTAAAGGGTCCAAATTGTATTTTAGGTTCACTTTTATGATCATTTGTCTATTTAGAATATATTCTGGTTTGATTTACCCAAAAATTCATAATTAGGTGTGGTGGAGTGGTTTCATATAGTTGTCATTGAAACAAAATCTTTCTCAGTTTATGTAGTATGGTTTAAAAAGAACAGCTGCACTTAACAATGTGCAAAATGTTAACAATGAATGGACGATTTAATGGTTCAGTGTTAAATTCCATTATTAATAATAATGATTAATTATTGTTAATATTAATGTTTATTATTATAATTATTAATGTTTTAACCTACTGAAAATTTTCTATAAACCCATTTCCAGCGGAGTTTGCATCTTTTAATGAAAAACAATGTGTGGTTTGTTAATTTGTTAGTTCATATTAAATATTTCCAATGTTCAAATGAATTTGGTAAATATCAACAAATATAGAATTTGACATCTGCTACACACTCACAATAAAAAGTTGTCATATACCAAAATAAAAGTTAAAACAAAATCTAAAAGGTAGAAGAAGAATCAATCAAAGGCTCAGTCTCTGAAAGCAAAGATGTGCCAAACTTCATACAGTGAAATACAGTGAAAAGTTTCAGAAAATTGGAAATCCTGGAATCCTTCAAGCCCTCAGAAGGCCCTCCATGAGAAACCATCATGCTAGTCTAGTAAATGGGAAGACACTGGAAAAATGTTGTCACTTAAGTGAGTCCACCACTGCATCAAGAAATGCAACTTGAAACTCTATTACCCAAAGAAAAGTTAAATGCTAATTCTGTACATATACACTGCTGGGTCCTCTGAACATAAAGTTAATCTCAGATGGATTGGAAGACAATGGAAACATGTGCTGTGGTCAGATGAGTCCCCTTGTCAGCTTGTTTTGGAGAAAAGCTCTCTCTGAGCTCTCTGTGCCATTAAGGTGATGCCTTTTCCTGGGAAGTCCATGGTTATTTCAGAAAGACAATGTCAGGCCTCATTGCTCATGCACAACAACATCATGGCTTCATAGACACAAAGTGTGTGTGTTTGATCTGTCACCTACTGAAAATAATGAAAAAAAACTTTTATCAGTTAAAGTTAAATATAGATCGAACAATAATTTCAAAACAGTTTTGCAACTTAATTTTTGTTTCAATTTATAGGCTTAAAATTAACTGTAACTGCACTGAATATGGACTGTATATGGAGCGTTTATGGACTATATGGGAACTGTATATGAACAGTATATGGATTGTACATGCAATGTATATGGACTGTATAGAAATTGTATTGTATATGGATTATGTGGTCTAAAAGGGAGTGTTTTTTCAACCTTTAACGGTTTACATACTAACTTACTAACTAGTGAGCCATTGTAATCTGTGCTCACTTGGGAGTCATTCAAAATGTCATTCTTGACCCTTAAAAATGAAATTATTCAAATTTCAGCAGCAATGTGTAGGGTATCTGTTCCTTTAAGAACCTTAAGCTAATTTAGCCTTTACCTTGGAAAAATCAGTTTAGACATTGAGACAAGCATGACAAAAGTATTGTGCATGTCAAACCCAATGGCTTTCAATCTACTGCAAGGTTCTCAGCGGTCCGAAACGACGCCTAGTGATTGGATTTGTTCAGCTGTGATAAAAATCCTTTCAGTCAAATAAATCAGCTTATTCTTAAACCTCTAAACCATGCTTTTTCTTGTAGGCAACTTCTGAAAATCTGCCAAGACAACAGGTCACTTTCTGCTGCTTTCCAGTGTTTCATTAAAGTAGCTATAAAGCACCTTCTGTTTTCAACACAGAAAATGGCTGACAAACATATCTCCCACTATAAAAATGAATAGAACACTCCCTCTAAGGCTGTTTACATCATTTCATTAATTTTGAATAATTATACAAGCAGACACATTCAAACGTAAGAGGATCTGCCATCTTTTTCAGCCACCGTAAAGAAGCAAGACTAATGTTCTTGGCAGAATTTGTGTTTGAACGGGACTGATTTAGGGCCTTATCAGCTCTGCTGTTTCTAAGGGACATCGCTTTTACTATGGCTTTTATAAGAGTAAAATCAGAAGACAAATGTTTTAAAGCTCTATGACTGTACAGGCTTAAATTAAACACATGTAATCAATTTCATACAACTACATTACAATAATATCAAACTGTACACCTACAAGACAAGGCCAAACAAAAAGTTTCCAGTATTTGAGCATCCCATTGGAGGAAGACACTTGTGTCATGGATCATTTGTGTGTTAAAATCTGTCATCCAGTATCTATTACTGAAACAGATGCTAATTTCAAGTACTACCTATTTAACAGGCCTCTCTAACCGCTTTAGCCAAGGTTGTCTCATAGGGTAGATGTAATTAAGTGAGCCGAGTAAGAGCTAATAAAACAGTGGGCCCAGATGGACTCTCCATAACTCACTCAAGAGTGCTATTAAAGTGTCTCAGAAACAAGAAACTTAAAGCATTTAGAATTATTACAACTTCCTTAGCAAAGGAAATGACGATTAACAGACTCACAAGCTCTGACTACTTGCTCTAGTAAAAACAAGTCCAATGTTAAAGAAAATAAACACATGTTTGTGGAAAACCAAATGGTGCATTCTGTTACTCTCAATTTAGCATGAATTACACTCACTTCATGCAATATCTATCAAAGAATCTATTTGAAATACTTATGCAATGGTATTGTGCTATATACCCAATCAGATCAAGCAAATCACATAAATATGGAGTTTGCTACAGGACTTATCCAGCAATCAACAACATCAACAAGAATAAATCTGTGAGCATCATGTACTCTGTGTAAAGTCTGGGTCAATATAGAGAAGCTATGGGGGAAAATATGTCTTGAAATGTATAATGATGTCATCTAATATATGTTGGACAGCAGAAAGTAATGAGGGAGTTGCAATGCATTTGGAACTTATCTTTGTATATCCATTATTATTGTTATCATTGCTAATATTTTATTTTATTTTATTTTATTATACAATATAATAACACTGGATGGCGATGAAATAATGTAAATCGTCTAAAATTGCCCACTATGGTTTCCACGAAGATTCTGGCATTCATCAGTGTTGGGATTTGTTCTTATTTAAGAAGAGAAACTACACACACTCGAGAGCACATGTGATGGTTGACATGTTTGTTCCAAGATATCGGTTATGAATCTTAGACTTCTTTTAAAACCTCACTTAAGTACCAATTTGAGAATAACATTGATGAATGAGGCCTAATGAGCATTCCACAATCATCCAATTATATACATTCATATACATTCCTACACTCCCAAGGACATAACCTAAAACATCTCCTTTTGGACATGACTCCAAGAGCCCACATGAGAACTCAAATGAAGGTCTACTGCCCTGAGCAATGAATGGGTCTGGTTCAACTTTTAACACTTCTGTATAGTTTCCTGCAGAGAAAAGAGGTGTACTGCTGTCAAAAAATCAATAGCACCACAGAGGGAAAATGATCTTGTGCACTCCCTCAGTGTGCCTCTGGACCTGTCATGATGAGACACAAAGAGATGGACGATGCTCACATTCTTCCCAGGGCCATCTCCAGCTGTGAGACTAACACTAATGCAGAAGCCACAGCTGACATACCTGCCACCACTGGCTGATATTGCAGTATTACTACAGGAGAGAGAGACTGTGAATCACACATTTACCAAAGCATGTGTGAATGAATGCATTAAAAACATATAAAATGACTAGAAACTATGTCGTTTCACTATTCACATTGGGGTAAAACTGAGGTGGTGGTATAATATTATAAGGAACCTAGATGTGATTGGTAAGACAGTATGCACAAGCTCTATGTTTAGACATTGCAAGATAATATAACATATTCTGCATTGAAAATTGTGTTTAATTTTGTTAAAATGTGTTGTATAAATATATTAGGCTTAAAGGCAGTCTCTCTCATTTGATATTTCCATTCCATTTCCATTTCCATTACACAAAGTGCCACAAAAAGTGACCTCAGCATTTAACCAATCCATACATGGAGCAGCAGGTAGCTCCCAACAGCACAGTGTAGCAGGATGATTCCTTGCTCAAATGTACATCACTGTGCCTGGACTGGGACCTGAACCAGCAACCCTCTGATCACTAGATCCCAACTGCACACATATAAGCCTTCTATATGTGTTTCAAGGTATAGAATCTAACAGAAGAGTTTTCCACCAGTAACATTTAAAAAGTTGCCACAAAAGACTGCAGATTGATGACACACCATGCCATTGCTTGGACACTGGGGCTAATGCACATAAATTCTGCCCAATACCTGGCTAGTCATGACTCGCTGATGTAAAGCATGCTGAGGATTATGTCATGCCATTAGCTTCAATAATAAGTCAAATCTGCAGCTGTCAAAAGCACTTAAAAATATACTCAGCCCCCACCACATGTTTTCTTCCCACCTCAGTTTTTTTTTTTTTTTTTTGTTCTGTTGCGGTGCCAAATCATTACACTACTGCATCTGTGCTTTAAGCCTTTGGGTTTTAAAGGCTTAAGAACTGGAACGCTGAGGCAAGAGGCTGAAAGATGAACAGGTGCGCCATTGGTTTGATGGTCCACCCAGGCTGAGAGCAAAAGCAAAGATAAGCAGAGTGAAAAGGGAACCTCTGCTCTCTCTTGCTGAATGGCCTTTTGACCAGGAAATCCCTGCAGCACATCACCAGCAGGACACAACGGGCTCGGGCAGCCTGCACTTCAGACTATTTTCAGCCACTCCCTTGCAAATACACACACACACACACACACACACACACACACACTTCGCTTTGAAATGGAGCTGCGATGTGCAGACAGAAGTCCGATCGCACACGTTGAAGTGGTCAGTAAAGTATTTATATCGGCCCGTACTTTGTTTAAAGTGAGATGGACTAATAGTTGCCATCTGCTGGTGGGATTGAGAGGAAGTAAAGCATGTATTTACATAAAATAAATCTCCACTGACACAGCCAGCGGCACATGAAATTACAGCTCTGCAGCATCTAAAGCAGAGCCAGCTGAGCATGAGGAGCTGGAGGGAAGCTGGAGAGCACTTGTTTTGGTGGAGTTCTCCTGTTGCTGTCCCTCTGGCCAGGCCGGCGTCACTGGATCTGTGGAGGCAGGAACTTTCTTTGGGAGCGAGTGATGGTTTTGTTTGAACGTAAAGCTCCTATTTTGTGACTCCTTACAAAAATATTGTATTGCCATATAATTTATACTGGTTCCCATGACTCCTTGATGACATCAGCTGTTTTATTCATGATAACTTAAAGGGGAATTGCACCTACTCCTTAAAACCTCTACAGGTCAGGATGTAAGCAGTCATTGAGTGATGGTTCATGTGGAATACAGTTTTCATGGAAAAGCACCCAGTCAGAATTGTTCAGAGCAGTGGCGATAGGAATCAGGCATATGAAGAGTTTAGTGCTCCTGAAAGTTACCTCTCAGGAAGTTGGTTCATTAATTCATTATCCATGCAGTTTATCCTAGCAGGGTCTCAGGACTGCAGTGCTCCAGCAGAACCTCCTATTCAGTGTATGTATATAATTTTACAAAATCATTAATATGTGTATATTTGCATGCCCCTTAGATTACTGGACAATTTATCTACATACAGCATTTCATGCAAGTTCTGTGACACTTTGGGTTAGCATTTAGCTTAGCATGTTTACACAAATGTGCACTTTCCACAAAATACCACAATGCCGACATAGCACCACTTTTCTCTGGTGGTTAGGGTTAGGGTAGGGATTTAGTTACAAAAATGATCTCTTAAAAAAAGCTGAAACAATTGCACAATAAATCTATACTTATATCATGTTCTTGCAAGTTTTCCCGAAACACAAAGCATTTCTTCTACTGCTCAGACGCTCTCCTAATTAGTGCCTCTAGGGGTTACTGTCGAACTAGCAATATTCTAATCACAAGGGAACGTTCCTAAGCACTAGGGCACAAATGCCCTAGGATTGATATAGGTGCCCCATTGCATAGGATTTGACTGAAGAGGAGTTTTCCACCAGCAAGACTTATGCTTGCAGACTTGTGAATTCCAGGTAGCTGGTACATTTGCATAACAAAGTGGGCAATTGGAGCTGAAGAAAGGGGCAGGTTTGTGTATGGGCAGTAAGGAAGCGGGGCTACAGTCTGTATTTTTCAGGAAACCCAGTGTTAGGAGATATAGTTTTTAACCTGCATTGTATAAGCCACAAAAAACACCCCTTTCAAACATTATCGCTGTATTATTGAAAACTCAATATTACTGCTCTTACAGTAGATAATGATGGCAATACAAGATGCATGAATTAAATATTCTTAAAGAACATCTTGCTGAAACATTCAAATAAGATCCATTGAAATTGGAAGCTATGCCTCAAAGCATTGTCAGAACAGGATGGAAAAAGGCAGCACACATCAAAGGAAATGTGCATGCAGCAATGAATCATGAGCATTTATGTCGGCTTCCTCAACCCTGCAGACCAAAAAAGTAACCCTGTTAAAACTCATCTCTAAGTCAATGACACTGTAATAGTCTTGGCAAATATATATATATATATATATATATATACACAGTGTACGCCCAAAAGTATCCAGACACTCCTTCTAATTAGTGCCTTCAGATTATTTAAGCAATTTTAAGAGTTGCAGGGCAATGGAGATCCATCACATAACTAGAGGATGAGTTGAAGTCTGGTGTGTGATCATCAGTACCTGACCTTTACTGGTCATAAAGCAATCAGATTCTCACAACATTATTGCAACATCTTACCAATAAAGGAGTGACTGCCAAGGAGAAACAATTCATTACAGCTTTGATTTCATAAGAAATGTTGGATGGACAAGCATCCAAACTTTTTGGTATTTAATGTAACTAAATGGAATGAAGTAGACCTGAATATTTCAGTATGGAATCCCAAATCTAACACCAAAACCTAATTTCTGTCAAGGCCTTTCAGCAACTCCAACAGTTAAACATAAAACGATAATAACAAGCAGTCGCAAAGCACATCTCTCAACATCTGACTGACTTAAAAGAAGCAGAGACTCCAAAATCTTGGTGGCATTCTTCATTTGCTTTTTACAGGTTCAATTTTCATTTTTGCTCCGTTCCATTAGGGAACGCTATCATTACTCCACTCAGTCTGCAGAAACGGTGGTCTGGGTAGCCCAAGTTCAAGGGTGTGTTCAGTGAGCAAACACGCATCTTCACAAGAGGCTTTGACTCATGTGAAGGATGGTAATTGAGGGCTTATGTAGGAGAATAGGTAAATGACACAGTAAGAGCTCATCATAGAGGTACTGTCACTGTGGTTAGGGAATTTCCTCTGTAATTACCTCTGCAATCTCTCTGCACCTGGAGACGACGCTTAGCAAACCAGCTACCTTACTGCAACCGCTGGAATGTAAACAGGGGACCATTGAAAGGTTCCTCCAAGAAACAGTACAAAATGGCTGAACCCTGAGCAGAAATACAGCTCTTACAGCTCATTCTGCAGCACAGATGTGCATTCAACAGATGTTAAATCCTGGGGTCCACCACAAGGCTGCACAGCAAAATGGCTTTATTCTCAGCACCCTCTGTAATTACATATACAGCGAAAAGCAGGTATATATTTGTCAATGACGGGACCAATTATGGGATAATGTAATGGAACTACACGTTCTGCGAGGTCAATGGACTCGAAGCAACTAAAGCAATCGCTGCTTTACTCCAAGCACAGATGTTCATAAGCCACCTCATTGCCCAAGTGAAGTAAGGCAGGGGCTTTTGCAAGAGAGCTCTGTAATGTAGGATGAGAGAGGAGTTTCCACACTCACTGGCTCATGCGAGGTTTATACACTTAAGCAATGAAAACAAACAATTAAACTAGCAAGGGTCTAATACCCTTACAGGCAAGAAGCCATTTTCTGCTGCTGGCTTTCAGAGTTTAACGTTTGCATGCGTATAAATTAACTTGTTGCCTCCTGAAGTAAATAAAAATACCAACATTTGGCCACTGCCTCTGCAGCGCAGCAATTTTGAGCCTATGATTTCCTTGCACTGTGGTCAGGCCCCTATGGTGCAAATGCAGTCCAGATGAGATTCTGGTTCATGGTTATGAGCTAAATGAGAGGCTTCAGGACAAATTCCCTCCATCAAACTCCTGCGCCCAAAATCAAGCCCTGCTGGAGCTCCAAGCAAGGTCTCTGCACATGTGCAACCCTGGGTCACATGACAAATGGAGGGAGAGGAAAAGGTGGAGGAAAGGAGGAAAGGAAGGGAGCGGAAACAATGGTATAGACTCTTTAAAGTCTCTGGAGTGATGCCACAGAAGAACCACTTTAGGTTCTCTATACTCTCTAGTGATGGCTGCTTTTGTGAATTAAATGTGAAAGTATGAAGATACTCAAAAAAATAAAAATAAATTAGTTATTTTTCCTCTTTAGAACCCCACACCCAAGCCAGGGAGCTACATTTTAAGAACAGAAGATGAGGGAGTATTGAAGTAGCATACCTCAAGTCAAACATTGTATAATTTTATAGAATGCGTCAATACATGTCCATAAAGAAGTGAAGACGGTTGCTGTTTAATGAAATATCATAGAGAATGTCACTTAATTGAACACAAAGAATGTTTAGCTTCATAAATATCCAAATTGAGATGTGAACTACCTTCTGAATGTAAAAAACCTTCAAAAATGCATGGGTTCTTCTGAGGAGTATCTCTTAATTTTGAAACAGTTCTACATACTCACACACCTCATAAATAGATTGGATGGTTATTTGGGAAACAAATGTGGTTACTGATGACCTTAGTTTTTAGGGCTGTACAGAAGCTGAGCTGACCTGCTAGAACCTTTTAGAAGTCAATGTAAATGTCAAGTTAAAGATCATGAAAAGGTTTCTTCTAATCCAGGTCAAGGCAATAACATTGCATGAGAAGCAAATAGTTCCCACAAAACTTGGCTTTGGACCAAATAAATGCAGATGATTATCTGTTGTGCCATCAGACCGGAGGAGTGCTCTTTGAGCAGCAGCTGGGAAGTTCCTGAGCCCTTATCTCGACCATTAACATAGTCTCAACACAAATTATGAACCATAAAGATGGCCATCTTCACCATCTTATCTCTGGAATGTCACAGGCACTCAGAGCGTTGTAACAGCTTTATGCATCTTTCAGGAAAATCAAACTCTTTACAGTGATCGATTGTGCCATTACCACCACATCACTTCTAGTAGTTTCATACTGGGCCAGCGAGTGGACCACTTCTTCAACAAGCACCACGGGCTCTCCAGCATGTACCTTGATAGGTAGGGTGTGTCAGTTCCTAAACATCTGTAAACCATACACACTGATTTGAAAGAAGGAGTGTCCATGTGCTGCACAAAGTAACAGAGCAATCAGAAACCATCCTGTTAGTGACCTCCTCGTGAACTTCGGACATCTTTTCTCAAACACTCATATGTCAAGACCTTTTTACCAGCCAACAAGAGCATGTTCCATTTTAACGAAAGCCGTAAACGTGATACAAAAAAGAGGACTTCCCACAGACTTGCTTTTATGAAGCATGGAGAAGTGGATGAGTAATTTCCCTGATGTTTAGCCTAGCTGAAACCTTATGAAGGTTGTCTTCTGTTACCTTCCACATTATTATTTTAGTGTCAAATGGAAGAGTTGTTCCACACACTGGCTCAGCCATTCACAGAGCCTGGTTAACCATGGGGAAAACAGGAGGCAGCGGAGTAAACAGAATAACTAAACCCATCTATCTTTAGTGCACTATCTGCAGAAATAAAAACATTCCAGTACGTATATTTGTCAACCCTTACTGCCGTTGAGCACCAATAAATCTTGTTAAAGACTCTAGAGAAGAGCTGTTTATTATTTTCGCATACATCTTTGACATTGGAGTTCAAGTAAAGAGCATCAGGAGGTTTAGCCAGCCTTGTTGGGTATGAAAACCTCCAAATAAGGAGAAAAACAAGCAAACAAACAAACAAACAAACAATAAATTTCCCAAATGGCTAAATGCTATAGTGTTTGTCAAGCAGCATGGGGATTGCATTCTGTACTCTTTTAGACAAGGAACCTCACTTCTTCAGCAGAGTCTTGACATTGTCAAGGCTTTACAACTCCACAAACTGAGTTAAGGAGACTCCATGAGACACTCTTCACTATAAACTTGAAGAAACCAAACCTTCAGGGTGAAAAGAACATATAGGAACCGGAAGGCTGTAGGTAGATTCCATAGGCTCATATGGTGGATCTCAAGCACACCAACAAAGTTCCTGAGCATTCAGTGTCAACTACCTGTCACATTGCTTCTAGATAAGTGCATTCACATTCATCACTGCTTCTTACTGCAAGAAAGGCCCAGTGATGGATTGCATTGCTCCACTGAATGGATTCAGTGCTCCAGGTAACACTATAGTTAGTGCAGATGAGACTGAAAATGCACGAAATTCATACCTGTATCATTTAGGGCTTCAACAACACTACACACAGAGGAAACTAAGGCCTGCTTTCCACTCTTACAATTAAAGGAGACACATAAATCTACGGTATCTTCTGGGGTTTTACAGATCTAGATATTGTTTTCTTTGATTATACATAAATAGATAGAAACTATTCACTAAAAGTGGTTATGAAAGAAATAAATACGAAATCTGAGCAGTATACTTCATGTGCGGAATTGTAACTAATGGAAACGTACATCAGAAAAATACATTAGTTGAACTCCAATTAAAATATTTATTTTTTCCCATTAGTGGACATAAATATAGCTTTATATACTTTTTCCAAAATATGTGTTTTACTTTAGCATAAATAAAAGTGTAGTACTGGGACATAAAGTGTCTTTGCAAGAGTCCACGCTTAGAACCATCAACGGCACCCGCAGCCTTCCACCACCATGTCCTGGTAGTTCTTCAGGATCACGCGCTCGTACTCGTCCAAGTAGAGTAAAGACACAGGACTTAGGTCTGTGGGCACGCAGCAGGCCTTGGGAATATTGCTGTTCACTGAGTTGACCAGTGTCTGTACTATAGCGTGGTTGGTTGAGTTAAGGTGGTCCGCCAAAGGGAAAGGACACTCTCCTTGGCAGTAAAAGGCATGATAACCGGGAGGGGCCACTATCCACTTATTCCAGTCCACATCACTGAAGTCCACATAGAGGGCGTGCCTCCTACAGTTCGCTTTGTGCTTCTTCTTCGGCTTGCTGTTCCGCGCTTGCCGTTTCTGCCGAGTGTGGAGCACGTGTCCTTTGCCGTCGTGGCTGAAAGTCACCAGCAGCGGCCTCATCTGCGGCCACGAGTCCTCGCTGTCATGCAGCGATCTGCTGACTCGGACATGTTTCTTGTAGTCCCCGTCTGCACTGGCCGGGTGCACCACCTCCACTACGAAGCCGTGGTTGGCGTGGCCCTCTGCAGTCCACCGCAAGACGGCCGGGCTGACGTCAAAGCTCTCCCACTTGCTCAGGCTGTGCTGAACCAGCCTGGTGTCTAAGAGTCTCGTGATTGGCTCTTTAAAAGGAAGCCCAGGCTTCATGATCTCATGGATGTTAATTCGATGGTAGTCCACACTGCCATTGCTGCTGCTGCTGTTGGCCATCATGACCTTCTCCCTGTAAATCCTCAGCTCAGCTGATGTGACAAATTCCTCTCTGGGGATGGAGCTCAGATTAAAGAAGAAGCTCTGCGTCGTCTTTCTGCTGTGAACAGTCGACAGCTCTTCTGTAGATTCTGAAAGAGAGGACAGCAGAGGCTAGAGTACCGGGATAGCCAGAGAAGGGTCATCTATACCTTCACTACTCTGATAAATGGCATCATTTCTGAGCAAATTATGAATTATCCTTATGGATTTATTGCAATGTTTTGTGATGTTGAGTAAAAATTTTTATTGTATTTGAGATATGCCAGATTAAATATTGTGGCTTATTGTATCATACTTGTGCCATATGGCCTAGTTCACAGTGGTGCTAATATTAATGGTCTTCATTCAATTCCAATATGCAATGTTTTTCATTTTTGCATAAACATGCTGAAGCCAATAAAGCTACAAAAACACACACACATTATTAATATGTATGTATTCTATCCTCTAAACATTCTGCAATAAATGCATTAACTTAAAATATCAATTATTTATAAAATGGTAAACATGTCCAATGGCATTTTATTCACATAAATATCCATCAATACTGATATGATTCTGATATTAACGTGATTCTAAACTCTAGACTCCAAACTCTCTTTGTAAAGCTCAGTGTACGTGCTCTCTAAATAAACCTGTCCTGCCTTTATTCACGGAGTGTGTGGCTGATAACATTCTTCTTTAAATCCCAACTTCTGCTGGTTCTTGGGACAATAAAAGTTCGTTTTTAACTCATTTTATAGCATTTAATTCAGTATGTTTGGCTTTTTCCTGGAGAACTAAAGCAGCTGTACTGACAGTGCTGATGTTCAGTAGGTTTTTAGATTAGTAGTTGGACAAATCCTGGCACTGAATGCAGGAATTCTCTAATCCGTGTGATTTCGCCTCTGCGGTGTTGGTGGCTACACCTGTTGCTGATTCTCCTGAGCTCTCAGAAGACCAGCATTCCCCACTTCTCAGCACCTGGAGAGACGGGGTCTATTATTTATAAGCGCCTGTCAGATACAGAAGACCTCTTACCATCATGGTGGAAGCTCCTTACAGTGTTGGCGCGGCTGGCAGACTTCTCCGACTCCCTAACGAGAGCGCGCTTGGCTGCTCCGAGCTTTGGCTCCGCGTTCGCTGAATACGCCGCGAACAGGTCCAGCATGTAGCGCGGCACCACGGCGGACCTGCTCGGGCTGGGCCTCTGCTTGAGGCCGAACAGGCTGAGGAGCCGCGCTTCGAAGGTGCCGAGGGTGTCCTGGGACAGAGGCGCCGCGTACTTTCTGCGCCCCTGCTCGGGGACGAGACCTGCGGAGCCGCCGAGGCGCACGTGCGCGAGCAGCAATACGAACAGGGGCAGCGCGCGGAGCGCGGCGGAGCGCATCATCACCCGCGCGCCCGGACAAGACCCGGGACGATCCTTTATCACACGACCACGGGCCAGCACGCGCTTCCACGTCTCCGGTTCCACTCTGCCATGTTTTGTGACTCCCCCGCCGCGTCTACAGATGGCGGCTTCGCCGAACTGTCATACCCGGCGCTCGCTGCTGCTGGAGCTACTGCGCGGAGAGACGCACCATCCTCGCGGAGAAGACCTCAGTCAGAGAAACAGCTTTCTGTCCGAGCATGAAGCCTCCATCAGACCGGAGGACCGGCTCCAGAAGGAGGAGAAGTTAAGCTCCTCTCGGAGAGAACTTTGCCTATTGGGCAGTAGCGGTTGCGCGCGCGCGGCTCCGGAGGAGAAAGTCCAGCTGCGCTACCGCTCCTCACACATCCATCTCCGCTCCCAGCGCCCGAGCGCGAAACTCCGCGACGCCGTGTGCGCCCGCGCTTTTACGTAACGCACTTGAAGGAGTTCTTTGACGTAATGGACTCTCCTAGGGCGCGCGCCGGAGTTTGTCCGGTTTTGACGGGCGCGCTCTCTCTCTCGCGCGCGCGCTGCTGAAGTGGCTTTTAGCGGCTGTGATGTCACGCGCGACTACATCAATGCGTGCTGGGGGAGGGGGGGGGTGGGGGGTGTCTCTAGGGGCAGATACTGTAAAACAAGACTGGACCTCACTTAACAGCTTCCATCTTCAACCCAACACCTCGAACCTGGGCCACGAGCGTGACAAGCAAACCGCTTTACTCTTCTTCAAAATGGAGAAATCGCTTTTATTGCGAAATGACTATTATTCAACTGTGAGGGGCAAACTTGGACACAGAGCGCCAGGTAGTGGACGGAATTGGTATACCAATGGGATAATCCCCAATCAATAACAATGTAGCCAATGATCATATCTGGCAATACACTTTATTTAAAAATAAAAAAAAACGTTTATTGCATCAATATCTAATAACAAAATGGTTTATCTGCAGCCGCATTCATCCACCACCATGTCCTCATAATGCCTGAGGACCACATTGTCATTATTGTCATAGTAAAGCATTGAAATCGGAGACAGTTTGACCGGGACACAGCAGGGCTGAGGGGTCCCTTTGGGGTCAAATGAATGGACCAGGGTCTGCAGAATGGCATGGTTTGTCCCATTCAGGCTCTCACTTAGAGGAAAGGGACACTCTCCATGACAATAGTTAGCCACATAGCCCTGGGGGGCGATGATCCAGTCCTGCCAGCCAACATCCCTGAAGTCAATGTAGAGGCGCCTTGGCTTGCACACGTTGCTAGGACTTACTGGAACGTAGTAGGCACTTCGCTTCTTCCTTGAGCCACACTGGTAAGGGTTCAAAGATACGACTACAAGCGAGGTGACGACTTCAGGAAGAACTGGGAGATCAGGGTCATAATCCAATGGGTCTAGCTTGTTGCTAAGCTGTGTGGACTGAAGTACAAACACCAGACCATAGTTCTTGCCAGGTTTCCTCCACCATTCAGCCAGGTCGGTCAAGTTGAAGTGGACGGTGGTGCTGTGGGTGTACTGAACAGACTGGGAGAGCAGCAATCGGCGACTGGACTCCTGGTTCATGCCCTTCAGTGGGGTTCTTAACACCTTGTAGAGATGCATGCTAAAGGCATACTGACCAACATGGTGAGACAAGTGGGAAAGGTCTGGCTTAAACGTCATCTCCAGCTGGGCAAAAGATAGCTGCTCAACATCCTCCAGCACGGACATGTTGAAAAACAGATGCTTCTCCACACCATGAATGCTGAGGTCAGAAATGAGTCCACCTGTTAAGACAAAGATTATTTTTATTCAGATGATTGTGGCTCACACTGGTTCAAATACATGTGCTTTAAACTCATCCATGACCATCTATATATGCTAGGAGCAGAAGCAGTGGGCTGCACCCAAGGGGCAGATAGGGGGTTCGGTGCCTTGGCCAATTACTTAAGCAATTGATGAGAGAGGGGAACGTGTGAGTTACTCATTCACCCCTCCCACATTTTTCCGGCTGATCCCAGGGATTGAACCCTAGGACAATAGGCCACAGCTTACATTTACATTTATTTATTTGGCTGACGCTTTTGTTTAAAAGAGACTTCCAGTTACAGGAACAATCAAGAATACATTTAGACATAACACTGATGTGAGAGTTGCAAGAAGTTAAACACATTCTTCTTAGCCATAGAAAACTAACAGTGCAGATAAGTGCTACAACATTGCTATGTAAAAGAGAAAACCAATTTTACATCATTAAGTGCTTATGAATAAGTCTAAACAGATGGTAAGTGCTACAGCATACAGTTCATACATACCTGCACTTCTCTTTGAAATATTTGCACAGTGTTTTATTTTTACATGTTCTGCACATTACTTCAGAATGTTAATTTTCACTGTTTCTCTTTTACTACCTCAACTCATACCTAATCTGAAAAGGAAAAAAAAACTGCACTGTAATTGTATTGTAGCTTGTTGTTGTGTCTTATATTGAAATATAGTTTAGGTTAACCTAATGCACTAGCCAGTCAGCTAACTGTTCGGTCATAAGTGCTTCAGCATCAGCTAATAAGTTCTTTAAGCCTATGACAAGGCACAATGCAAGAACCATATTTAATTATATCATTGCAGTTATATGAACATAAGTGAGAACTGTCAGATCTGTAGATTGGAAATCATGTGTTTGATCAAAATCAAGGTTAAAGCAACTTTATTGTTGGTTTTAGATGCTGAGGTAGTCGCAAAACAGTTGAGAGCTGCTCCCCAAGATGAGGATTAGGACTGAGTTTCCAAGTCCTGATTCTGAAGGCCTGTCCTGCATATTTCAGGGGTTCTCTTGATCCCAAAACACCTTATCCAACAAATCAACTCCAACCACCCTTTACAGAACTTAAGTGGGGGGGCTAAAAAAAGGGAAACAATGTGCATAGTCGTGGGCCTCCAAGACTAGCATCAGGGAAACCTGGATTAAGGGACACCTACAAGGAAACATGCCACAGAATTTGCTCTGACTAGTCTAAAGTGGTACAACTGTTACATTACACCTTGGATGAACATTTGATTTACTTTAATAGGCAGTGCAACTAAGTGAATCACACAATTTAGCCATTTTGTTCAGAAGCCACACTGACTGAGGAACATTGTAAAATATGAGCATTAACGAATTAATAGAAAATGATAAAGTGATGTGTAAAGGTGGACAATGACCCCGTGGCTGACCTTGATCCAGGACATATCTCACGATGTTTCCCCGCACCCCGTACTCCTGCACTGTACAGGGATCTGGGTCAAGCTCCACTCGTTTTGCGTCCTTCTTCTTAAAAATCCTCCACAACAGTGAGGGAACTGGACCACGATTTGAGGGTCTTGGTCGCCTCGAAAGTCCAAGTGAACTTAAAAACAGTTGCTCCTGAACTTGCACGTCGTCTGCACAAATAAGAGCAAACGTGCACAGAGACAAAAGCAACAAAAAGGTAAAAACCGCCATATTGAGTGAAGTGGTAAAAGTGAAGACTCACGCCATCAAACTTTATTTAAAAAGCGTCCGTACGTGAGGTCTGAAATTTAATTGGCCGACAGGTAGAAGCTGCGACAAATAGGTAAAGGGAACTCGATCGTTATGCAAATTAGGCGCCTCGAGGCGTTAGTGTGAACACAGCTAAATCTAATAGGCGTCCACAGCAAGTGTGGCGTTAAAAATGGTTTCTGGAGAACATACCAATCATGTGATTCCAGCGTTGGAGAGGGAGTTAACGTTAGCCTTTTGCTACAAGTGTGTTGGTGGGCCAAATCCTAAGCCTTTTGTTTGATGACATGATTGATTTCATATTGAACAGGAAGCTGTTGTTTATCTCAAAATGTCATGCTTTTTCTCAGGTCTACATACTGTGTCCTTCTGGGCTGGGGAGAAACGATGTTTTTGAACAGACACATTCCAAGAGGCAATGCTAAAAGCATGGTCAAGAGACAACAGATTGATCCATTAGTGTGTTCCTGATAACAGTTTCTTGGCTGAACTCTGTGCCTACATTCCACTTGCTGAACACCACTGAGTGAATAATGGAGACCAGTGAGTTCTGAACAGGCCCTGAAGAGTGGGAGAAAGATTAAAGATTGTTCTATGACCTGGTATTTAGAAATCATGGAATGTCATTGAAGAGATCCATGTATAAAGGCAGTGTTTTGGTGTCCATGTAAATGTAGTGGGAATTGCATTTCTTCTAAACACATCTGCATTATCTTTATCAATTTACAAACCTAAAGGTACATCCAAAAGGACATGTATCCAAAGCTTCCTCAATATGATAAAGATGATTTGCAAGATGCTAATATTCTGTTGTTGTGTCATGCATTGATATCATTTTAACAAGGAACACAATGGCTTCTGCTGAATTATGAACAATTTAAACAAGATATTGTACTCATGCTTTCATTTGTCACAATCACACTTTGTGTTCTGAGTTTACTCATCTGCTCCTATTAGGTTTCAAACACAGGCCACAAAAAGTTGTGGTGCCCCAATCGGGGATACAAGGAATAATGCCTATTTAAAAAACAAAACAAAACATGAATAAGCCTTAGTCATGGTCGAGTCACAGTCATGATATTTTCCAAGTCTTGTGTTTCAATTGTTAGGATAATTTATTCAGTGCTATGACAGCTTAGTCTATATCATGCTACAAAACCCCCCTCTTTTCAATGTTAACAAATGACTGTACTGGGAACTTTATACTGGAGTACAAGTGCAGTGCACTGAAGCTTTTGTCTTCTGGACTATTACACATCTGGACTATTATTTCGGATCAGATAATAATGTGATAATCAACATTTAATATTCTTTGTTATACAAAACTCTTAAATATGGAAGGTCTCTTACTTTTTGTTGGGATTCTAGATATGTGTATGTACAGTATGTTATGTGTAATGTGACCCTTCACCTTTTCCTCCAGTGAATGTGACAATAATAAAATGACAATAATACAATAAGAAATAAATAGCTGATAGCGTCTATGTGCTTTTAAATAAAACAACAAAAAGCAGAATATAAAGTGAAAATTTGTCATTGTGAACACACCACAGCAGACAGTGCATCACAACGTATCCTCTGTATCCTCTGCATTTAACCCATCACACGTGCACACGTGGAGCAGTGGGCAGCAGTCAACAG
>JBBIGC010000001.1:31007390-31030146 GCA_037576955.1 Lepidarchus adonis
CTCAAGGGTACCTCAGTGGTGCCCGGGCTAGGACTTGAACCTGCAACCTTCTGATCTCAGGGGCAAAGTCCTAACCACTAGGCCACCACTGGCCAGAATATCTCTTCTCTTTTGAACAATAATGAACAGAATGAAGCCCTGTTTACTAGTTAACTGTCTGTACAAACTTCTCAAAAGCTCTCGAACACAGCATGATTGCCATGAAACTTGGCAATTAGTGGCTGAATAGCATCAGTTGTGCTTAGGTAGGAAAATCTTCAAACTTTGCTAAATACAGAGGATCTATGTTATGTGGGGGTTCTTTACAGTAATAAATCAAATTGACAGAGCTGTTTGGCAGCTTTATTTTTAAGAGTCAATGGTATGCTTTATAAATGGAATGCATTTTAGACATTTCAGTCTAAAACAAGCCTGAGCTACTTAGACAAATGGTATAGGCTTTATTCCTTAGGATATGTCGCATGTTGGTTATTCAATACTAGTACATCCTGAGAAAAAAGGCCACGTGAGAAGAGTAGATTACGGTCTAACGCATGTGTTGTACCTGCTCAGATACAAAGACAATATTTCTTTTAAACAATTTCTCTTCATTTAGACATTTTTCTCTCTGCACTTTTCGAAAGACTAGCTGAAACTCTTACTCAGGGGTAAAAACCTTAAACTTGAATGAAGTTCTGCATCTCATGATAAAGAAACACACATCCTGTGCTCTCAGCGTCTGTTGCCCTCACCAGTACTTCCCTCAATTACAGAGTAGAGTCACACTAGACATTACATCAATGACACAAACAATCATCTAGTGTCTGCTCCCTTAAAGCAGGGTCAGCCGTGGAGGTGGATTAAGAAGATAGCAATCTTGATCACTACTGAGACACACCAGCAGGTCAGAATAGCATAGAATTCAGCTTAACCAGATTTAGCACGGGTACAGATAGGGTGGTACTACTGCAAAAAGAACTGGGACCAGGTGCATTGGCAAAGTGATGAACCATGAGAATAAAAAGCCTTTTTTATTCATGCAGTTTTTTATAGAGAGGTGAGGAAAGGGCAGTGCTAAAAGAGTATTCTTCATTTGGAGAGCCCCTAAGATGACATTCATGAGTTTATGGGTTGTATTTCAATGCAAACAATGACATGATGTTTTTCAAGTGTTTAAAGGGGATTTTTCAACCGGTCTCATAAATATCCATATAAACGGATACACAAGACATTCACGCCGTAATTCACGTGTAAAATGTTATATTATATAAAATTATTGTCTCTTGATATGTTGACTCATATTATTCACTCTTTAAGTGAATAAACCTGATTAGACAGTGAAACATCATTTGCTCATATCCAGTACATTCAACAAGTTCGGTCCACTGAACTCTATAGTGAAATTTTACCTGAAATGTAGCAGTTTTAGGTCAGGAAAAAAGTTTTATGAAATGTTACATTTAACTATTTTTGAACAGGTTTTCACTGTCAAATTCAGCAAATTTTTAATTTTCCTCCATAATTTAAACACAGTAACTGTCTTCTATTGTGTGAAGCTTTTGCAATACATCAATACCAAATGCTTTAATATTATGTATTTTAATCACAATAAATTTATATTTAAATGCATTAAACATAAATTATGTTTTTGCTTTCTGCTGTAAAGTAACTTTTTGGGAGATTTTGTTTGGAAAATACTATGTACTACATCCTTTTGTATGGTCTGTAGAATCCATGGGTGTGTTTCCCATGTCTTTGCTTAAGGTTTGTACAAGTTACCTGCTACAGTCTGTTTGCCTATGGAAAACTCACATTCACATTGATTTTGAAGGGAAAAAATGATCAGATCTAAAATGTCAGTACTATCTGAGGCCAAAAACTTAATTAACATATCTTTTTGGAGCCCTGGGTTGATGTACTTTGTTAACGATGCTACAGTTTAGACTAATAAATCATACTTAGTAGCGGTAACATGGCTTTCTATTTAAAAACAATACTCATTGTTCTGTATTCAGAAGCAGAAGACTTCAAGAAAACATGCTCCTGTCCATTGAAAGCAGTATTTCAATCCCCAGAGCTTGCTTTTCTAAAGAGAACTGTAATATAATAACATTCACAATACAAAAATGACATATTCAAAGGGATAATTGTATGCATTTATAAAGGTAAATACATGAGCAGATGCAAACAGAACAAATTGAAGAAAAAAAAACATTCGGTTTGTGTTTATTTTAGGTCACCAAGGACTGATGCAACAGAGCAATGCAAGAGTGTTGAAGCAAAGCAACTCTTTGGTGTGAGAGACTGGTCACGCTGCTTTTGCAAGGTTACAGCAATTCTGTTCTTCAGGAGTAGGTCCAGCTCTTCTGGATGTGGTTCTGTAGTACGGGAGGAGTGGCATCCCTCAAGCTGAAAGAAAATCCTGGACAAGCAATTTATTTCACCACATCGGCCTAGCCACTGGACCTAAGCCGCAACTGTCAATGCATGTGTCATCGATCTCAGCAGCTTGTGTTCTGACTTACCAGCGGAATTTTGTGGATTTCAGAAATCGTTCCCAGATACTCATGCAGGGCTTAGCAAAGACTTTTAACAAGAAATTTGGTCATTAATGCTTCTTTTTCAGAAGATTCTTTTTTCTATAATGAAGTATTTTCTGCTGAAAGTAGTAGAAAGGATAAATTGTAACTTTGTTATTTAGTGATATCTGACATATCTGAAGCCTTATGAACATGTTGACTGTGGTCATTGATTGAGAAAAGATTTTAGCCTATAAATTGTTTTTGACATGAAGGTACATATGCAAGGGTAGATGCATAGTTGAAAGGCAAAATACGTTTAAAAAAATTAATCTTTTTTTAACAGTATAGGAAATAAGATCTAATAAGATCTAGTATCAACTTCAGTGCTGGAGGCCCCCTCGCCTGAACAGTTTACTGTTTTTCCCAGTTTGACAAACCCACTTCAGCAGAGGAAAGGCCTCTTCATGAGTTAATTCTATTCCACTAAACACTCCTGAATTACTGCAGATGGACATGAGGACATTTTTCATAGTCAGGGTGAGGGAAGCAGTGCGGAAAGATGAGGTGGAGGGAGGTAAGATGATCTATAGCTGTACATTGACATTATCATTTACTGTAGATATGCTGTCATATAGCAAAGATGATGTTATTATAGATACTGAATGCATTTAGTTTTTGGCTGCTATAATAAAAATAAAAATAATAATAACTTGAATTTATACAGCACCTTTCTCAAACTCAATGTCACTTTACATGGCAAAATAAAAATCAAAACCAAAAAATACATTTAAACAGTCAAGACAAACAAACAGCAGAATCAAGAAATCAAGAATGAGTGGTGGAACAGCACAGGTTGAATAGATATGTTTTCAACTGAGTTTTGAGAAGAGACAGAGAGGACGTTAGGCGCAGGTTTTCAGGGAGGGAGTTCCAGAGTTTAGGTGGAGAACCTGAATTTAGGGACAGTGAATAATCCAGTACCAGAAGAGCACAGAGAACAGGAGGGAGTGTATGAATAGAGTAATTCAGTGAGGCGAGCAGATCCAGGAGCAGATCCATGAAGGGCTTTAGATGGAAGAAGAAGCAGCTTGTACTGCATATGATATGATATGGGGAGCCAGTGAAGATTGTGGAGAATGGGGGTAATATGTTCTGATTGTTTTGGTGAATATGAGAACACAAGCTGCAGAGTTCTGCACGTACTGAAGCTTGGCTAATGTTGTAGTTGGAAAACCAAAAAGTAGAGCGCTGAGGTAATCAAGACGGGAAGTTACAAAACCATGAACAAGTATTTCTGCAACCTTCAGTGAAAGTGATGAGCGAAGACGAGAGATGTGTCTCAGGTGAAAAAACACAATTATGTTTATGTGAGAATCAAATGATAGAGCAGAATCAAATATAACCCCTAGATTCCGGACAGTATATGAGGGTGCGATAAGAACATTGTCAATAGATAAACTGAAATTTTGAAGTTTAGTAATGAGAGATTTGGAGTCAATTAATAAAAGTTCTGTTTTGTCTCTATTGAGCTGTTTTCAATGCATTAAAAAAAATATATTATTTAAATACTATATATTATATACTATATTAGCTACAAAAACTCTGCAGTCAGTTACAGAAACCCCAAAACTACAACAAACCTGTTAATCTTAGTGAAATTAGCTAAAATGGCACAATAGCATGTTTCATAGCTCCAAGTTTTAAAAAAAAAAATGCTATGGGTATGGTGGTTGAGGGTGCACTGTGCCCCAGTACAGCCTTATCTCTAGCATCGTCCTGGCATCATACCTTCTGGCACCTGCTTGGTCAAATGTTCAAATATTCATGGTTCTAAGCATGTTGCTATGAATGCTAAATAGTTCTTGAAAAAGATATGGTGACAGAACGCAGGTGTTATGTATCCTGCTGAAGGTGGGAAAATGGGAAAAAGAAGGAAGTAAAGATTACACAATTTTTCAGTCCTTTATTAAAATCAGGTTTCAACAGGAAAAAAGGTTGTTTTTATGTGTAGACGGGAACTTGACATTTTGTTCCTGTTAAATTGCGACCAGATCTTCTGCTGTGGTCACATTTGAAAAGGATGTATTCTAGTTCCATTATGCCTATAAATATGCACTTTACACTAGGTTTTATTTGCATCTGCTAGACTTTTCAGGGTACTCCTTCCTCTAACAGCCTAAATAACCTACTAATGTGAAATTTGTGAATGGATACTTGGAATGTGTTTTGGAAGCTGGTTTGTGGTATTCCACATTAGCCATGCTAATGAGTTTCTGTGGCATAGCACTCACATCAGGGATTCTACCTGATTTTCCTGCAGAATTATCATGATCATTGGGGCAGGACCTTCAAAGCCAGGGGAGAGAATGAATGTGATGCTGCTCTCATGTGGTTCATCAGGATCATCCTGTGACAGACTGAACATATGCCATGTTATAGGACAGTCTTTTCTTCAGCTGGATTCACCACAATGCACAGAAGCTGCAGAGAGCATTGCACACATTCCACTCTAATTGTACACTTGTTGCCTTCAAAGGAAAGAAGCTGTAGTCAGGATTCAAGGAATCTGGGATACAACAATAAGCCACACATCCGTCCAGCCCAAACCCGCAGGCTATTTAAAGATACAGTAGGCTGTACTTTTTTGCCACCAAATGAAGCACCCACCCTTCCGCTACGCTACATATTGGAAACAGATGCTGCTGGTTGTGATGCTCAGCGAAATTCGGTGGATTCAAGATTTTATTTTCTCTTCTGTGTGAAAATGCATGTTGAAAAAAAAAAAGCAATCGAGTCAGTGATGGGAGCTTGCATTTGGCCTCGACCAATCACAGTCTGTTAGGGAAATTTTAGACCCAACCAAAGGTAAATCTTAGAAATAGAAAAGCAGAAGTAGAGGTAATACTGCCTACAGAAAAGCTTCAATGGAAACGTCATAATTTTTTCAATATGCATAGTTCAACCATGAGGAAGTCGTTTTGAATCACTCCCATCACTGCATTAGTAAACCTGTAGACAGATCACAGGGGGGGATCACAGTATCCAGAAATGCAGGATGAGAAGAGAAAAATTAAAGAAAAAATAATACTGTATACAAAATGTCTCAAATTGTGCATAGTGGTTGTGATAGGAACCAGATGTCTGAATAATATACTACTGTTGAAAGATTTTACAGAAAGGCATTGCAATATACAATTAACAGTACACTAGCAGTTGATGGAGATACTGTTTAATGGTAGTTTCAAAATAAAATTTTTGCCTGAAACTGTTTTTGTTCCTCACACAGTCCTGGCAGAAAGGTACAAATATGGCAAAATGACACTTTTCTTACAGATTTTTCACCATTTTCCTATCAACAGTATTACACATGAAACTTTTCCCATCGTATCGGATAGTAAAGTAGCTAAATTGCATTGTAGACATCACAACCCCCTCTGTGCGATCACCTCCATTACAATTCATTAACTTCTCTACCATTTTTTTTCACAGGAAACTACTCTGAATGCCTGTCTTCACATTTTAGCAATGCAGAAAGATTGAAAAATTGCAAAAATGTAAAAGATATACTGTTAACATAATTGCTTTTCACTACATACGCATTGGTCTTTAGAGAAGCATGAATTAAGAGGTGAAGCACAATCATACTCTTGTTTCTAAAAACTCATCACTCCAACTCAGGGTAAGGGGTTATGACCTGACAACCAGGATTAGGACCTGATAGCACACGTCTCATTCGTCTCAAATGGAAACTGCTGTACAACCTGATTTTCCCCTCCCATTTAGGATGACAGTTAAAGAGAAGTCATTTCCCATTCTGTGACCCCACATTTGTAGTGTGTTTGATGTGCTCAGCTGTGTTGTGGGACTACTGTTCAGCCCGCCCCCGTAACTCAAGTAATTACTGCATCTGCTCTCCATTAAAAGACCTCCAACTTGATGTTTTGACAAGTTTATAGTCATCGAAACACAAGGATCTAAAAGGTTCATAGCAACATGTTTTGGACAACAAACAGCAGTCACAAATTAGAGGGCAACACAGTTTACTTATGCATAGGTTAACTCAGATTTAATTTGAAGCTTTGAAGGGAAAACGCCTGGTAGATATTTCTGGTGTCTTGCTCAGCAACTTTGTGAAAAATACTGAAATAATGCTCACAAACCTCACCAAGCTTGATTGTAAATTTGGTCATCTTTTCATCCCTCCTCTTCCCAGAAAATACAGAAAACACGCACTCGGACAAAACCTTACCAGAATTTTTCAACAGGTAGCAGGTTGGCTATAGACCAGCACATTCCGGTACACAGTTTCACATTTAGCCCAGTATGTTCTTGTAGCAAGGGGATGAAAAGGAAGAATTGAATGGGAGGCAAAGGATATAATCATGGCTGGCAGTGCTGCAAGTGATGCAACCCATTTTCAGGATTTACAGGCTGGCATGTTGAGACATGTTCCATGCTAAAGTTTAGAAATAAGCATAGGAAAACAGAGCTAAATGTTGTATTAAAAAATTACGCATGAGCTCATACTAAAGATGCTGCCCTGTAACATCTAGCAACTAGTTTATTTAATGTACAGTATAACTTATGTGCAAGACATTGCACCACACTGCTTTTGAGCCTTTACCATATAATCAATGGTTAATAAATATTTTTTTTTTTTAAGTTTACAGGAGAAGGAAAAGCAACATTCTTACCTCAGTTATAGGAATGGATGCCACAGGGCTGGAGGTGAAATTTCCCATTCATTGTTCTTTGAGAAATTAATAATCTCCAACAACAACCTTTGACTTGAACCATTTGTTGTGAATTTGGTTTTTAAATTAGACCAGAACAGATTATACATTTGTGTTTAAGCAATAATGGTGCAAACAGAGCTTTAAATCCATATTTTCTGCCATGTCTTTACGGTATTTCACCAATAATAGGCTGTGGTTTATACAGTGAGTTTGCAAACCTGGTATTGGGTGTGGCTTGCTTAAAGGAAGCCGCCTATCTAACGCAGTACACAAAAAGATGACAACCCCAAATTTTTTATTTAATTTAAATGTACTGTTTACTGCAGCAATTAGCAGTTCATAAAGCAATGCAGAGCAAAGATAGATCAGTGATGGTTCAATATCAAACCAAGAACATGGAAAGTGATATTGCTTACCTCTACGCTCCACTGGAAACCGGAAACAAACAAGTTGTTTGCTAGAACTAGCATAGATTAGCAGTTAGCTTAGCCACCATGTTTGTCCTCGATGCACCAAAAATATGCAGGCTCTTTACTAAGTATAACCTCACAATCTGGTTGTCATATTCTGCAAAATACGACAAATAAATTCGAAGATAAATACGCAAAGAAGGAGAAAACCTCTCCTTTGATGCTCAAAAATGGCTCTGCACTGCTCCGTCATGCTAATGCTATAACACACCTCTGCACATGTGATAAAAAAGTTCTCACTTAGACGCTGCAGTACAACAATGTCAATCATCCGTCTACATGTACATTCTTCAGTAAAAAACTGAGCAACACTGAAATGCAAAAATTCTTAGGCTTACCTTTCTTTAAATCAGGCATCATCAATTGCGACCTGTGCTGCTTTGCTGTTGCTGATGTCGGACACAAGTTCATCTCAGATATAGCAGATATTGCGTTGAGTAATATGGGTAAGTTCCAAATGGGATAAATGTAATTGTTTATTATTTATAATGTCACCACCAGTATAGAGCTGCAAATGCTTCCAGGGGCGAGTCAAGTTAGACTTTTACTTCTTTTACTAAATTCAGTTACGCTGCAGCTAATAACATGGTACAGCTTATCTTAGCATATCTTAACATAAATGAGCATTTTCTGTGGCTTATAGAATGGGGCGGCCTATCGTTGGGGGGACACAAGACGCAATTTGTACCTTTCAGCATCTTTCATGTTCCATACTGGAGCAGAATGAGCAGCTCAATGTTTCTAATGGTTAATTAATGGTAAGCTAAGCAGACGGTAGCTCTGCCCTGGGTTACAAACCAAAGCTGAAGGCTACTAATGCTACTGCTGGAGCTGCTAACTGGTTTAGTAGGTCTAGCAGATTTATTTGCTTCATTGAATCCAGAAAAGAGTTACTACTTTGTGGTCATGACAGCTAGAGCTTTTACATTGTTTTGTATTTCTTCATAAATATGGCCTAAAACATCATCCAGGGTTCTCACTTCATAAAGAGAACCCAAAAAGGCTAAAATGGCATTTCTTTATAATAAAACAATCCATTGAAGAGAAGATAAAGTCTGTGGTAAAGTCTGTGAACTAATGAATAGGCAATTAAATTGCCTGAGAAATTAGAATCAAGTGTTTTAATCAACATGATGATGCGAATGGGATTATGCTCTGTGTTATTGCAAAAAATAAAAAAACAGGGATCTTTAAAATATATGTTTGTGGAAGCGCATTATGCCACAGACAAAGGAGATTTCACTTTGTTGTTGTTGAAGCTCATCAGGCTCCAAAACCATCGCTACAGTCAGATAATCCAGTCAGATATAATATGTACAAATACAGAAAAGAGGGATACAAAGATCACTCTGACAGGACTGAATTATGAAAAAAATTATATTTTCAGGAAATTTCAGACAAGACAATCAGGTCTTCTACCAAACAATTTCTTGACATTTAAAAGAAGCCAAGATCTTTGTGTTGATGCTTCAAGGTTGCACTGATACAAAATCCCTCTGACTGAATAAAACCTTTACAGAGTCTCACCAGGTCACATCAATACAGAATTCCCAAAGTGAGTACAGTATTAAAACAGAACAGGGGAAAGTACAGCCTCTTCCATGGGTTCTGAACATGCAGCAGCTTGATCCATGCAAAACCACAGTATACAATATGACAGCCCATCTGCAAAACACCCCCCTCCCTCCTCCTTCTTTTCTCTCCAATTTCTACAGTATGAGAGGCAGGTGCTTGTGGCCTTCGGGGTTCGGGATGGCTGCCAGATTATTTTGTTTAGAAGGACAATAGACTCGGTGAGGCTTCAGATTACTGAGGATGCAAAATAAAACAGTCTGTGGAGGACTTCTTCCCACTGTGTCCATAAAGAAACACTGTTAGCTAAACAATACTGTTATTATAGAATATATGCATGTTCCTAGCACGTTGGTCACAGGTGGTTACATGAATAAAACTTCATGCTCTGTTGATGCATGTCCCTCTTCCTTCTGGAAAACAAAGGCATAACCCTGCAGTGTTTCCATTGATGTTTATGGCCTCCCCCATCCTTCTCCTTAGAAAGAGCCTATTCCATGGGAAAGAAGTTGTCTTGTTTCTTTAAGACGTTTAACGTATCTGGCAAACTTTCTTACAAAACGTACAAAAATGTTCTTTCTACTGCCCCCATATAGATGTGTTACTGCGAGAACAGTCTTCTTTCACTGTTGTGACATCATGAAAAGCAATACTTAAATATATTGACAAAAGTATATATTTTGACCCATTAACAAAGGAATGTCCCAGTTTGGACTGGTTTTCAAACAAGGCACTCAACAGGGCAGCCAGTCTGAACAGAGATCATTTACATAGATCCTACTTAAAATAACAGCAATGAGAATAATCAATTATTTTAGTACATAAAACCACAAAACATCATAAGTAAACCTCAAGGACAAAATTTAAATACAAGAAAAAATACAGCACATTCTAAACAACCTGCACAACACTTTGGTTTCTCCAGTGTCACATTACGACTGAGATTATGAGAATTCGCTATTGAGTCAATGCATTGACGAACCTGTGATTGGAATTAAAGGCATAAGAGGATTAGCCCTGATTACCAGATAAAGCTCAATTGTTTAATTAAGGCTTTCTGGTTTTGACCTCTGCCACTTCAAAACCTGTTCTTGCAAAGTGTCACGAATTACAGAGAACGTTCAGCTGCAGCGGCTCTTTTTCTGTGGGTGGTGGAACTGTTGCAAGTTATGACAATATGAGCAAGTTATTATAGACTGAGTCATAGACTCTTCTAAGGCATTTGGAAAACCTTTAAAGGATGTTCTGCATGACACAAGATAAAACAGACTGGCTTAATAAAGCAGGCCGTAAGCTGTGGTCATGATTAAGATTGTCAAATTTGTGCTATTAATAAATACTGTGGTTATTTCCTTTTCCGTTGCGTATACGTTACAGTAAGAGCTGCGAGGGAAATAATTTAAACACACACTGTGATGGACATGAGGCCATGAGCAGCAAAATGTTCTCAAAATGCCTCACAGTATTTGGTTCATCAGGGGATTTTTTATGATCGAGAGTCAACGCCTGTTGAGATGGTTTTGAAACGATGAGCAATGCTGCCCTCTGTTGAGTTAATCACAAAGAAGGACCTTCATGGAAAACGGCCTATTTCTCATCCAATGTTATGCCCAATGTCTGCATTTCCTAAACTCTAGCAGAGATGTTTAGCATAAAAAAAGACAAAACCAATCAGCCACATTTGCATTCATTTTACATCCTTTTTTCGAAAAGTTGATTCCTGTGCATTCAGTGATCTCACAGTGATCATTAAATGTGAAATCCACTTAATTGACATAAGTGTAAAATTAATAATAATAATAATTTGAATTTATATAGCGACTTTCTCAAACCCAAAGTCACTTTACACAGCAAAATAAAAATCAAAACTAGGATTTTTAAAATTAGGAAATCAAGGAGGAGTAGTGGAATAGCACAGGTTGAAAAGGAGAAAAGTTTTGAAGAGAGACAGAGAGAACGTTAGGCTCAGGTTTTGAGGGAGGGAATTCCAGAGCTTAGGGGCAGCAACACTAAATGATCTCCCACCCATGGTGGAGAACCTGAATTTAGGAACTGTGAGTGATCCAGTACCAGAGGAGCGCAGTAAAGGGAACATTAAAGCTTTCAATACCATAGATCAGTCTCAGTGGAAGAGCTACTGCAGATCTTTGCTGATTATAAAAGGTTTACTTGCGTACAGCCCCTCCTGTTGGCCTTTGGGTGGTTAGAACTGCATTCGTGTGATTGTGAAAGACAGGAAGAATTTCAATGTCGTGTCTTACGCTCATAGAGACATCAGAGAAATGATGCGCCTCAGTGAGTCACACAAATTCTGCCCTTACTTCCATTAAGTACTGTATCATTAGATTACTCAGGTAGCAGGGAGGTCACGCAGAACCGATGACTTTTACAGACCACATCTGCACAGTGAGGAGCTACCATGTGACAAGCTGGTTTTGGCATTGCAGCATTAGAGGGATTTAGTGTACAATAGTGTATAACACTACCAACACACCTCTGCAATCTCAGCTTATACAATTTATAAATGAGGCTTTAATGTTTATTTTGTTAGAAAATAAAGTCCAATAGAGTTCCATCAACATAAAGAATGACACAATGATGGCATGTGACTAATCCCGTCGCTTTGGACAAAAGCATCATCCAAATGAATAAATGTAAATGTAATGTAAATGTAATCCCAATAACAAACCTATTTAACTAAAAGCTGCACAGCCTAATAAACTCTTGCATGCCTTCTTTATGTGCATTCACTCTCCATGAACCCTTTCATTATGTCTCAAAGACCTGAGTTAACCTTTTATTTCTAAAGCATCAGTAGTCAAACTTTTTTTTATTGTTGTTGCTACACCCGTGTACAAACACATTTGTCTCCCCTTGTTACGTGCCTGTATAGGCCATCCCTGTATATCCATACTCCCACTCTGGGCCTTTGTTTTTCTAGATTGCACTGCATTTGGAATGTTACACTATGATAATGCTTGAAATGAAAGTATAAAAATTGGTTTGTGCTGAATTTTATGTGAGAAAATATAAAAAGCATTAATGTACTACAGCAACCAATCTTCAAAGGGATGTACAATGGGATGGGCCGAAACTACGCTATTTGTCCAAACAACAGTGGATTATAACAAAAACCCATAACAGACAGCGCGTTATAGTGATTTTACCATTGTTAAAGCAGTACAGTAATAGCTGGATTTCTGCAAGCATCATTCTAATAGCGCAATGGTTTATTGACTTGGTGCATTAATACATAACTTAATCATGTGTATATTTGCAGTATTTTACACTGGCTTTATATTTGCAGTATATTTTCAGTATTTTACATTGCACAGCCAATCATATTTTTATCAGAATAAAAAAAAAAAAAAAATTTTTAAATGATGTCCCACAGTAGATTGGTTTACTCTTATTGAAACATTTCTGTTTTTGAAGCGATACACATTGGTTGTGTTGTAGAAATCTCTTCTCTGTAAGAAATATAGGAGATGTCCGTTCAAAATGCAGGGACAGAGTGCAGATACTGAGCTGGGTGAGCATGGTACAGATCCCCCTCAGAAAACACTCACAGCATGAGTCATACACTCACCCAGCCTAATGAACACTTCTGCCATCTACACACCCTGTCCTGTGTTCACCATGAGCAACTATGAACTCTGGTCACAGTCGATTACACCTGCCACAGCAACAAAAAAGATCTTCCAGAGGGCATGGGAACGGTGCCGCTACCACAGTTTATTACATTCTCATGAAAATTGATTCATCATTCACCTGTAGTGTCACATTATTATAAGTCTGACCTCTCTCGCCCATTTGAGATATTACTATATCTGTACTCATTACATTTCATTGCAGTGATCACATGACCACACAAACAGGATTATAGTGATCATACATTAAAATTTTCCCTGAATATAAATCAGCCTAGTGAAGGTTTCACCTGTGACGGTGGTTACTGACTAGTTTGTAGCAGAAAGTATTCACTAAAGAAGCCGTTCTAAGCACGGCCCTGTAAACCTTTCACTCTTGCGGTCTGTCACAGATCACTCCTGCCACTTTTCCCAACCCACTCCACCCTGCCTGCACTTTCTTCACCTCTTTCACAATCTCCATTACTGTTGTAACAATCCTGACAGCGCTGCAATTAGCAGTTTGTAAGAATTTGCAGTAAAGTTGCAAACATGCATTTCAATCTTCACATTTTAATGTCGTAGTTAACGGATACTAAAGGGAATGCAATTTCACAATATTGCAAGAGTTTATCAAACATGGTTACATTTTAAAATATAAAATGGGGGAAACTTTGGTCCCAACTCAACTCAACTGTGGTGGTGATGAAAAATTTCATTGTTGTCAAATATGTAATGTCATTATTTAGTGATTTCATTCCAGGTCTGAAACTCTATGAACAATGCTGTCCTACAAATGTTTACAGTGCCCTCTCATGGCCAGAGAACATAGAGAACACCTCAACTACTGTGACAAAGTGCACAGTGAGGAACCAGTGTTACACCTCGTTCCTCCAGTTCTTCACCAAAGCAGCTCACCACTGCTGTTAGTTCTCCATTAAAGCAATAATTCATAGCTGCAAATAAACAAAGTTAAAAGCAAGGCCTCAGTAAAGGCACACTTTAACTGTGATCATGAACCTGTCCATCCTCTACTCACTGTTAATCACCAAGATGTCACACAACTCCACAAACTTCATGGTGGAATAGTACTGGGTAGCGCTCTGGCACAGCAGTTCAGTGCAGAGAAACATTATCCTTGGTCTTACATTCCACCAGACATATCTTTCAGAGTTAAAGGCGCAGTTAGATTACCATGGCTGTGTACAGACTCAAAACCCAAGCAGGAACATCTACCCCTGTAAAAATGAAGGTGGACTATGACACTTGGTCAGGGTTTTTAGCAGTTAGATGTATAAAATAATCCAAGGTACCACCATTGGAGAACCTCCATCTGTCTAATTTTCCTTACATATGCAGAAAGGGTAAAAAAAAAATTAGGAAAACTGGTCCATACAGTCACAAAAAGTGACTTATGGTTATAATAAACTAATATTTAAGGGTCCTACATATCAAACTGTACTGGTTCATTGAAGAAACATATAGGATATGCAGTAGTCTCCACACAGTTTGGGACAAAGACACACTCTTTGATTTACACCTGTGCTCCTCAATGTAAATCATTTTTTAAAAAATGTTTTGCTATATAGAAATGACAACACTTTTTATATATAGCCACACTTATTTCAGGGCACCATAATATTTGAGACAATTGGTTTGTGATTACTCACAAATTGTGTAGGGATGGATATTGTTATTTCATATTTTAACTGTACTTCTCTTAATGGAATATCAATACAGAGATCACCAGTGCATTCTTTCTTCTTAATCACAAAGGAAGACCAAAGAAGACCTCCACTACTGAAGACAGAGAAATCCTGTCTTTCCCACAGATCAGAAACAGTGCTCAGGAGGCAGGTGTGTCTTTGTCATAAACTACTATCCACAAAAGACTTCATGAACAGAAATGCAGAGACAGAACTGCAAGACACACCACAAAAACATGGAAAAATTATAGTTTGCAATAAACTACTTTAAAAAACTACTTCAAAAACACTAATCTAATTAATAAAAGTAATGTCAAGATAACAGTTTGGAGACTAAAAGAAACTGCCCAAGGTCCAAAGCATATGAGCTCAACTGTTAAATATGGTGGTGGGGGTGTTATTGCCTAGGTGTGTATGGCTGCTACAGGTATTGGCACACTTCTCTTCACTGATTATATAACTTACGGCAGCTGCACAATGAATTCTGAGGTGTATAGAAACATAAGTTCCAGTAAATGCCTCCAAATTCATTGGATGTTGCTTCATCCTGCAACAAGATAACAATCCCAAAAATGCAGTCAGTCATCAGATTTAAATCCAAGTGTACATCCCTTCCCTATTGCTGAAGAAGGGTGCCCTGAAATAAGGGGCTAGTAATAAAAGTGTTGCAATTCTACATGGTGAAAATAAAATGTATGCAAATTGTTTGATCAAAATGTTTTAACACTAAAGGTACAGAGGGGTAGATAAAAAAAAAAAGCTCTGTGTCCTAAATTTGTCTCATTACGGAGGGCACTGTTTTTACAATCATATAGAAGACTCACATCCAAATGGTTCTGCAAGTTGTAATCGCACTAACCTTAGACTTAACTAAAACAAATCCTTTTAAAATGGAGTACATCTTGTACATCTACATAACATTAACTATAAGGAAATGCATGAGATCAATCTACAGATCAGACAGTTTCCCACTTATGTTCACACCACTTGCAACAATATACGGTATCTGCGTCTTTCCTTATCATAAGTTAAAAAAAAAAACAACAATTAAAATCACATGAAGCACTTAATGACGAAGAAGAACGTGCTGGACTCTTTTAGCACTACTAGATATGAATAGACCATGTTATTCATGCTGTAGCACTTACCGTCTGTTTAGACTTAATCATAAGCATTAATGATAACTCAGAATGTGTTTTATCTTTCAGTTTGCAGTGCGGTGACACTATTCTATGGTTAAGAAGAATGAGTTGAACTCTTTGAAATGCTCATATTAGTGTTGTCATGTCTAAATTTATGCTTGATTGTTCTTGTACCTTTGCACAAAAGTCAGCCCAATGAACACCAAATGTTCAGCTACCAGTTATATAAATCCTACATGGTTGCCTTCATTCAAGACATTTTCTTTGCAAGAAGGGTGGCCTGTCCAGCAATTCCTAGAAAAAAGTGAAGTCTACTGTATTTATCATTTCAGGAGATTGCAGTCTTGCTAGCTTTCACAATCACAGTAGAAATGTAACCTTGATGGGCATTACACAGTGCTTCCGGCAGCAAAAAACAAAATATAACCTCTAAAAAATTTTAAATATTATACAATACTGTTGATCGTTGAATAGATCAGATGTACTGTTGTTCATCAATCAAGAAACATTTTGCTGTGGTCCTTTTGTGCTGGCAGGAATCACACGTGTGTATAGACCATAAAGACCAGCCTAAGACAGCTTGTGGGATGTAGTCTTGGAAACTTAAAGCCTAATGCTGTTCAATTACAGTGAGAACATCATACAACCCTCAGTACATACAGGAGAGCGAAAGTCTTCAGGTACACGGAAAAAGAAAACTAGAACAAGACAAGAAAATACGATTTGCAACTTAGTTTTCCGGTTTCCTCCCACAGTCCCAAGGCTTTTGGTTAAGGTTGAATGGCAACTCTAAATTGCCCAGAGGTGTGAGTGCATGTGTGTGGGTGGTTATCCATCTCAGTGTTGCCCTGCAATGAGTTGGCCTCCTGTCCAGGGTGTACCCTGCCCTGGCCCAGAGTCAGCTGGGATCAGCCCCAGCTTCCCCGCAACACAAAAAGGATAAAGTAACTTGGAAAATGGATGGATGGATGTACACTGCTCAAAAAAATAAAGGGACCACTTAAACAACACAATGTTTAGTCAATCACACTTCTGTAAAATCAAACTGTCCACTTAGGAAGCAAAATTGACAATCAATTTCACATGTAGTTGTGCAAATGGAATAGTGGTAGATAACAGGTGCTTACAGCCCAACACCGTGCAGGACATTTGGCATTTGCCACAGACACCAAGATTGGTAAATTCGCCACTGGAGTCGTTTGCTCTTCACAGATGAAAGCAGGTTCACACTGAGCACATGTGAAAGACTTGACAGAGTCTGGAGACACTGTGGAGAACATTCTGCTGCCTGCAACATTCTCCATAATGACCAGTTTGGCAGTGGGTCAGTAATGGTTTGGGGTGGCATTTCTTTGGGGGCCCGCACAGCCCTCCATGTGCTCTCCAGAGGAAGCCTGACTGCCGTTAGTTATTGAGATGAGATCCTCAGACCCCTTCTGAGACCATATTGCTGGTGCTGTTGGCCCTGGGTTCCTCCTAATGCAAGACAACGCTAGACCTCATGTGGCTGGAGTGTGTCAACAGTTCCTGCAAGATGAAGGCATTGATGCTATGGACTAGCCGCCCGTTCCACAGACCTGAATCCAATTAAGCACATCTAGGACATCATGTCTCGCTCCATCCACCAACGCCATGTTGCAACAGACTGTCCAGGAGTTGGCAGATGCTTTAGTCCAGGTTTGGGAGGAAATCCCTCAGGAGACCATCTGCCACCTCATCCGGAGCATGTCCAGGCATTGGATGGAGGTCATACAGGCACGTGGAGGTTACACACACTACTGAGCCTCATTTTGACTTGTTTTAAGCACATTACATCAAAGTTGGATCAGCCTGTAGTGTGTTTTTCCACTTTAATTTTGAGTGTGACTCCAAATCCAGACCTCCATAAATTTGATTTCCATTGATAATTTGTGTGACTTTGTTGTCAGCACATTCAACTACGTAAAGAACAAAGTATTTAATAAGAATATTTCATTTATTCAGATCTAGCATGTCTTATTTTTATGTTCTCTTTATTTTTTTGAGCTGTGTATTTCTAACCAGCACAAACACATGATTATATACCACAATGCATATGTGAGCAGTGAATGATACAGGGGATGTTATTTCAAAGTGGAGATTTAATCAGAAAATTGTGTTTGCAAATTAAAAGATATTAAAAAACAAACAAACAAAAAAAACATTCCACATAGTCACAGACCATTTACTGACTGGTTCTGTTTGACAGATTTTGTAATTGGCGATACCAAAATAGTTTGATTTAATATGTTGCTGTACACTAAAACTTTCTCCTACAAAGAAAATAAGACCTTTGTAAATGTCCAGTAAATACACAGACATCAAGTGATTTACAGAAATTTGGTTATTTTGATAATAAAACTACTTTGTCTTGTTTAGAACTTCAACAGTTTTCCTACCATAATGGTAATAGCTGTAACCAGATGCTGCAGTTGTCAATGCAGTGACATACCTGTAAACAACAAAAGGGATTTAAATGTATTAAGCTCATAGTGAGAGTGTGTTCATTGTGAGAATCATTCCCATTAAGAAATTGAGCACTTAAGCAGCATACTTACCACAGTGAGTGCAGCAGAATACTGTCTGTGTACTGGAAAATTGGAGAAGCCAGCGATGCAGCTACCAGAAGCAATTGGATTGCAGTGTTGAACTATAACATAAATAAACATTTGTTAATGCTCTTTCAAATCAAAATCCATAAAGTAAATACATGACAAAATGACTATGTGGCCTAAATCAGGAAAGGTTCAATGCAGGCTTTATTTTGCAGCCTATTTATTTTGTAATAAATACTACATTAAAATACAATTGGTGAAAAACTATAGAAAAAACAATGTGGGGTAAAATGTCACTTTTATCTCCAAATTATTAAACACAAAATCACAGAATTAATTAAATACTGCACCTTGCTAATAAGGGTGGGTTTAAGCTGGGCAGTAGTGTAGCACGGGTTGAAAAACTTGCTAAGAGTTACCTGTTGAGAGAAACATTTTTTGCAAGCTATTAAATAACTGCACCATGATGCTGAAATATTTTGAAACTGCAAGCTACAAAATGTTTTCATTACTTACTGGGGGTGGAACAGTCTTGTAACGAACATAGAAAACTGCAGCAATTAGAGCCACATCCCTGGATATCACCAGAACTGTGAGAGGAACTACAGAAAGAATATAAGATCAGTCATCTTACTAAATGAAAATAAATAAAAGCCAATGGAATATTTTTTTTTGGCCTGCGAAATCCCATGACTGCACTGACACAGCCCTGCACATTTCAGTGTTTAAACCCACTTGAACTCAAGAGCAGAAAGGTAATTAACTGATTAGCTGGATTATTTCTATTCTCTTATCTTAGTGTCCATCATATCTTACAGCATGTGTCTACTGCTGTTAAAGATCAGATATGGAGCCTGGAAAAGCACGTTCAGCTATGCAGTTATTGTTTAATGGTCTGAATGAGAAAGTACTCTTTGACTCGGAGGTGTGTTGGAAGAAGGGAAACTGCCAAAATTAAATATAAAAAAAAAATATATAGTTTACATACATTCAGTCCAATGGTTAAATATCATGAAGCCAAATACAACTAGAAAACTAAAATGTTACAAAAAAAAATCTACACACACACACACACACACACACACACACACACACACACACACACACACGAGAGAGAGAAACTTTTTGTAAAATTTAGTTTTCTAGTTTAATTTGGATTAGTTAAACCCTGTTAGCTTGCCAAACTTGCTTCTCGTCATGAATGGCTGAAGAACAGATTTCCTTCCATTTACCTCGCTAAGCCACCAACCTTGTCTGTCACCCTTGCCACAAAGTGTCCAGTGCAATGTCTATGCATTTCTCCCTCTATAGCTCATCAAACTTGGGTCTGTGTTATAGCTGTAGCCTAGAACGTGGTCAGTCATGCTAATTCTGTAGGTCGGCTGCTGCTGTTGATGTTTGGGTGGGCAAAACCAATGTACGATGGACCAATGGAGCACTTATGTATCCTCGGTCTGCTTGGTGTCTGGACCATCAATCAACATGGGCCTGACGACTATTTCAGTACAGGGGGGGTCCTCTGGGCAGGACATACAGCAATTTGTGGTTACATCACTGGCTCCCATTTTTTACAGCATTTGTCTGTCATATACAGGAGAAGAACACAGCTGAACGCCTACTAAATGCTTTACGGCAATACAGGACTGCAATATAAGAGACTGGTGTTAGCTATATGCATGCTACTCATGCATGTTGCTGGCTGTTCAATAAAGCCTCCACAGCATCATTAAGTGAATGAGCTGCATTCTCTGACTGGCGAGCAAAAAAAGAAAATTTCCAATCATAATGACAATAAGTTGACAAAGACGCAGCAGGATATCGATGACGTTTTTATGGCTCGATTTCATTAGCTTGCTAGTAAGCATACATCACTAATCTGTTTCGATAGCTTTCTGCCAAACCCATCACCAATAAATATATATATATAAAAAACTATAACACATACAGTGGGGCAAAAAAGTAATTAGTCAGCGACCAATTGTGCAAGTTCTCTCACTTAAAAAGATGAGAGAGGCCTGTAACTTTCATCATAGCTTTACCTCAACTATGAGAGACAAAATAAGAAAAAAAACAACAGAAAATCACATTGTCTGAATTTTTAAGAATTTATATTAAGATATTAAGAAACTGGGAAGGAGGAGTTCATAATATGAAATTAGATTTAATAATAAATCAACAAATTAAAAAAAAAAAAATCTAAATGCCACACCCCTTGTTGCACCACAACCCCATAGCTGCACAGGTGCGATCATTCCCAGCTACCAAAATAGCTCCTGGGCAACAAATATGTACTTGCCCCCGACCAAAATAGCAATATGCGGCAGCAAAAAAACAGCAGAGTTGTCTTCGTGGTCAGCTGTGCATATTTATTGTATTTTGTACTGTTATTCTGTAGTTTAACTCAATACAATATGCTGTGATTGAAAATAGGGTGTTGAACCTCAACAGGTAAAAACTATGTGTAGTTTAATCTGCAGTCTTTTTAAACAACTGTGTGAACAAGTTTACAGTAGGAGCATGTTGGAATCTAACCTGGGATGATCTGTGCATATGTCAGGCTGATGTACAGCACACAAATGAGAATCTTATCAGCCAGCGGATCCAGAGCACTGCCCAGAGCGGACTTCTGGTTCGGCCAGTTCCGAGCAATGTATCCATCCAGCTGAGCAGACAGACAGGATAGAGGTTAGCGGAGTTGGACATGGCCTCTACATTTTTAAAGTCTGGACTCTGTTATGAAGAAAGAAAAGTTTAATATTCATATAATAGAAATACAATATTTTCAAGGCCCCCTGAACTCACCAAGTCAGTTGCACCTGCCAAAACAAAAAGTCCAAAGGAGAGATGGAAGTACTGCTCCATGATCAAGTAGCCCAGGACAGGAGACAGCACTATTCTGGCCATGCAGAGGAAGTTGGGGATTGTCCATGGATTTTCATACTGTAAAAAGCAGTGAATACAAGACACCTTCATGAACTCACTACCAAGGTCAGGGAAAGTCCTAGAGGAGAAAATGGATGAACTTTCACATTTACCAGCTCTTGGAACTTTCCCTGGCGTGGAGGAGCAGGGGTAAAGGCACTCGGGCTGGCTTCTTCATCCCCTGTTGCCTGCTCAGGAGGTTTCTGGACTTGGTTTCCAGTGCAGTATCTTTTGGATCCCTCATGTAAAGCGAAAAGTGTTGTGTGCTCTCTCCTCGTCGCGGCCCAGCAGAGTAGAGGAGGTGTTGGAGGGTGGTCGCGCGGGAGGTGCGTGCAGAGGGGCCGAGCTCCAACACAGCACAACTCGGTTTCTGTTCTAGTGCGTATCGATTGTACTTGGCGACAGCAAACTCCAGGCGATCGTATCCATCCCCGCACGTGCAGGTGCCTGTTGGAAACGACATTAGCCACCCTCAGCCGAGCGACGTGCCCTCTCGCACAACTCAGCGAGCTACTAACTGCTAACATCTCCACTATCGCACTCAAACAGCTTCTCATAGATCACTCCCGCTCGACTCTACCTGGCTTCTTTCCCCATTTCGCAGACATACACTCAGCTTTCCTGCATTTGCATTTCGTCTGTAAAACAGGGAGCATTTCACTCCCTGCGCGTGTACTCCCTTCACCTCCAGCCCACGCTTCAGTAACAGACTCGCTCCGTGGGCTCACAAACAACACCGCTTCACGATAGTAACAGCTTTAAAACAACAACAACGGTCCTGAACATACACGATACAACGACGCTGCTTCGTGAACATTCACATCCTTTATTCGGGTAAAAATCGACAATAATAATAAGAAAGTTAGCGCATGCGCACATGTGTTTCAGGCTTTAGGTCAGCGAGCAGAGGCACTTTTATTTAAAGCCACAGTGCACCGGAAGTAGTCAGTTAACCATTTCCTGCCCGAGAGCTATTTTATATAGTAACTAATGCGCGCAGCCGAAACAGTAAACAAACCATACGGCTATTTAAGGCCATTACTAATCAGTACTTTAAACATTTTTTTAAATGTCCAATAAAGTCCAATAAAGAGAAAAATTAAGTATATAAAATAGGTATGATTTTGAATGCCAGTTTAGACATTAATGGGTTATTTTGAGGGGACAGCAAATTTACAGTTATACAAACTGTACACGGACTTTGGATGCCTTTACATTGTATCATTGTGAACAGGCCCAGTGACGGCCCAGACATGGTTTACCCTGAGTTGGACCAGAACAGGCCCAGTGATGGTCCAGACATGGTTTACCCTGAGTTGGGCCGGATGTGGCCCATACAATCCATTTCCCTCTGGCCCAGATATCGCAAAGAATGACGGCCCAGACATGGTTTACCCTAAGTTGGGCCAGAACAGGCCCAGTGACGGTCCAGACATGGTTTACCCTGAGTTGGGCCGGATGTGGCCCATACAATCCATTTCCCTCTGGCCCAGATACCGCAAAGA
>JBBIGC010000001.1:31058523-31072642 GCA_037576955.1 Lepidarchus adonis
GAGAGAGAGAGAGAGAGAGAGAGAGAGGGAGAGAGAGAGAGAGAGAGAGAGAGAGAGAGAGAGAGAGAGAGAGAGAAACAGAGAGAAAATCAGAGAGCGATAAAGGGAGAGACAGAGAAAGAGAGAGACGTTTACAGCTGTAAATGAAAAAATTACACGCTGTGATGTGTGTAGGAAGGCTACTCACAAATAATTGTGTGCACTTTGTTATAATGTGTTTGATATTATTTCATTGTTTTTTTAACCTAAATCTCGGCCTGACAGAAAGAAGAGTATTTAAAAAAAAAATATTGTTCTCCAATCTCCAATAATGCACTTTTGCCTAAAAACTGCCTAAAATATGTCCTGTAATTAATTCATCACAAATCAATAAATCAGTTAATAATCGTGAAAATGTTTTCTTTCATCGTCCAAACCACTTAACCAGTTTAGGGTGTGAGGAAGCTGGAGCCAATCCCAGCTAACTATGGGCCAAGGCAGGGTTCACTCTGGACAGGAGACCAACCAATCACAGGGCAACACACACACACACACACACACACACACACACACACACACTTCTATGGGCAGTGTGGAGTAACCAGTCAACCTAAACCACTAGCCTTTGGACAGTGGGAGGAAACCAGAGCACCCGGAGGAAACCCACACAAACAGAGGGAGAGCTGGCGAACTCCACACAGAAAGACACATGTGGTCAAACCTAGGGGTCGAACCCTGGACCTTCTTCCAGTGAGGTGACAGCACTGGCCACTGCACCAAATGCCCAAATTGTTTTCAGATTTAGCGTATTTAGCTTATAAATCACATTGCTGTCCCCCTACATCCCCTGCTTTTAGAAGAACAAAAAATATCAGTATCAGTGTCAATATTGTACCTGCAATACTGGTATGGGATCAATACAAAACTTTGCAGAATGTCACGCCAGTGTCACACTGTGTGTGGTGAATGGGGTTTAGAATTTTGCAGTGGAGTGTCTAATAATGGACGTATCCTGTAATTTAGTGGCAGCATGTTGCAGTAAGGCTGTTTCATAATGAGCCGGTGCCCTGGCGCTCCTTCGAGTGGGCGTGTCCGTCGATGGGCGTATCACTCGGGTACAGTAGGCGTGTCCTGTACGCGTGCACTGGGCGGAGTGTAGCGCTGGAGCGCAGCGGCGTGATCGTTTCGGCTCGCGGGCGTGTTTTCAGACGGTGAGCGCGACTTGTTCGTGTATGTTCGAGCCGGTGAGCGTGCGTGCTATGCCCACAACCAAACAAAAGCGGTCCGTGTGTCAACGCGAGCGTTGCGAATAAAGAGCCCTGAGAGAAAACGAGGAGGCTGGAGCAGCAGTTGAGGATGAAGGTAAGAGTAGCTAAAGGAGTTTGGGTCGCACGTCAGTGGTGATGCTGAGAGGCCGAGGGGGGCTCCTCGGCGGCGGGCTTGTTATTGTCGCCTCGAGCCCTAATCACGAGGGAGCTGGAGCTCATCCCCGCTTCGGGAGTTCAGTGGAAACGGAGCGGAGAATAAATAACTTTGCACGTTCTGGCCAAACAGTTGCACAATGACGTGTGGATTTTGAATTATTCAAATTATTTGCTACTTTTTGTGTGGAAATGACAGCGACATCTTCTGTGGTTAGAAATGTGGCTCCAACTTTTGAGGCTGTGGGTGCACGTGCAGATGGCAAGTTCTTAAACTGTGACCTGTCTTCATCTGCTGGTTCATCATCAACCGCGAATTACATGGACATTTAGGAAATATTACAATGGGGAGAACATTTGATTCATAAAAGTTTATGCAGCAGTATGGGACTGTTTGTTCTGACTAGTTATTGGAAGTTTGAAAAAAAGCAAAAAAAAAAATATGAATGGTTATATGCTATATGAATATATTATATTAATGTGTGTTCCTTCTTTAGCCAGTGGCAATGTCTTCAGAGCCATTGCTGACAGTATTAAACATTTCTGAGATTACTTTATTGTTGTTATTTGGGGTTTTTGTGTTTTTTTTCAGAAAGCTAATGGACCCAACGTACTCCAGTAGAACTAGTGTGCACTCAGTGGTTCCTCCATGCTGGTGGGGGAGCTGGTGGGGGGGGCTGGTGGGGGCTCTGAGCTGCCTTACCTGTCGTTCATAAAGAGTAATAGTAGCCACCGTTTGTTTCCATCTGTACACACAATATTAATCGATCATGTTTATTGATTTCTCCTAAGTGATAGATTTTGACCTGGAAATGTGATGTAATGCATTGATGAATTATTGATTAGGGATATACATTTGAGCTTTAGTGGAGCTTTAAAGGGTAGAATATTGCCTCCACTGCACAATCCAATGTCCTTAAAGGGTCACACACAGTTACTTAAGGTTCCTTTTTATTAGTTTTTTTCTTCTACAGGCAGGCGCTGTTAAGGGACCCGTGGCCAGGGGTCCCCCTTTCCCAGGCTCTGGTATAGGTTTGCATGACACGTCCCATTCGATTATTCCATTCGTATGACAGCCACAACATAGTTGGCATTTTATCGCCGAGAGAGTTTCGGGATTGTTTTCACGCTTCCCTCACAGCTGAAATGATGTGAAATAGCCATCTGTTGCATTCGCACTGCATTTGAGATTTCTACATGTAATCACCATCATAACTTGTGGGAAAAGTCTATCAAAATAAGTCGTCTGCTAACTTTAAAGGAGAAGCTGCAATATTAGTCACACGCAAAGGTTTTTCTGCAGCACCTTTAAGATAGAATGGATGGGACACCGTTGTTGATGTGAAAAATGAGGTTACGTTATTGCTGCAAACTGTGGAAATGTATTGTCATCACTTTACCAAACTGCTTAATGTAATCTAATGTTGATATTAAATATTAGGTTAAATTTTTTTTGGTCCAGTCTTCATCAAGTTTTCACACTGTGTAATCATCAAATATTAGTAGCGTTTTGAAAAATAAATAAATATATTAATAAAAAAACAAACAGAAAAGCTATGTTTTGAATAACTTATGAGTCCGGCTACTATGTCAGTTAATATTCAGTCCTGGAACATGTATGTAATAATGTCAGTGTAATAAGCTGCTCACTTTAAATAGCCAATATCTTGCATTTTTAAATTCATTCTTTTTTTTTTATTCAAATGTCATTTTTTAGCCAATTTTTAAAATATAGCTTTGACTATTTTCAACCTTTCTTTAACCTTTAGGTTTAAATACGCCATTTTGTTACTGTGCCTTTAAGACTGTTGTATGTAAATGACTCTGTGATATCCGATGATGCATTCAATGCACTGTGAATGAGCAGACTGTTCATGTGAAGCTAGAAAGTCTTGCTAAAATGCTTTCTTTTCACTAATTTTCTCCTAATCCAGGTAGATGAAGTCCCATTTTCTGCATGGGATGTTTATCTATTGACACCTGTGTGCACAAACTTGAAAAATACTGCAAATCAGCTTTATTGGACAGATATGTTCACGCATAAGAAATGTGTTGCTGGCCGATCGCGTTTCTCTACTAGTCGTGTAAGACAATGCACATGTATGATACAGTACTATACAATATAATACCATACACATACAATGCACAATGGACAATATACAATGCACAATATGCGTTGGACAGTACATTTTACAGTATTTTTTCACTAATCAATATTCATCCATACTGCCAAGTGAAAAATGTATTGCTTGAGTTCACATGATTCTGTGTTGCTGTTGATCTGTGTGTGTGGGAGAGAAAGTAAGTGTGTTTGTATACACAGCCGGGCAGTATAGTGTTGCAGTGGAGTAATAGCTACAAAGTAATGACAGCTAGGAATAAAAATAGCTAAACAGATTATTTGGCCAATTTAGGTGTGTGTTGTAATAGCTGCATAAAATGAAAAAAATTAATAATCTGTTGTTTATGTTCCATTTACACCCAGTCAGTGTGTTCACACCTATTCAGCTCATCTAGCGATGGGCTTTTACAGACAGTTCATGACATACATCAACAATAATTAAGCTATACCATACACGCCCTTCTATCTGTTGTGTGTTTACTGTGTTTTGAATGGAAAATGAATTGTAAAACGACTCATTTCATATTCTGTGCATTGATAACATGATGGAATTTGCTGTAATGAAGCACTTTCTGATGTTTTTAGAAAGGTTAACTTTTGGTATAGTGGCTGAGTCATTATTTTTTAAAGTTAGTATTCAAAGGCAACGCACTTTCTTATAAGCAGCAGCTCCAGTGATTTTGTAAATGAATGCCTGAGGTTAAAGTACTCGAGTGCCCCATCACCTCTTTGGTGGCCTCGCCAAAAAATGGAAATGATTAAAAGCTTGTTGAAAATCCTGCAGCACAGAAAAGGGCCTTAATTGGGTAATGACTTTGCTGATACAGACAGAAAAGCCTTAAGGGTTCCGTAAGTGTTGCAGATCTGCAGACCCGGCTCTATCTAATGGATCTCCCAGTACAGAATAGACTGCTGCATGCCTGGAATCAGCACAAAGACTGGCAACTCTACTGCTATCAGTCTCTCTCTCTCTCCCTCTTATTCTCTCTCTCTTTAAATTGTAATACGTTTGAAAATGCCTAAAATCTCATGCTCTTAACACAGGAAAGTGGGTTTTTTTGCAGACTTTTCACTTTTGGTAAATATGTGTTTCCAAACTTCAACTTGCTTCCGCTTGTTTTTGTTTTTGTTGTTTGGAAATTACTTTCTAAGTTTCTTGCAGTTTTTGACTACCTCAGGCTGATTTTCCTTCAGCAGCGTGTTTTTCCTCTGAATTCATTAGAATACGTTATTAGATCAGACATTTTCATCTTTCTAATCTGTATTTCTTTTAACAGGAGCTGCTGGGTTGAGCAAAGAACGAGTCTTTCTACCGTGATGTGCTGCCAACAAAGACGAGGCGCTGTAAGTCATTTTGTGGTATTTTTAGTGTTGTTGTGGAAATGATACAGAAGTCGTCTGTTTTCAAAAATCTCTCAAAGCTTTTCCTGCATTTATTATTAATGAAAAATGAAATATCACTGACTTCACTGAGGGGAATCATCCTAAAAGGCAGCTTGAAATGCATGACAATTTTACATGGATGCTTTTTCTGACCCTCGCTAGGAATTTTGTACTCTGGGGTCAGAGGTCAGATTTCATAGTCTAAAAGCTTGATGCTGTGTCCGGGCCTCTTGTGAGCTGTGTTGTTTGACAGCATTATTGCTGAGCAGAGCCGGTGAGATATCATGCTGGGAGCCCTGCTGTGATGCTGTCTCAGAGGGGGTTTGCTGCTCCTTTGCCTCTTAGCTTCAGACAGCTTAATTGCTATGTGTCGAGATGTATGGACACAGATTACAGGGAAAATTCAAGTCAAACGAGAAGTATGTTGCAGTAAATATCTACTTTTGGGCAAAAGCGAGGGACACAGCACCTACACTGCATAGTGTGGAGGTATCTGTGATTTTTACAGCCACTTTGTTGACATCAGATTTTCTGCATGTCCTTTTGGTAAACGGTGCTTTTTCAGGCTCCAACAGATGATTTCAGCAGTATTACACAGTCTTACATGTTTATTATAAGCCACAATATGATACACACTGAATTGACATGAGTCAATGTTTCTATTTGAATAAGACGTCACTAGCTTGCAATGTCCATTTGCACCACTACAATGGGCAGCAATGAAGCAAGGGTCAAGTCCTTGCATTGATCAGTACGTCATTTCATGCTGCATTTCTGTTCAGTGGTTATATGGTTATATTGAATGCACTCAGTGTATCTGGAGTTGTTGTTCGATGAAGTAAATAACAAACATCAAGTAGAAAATGTCATGTGATTTTTCCTAAATTGCTGCTATTATAAGTCTATTGCACAATTACCTGTTTTTAATTAATATCACTTGCATATTGTATAAATATTAAAATTTTTTTTGTTAAATTGAACTTGGTTGTGATTTCCCACTTTTTGCAAACAAAGTTTAAAATTGTTCCAATACAATCAACTAATTTCCCATTCAATTGAATGTGAGTGTGTCCAAACTTTTGACTGGTAGTGTCTGTCTTCACTAGAATGTTCTTGTTCGTGTTGTCTGCATGTCTGACTACTTGAATTGTAATAATGGTGTGACTATAACATCCAAAGTGCTTTAGAGGAGATGCATACTATGTATTGGTTGAATTGCTCAGTCCTAATTGCTTTGTAGATGCAGGTCATAGCAGCACATTGTCGTCCTAAATTTCCGTCCCAGACTTTCTTTAGTCTCACCTTCATTTTGGAGACTCAACCAAAGATATAGGCTTTTTTTTTTACATTGGTCATTTATCATCCAATACAGCCAAAATTGCATGGTGCATATCCAACATTATATGTGTCTGAGCATCTTTTGTAACCTGTCATTTTATTATTGATTATGACAGGTGAGTTATGTTGTATATTAACAATGGACAATCAAGATGATTAGAGCCTTCAAACAATTTCTTCAGGTTAATGATAATTAATACCAGAGCTGTGTTTTAGAACATTAGTGGTTAACCAGCAAACCCTGCTTAATTGCAGATTAAGAGACTAGGTCACAGCTTTGTTGGACTTTGAAGATTGCGTATTAAATGTGCAGCATGTTCAGTAAAGGCCTGGTTTTGTTTAAATTAATAAATGTGTTGTTATTTTGTCTTGTGTCTAGAATGGGCATATGCTAAAAAGAGATTTATCTCTGTTATATTGTGAAAACATTAATATGCATTTTTGTTTGTTAACATAATAGTCAATCATCATTCACAAAGGCTCTAATGAGTTTAAACACATTTCCCAATGGATACTGCAGTTTTAGCAGGGGATATATTTATGATTCCAGCATGATAATTAACTACATTCATGATATTTTGATTACTTCCCAGTGTACACTCATTGCCTGCTCAACGTCCGGAGCCAACAAATGGTCATGATTAAAATATATTAGAAAACTTTTTTTAAACCAGGCTTTCTGTAACCTTGCTGATGTGTTTTCAATCATTGCAAATACTTTTCTCCAGTCTGACCCCCTGTAAATTGTGTGTGACTGTATAGGGATACGACCCATGTAAGCTGTAATGTCTTCATCAGTATTCATAGGTCATTTCATGTTGGTTCAGTTCTCAAAGTGAACTTGTCACTTGACTGAAGCCTAGCAAATTACAAAGTAAATTTCCAGAATAACCTCATATCACCTTGTGGAATTGCTGTGATGGGCAATCTTGATTATATATAGGCATGTATTTGGTTATTTATTTGTTTACCTATTTATTTAAATATTCATAGGCGAGTACATGCAAAATCACACCTGAATGGGTTACTGTTAAATATGCAATTGTTTAAACATCTCATATCAATAAGAAATAGATTTTTTTGTAAAGAAATAAATTACAATTGATCACAGTTTACATTTAATCAGACACTTTTGTCTAAGCACCGTAGTATCTATTGTGGGTTGGTTTGTTTTGCATGGCAGGTTGCTTCTATAGAGTATAAAATCAATATGAATAAAGGGAATTTTTGCACCCCTCTCACTGTAAGGCTGCTGGCTAAAGGTTAATTGCTTTTGCTAATGTTATTGAGGCCCCTGTAAAAGTGGGTCATGTGCACTGCTTGAGAAAGTGGCCTTTGTGAAGGAAGCCAATTCTAACTCAATTCAGGATGAGACTGAGGTACAGGTTTGCCTTCAGTTCAGAAATTCATATCACATCCTTAGAAAGTTCGTGCTGAATAGCTGTATGTCATTCACGTTGGCTGTAGAGGTTCAGTGTGACTACAGTTTAGATATATACTTTTATGTAAACAGATCGAATTTCAGAATGCCTGCTTAAATAATTTTGACTATTTTCTCAATAAAACTGGAAAGGCTATGTACTTGAATGTGTTAAATGGTGCATAGAGCATTGAATTAATGATTATGTACTATGTACTAACAACAAGTTTAATAATGAGATGTTATGACATAAAAATGCTTGTTTTTGGTATGTCATAAATGAACTTTAGGGGAAAAAAGAAATATACTGTATATGAAGGGAAAGGGATTGTGACTATTTGTCATTGTGTACTTCCTTGAGCTGAAGGACTGCTGACCACAATAAACACAAAATGGGATTTGAACTCAGCTTTGTTGACCTGAGCTAAGTTTTCCTATCTATTTCTGATCAGAAGATTAACCAAAAAAACACAACATAGCATAATATTTAATTTTGCTTTGTCAAACTTTGTACAGCCAAGGCAGGTATTGACCAGTCTTCTGCCTAGGCTGAAATGTTATCAAGGAAATTAGATTTTATGCTCTACAAAAAGCTTCAGGCAGCTGAAACAAGATCAGCTACTGATTTGTGAACTAAATTATGCAAATGCCATGCAAATTATGTAATGCATGTATTGGTAGTATTTTTTTTTCTTACAGATTTGCTGATGATGCTGTTTTCTTTAGATTCCTGCATCTCCCCCTGTTACTGTCTGTCTCAGCCTTCACTGATGGCTGACTATCTTTAGGAAAGGTTATTAAACTGTTTCAGGCAACAGCATGGCATTCATGCTTACAGAATTACCAGTGTGGGTATTGTGTGCTTGGCTGCAGTAGCGCATTAAATGAAGTAACTGTTTTATAGACAGTAGCAGTCACAACAGGGCTGGAATTAGACAACAAAATGCATTTAAAATCTAATTGTGTAATCCTATTTTTTATTTTATTTACATTTATGGCTGGGAATAGGGTTCAGATCCCTTTAAAATCAAATCAAATTGTCTCTCCCCTTGCAATTCACATAGATTTCATTCTCTTGAGGTTTCTCTGGAAATATCTCTGCCTTTCCATAGGTAGCATGCCCCCACCAGCTCCAACATGAAGTACAGTATTTGCTTCTGCAAACTTGAGAGTGCTTTCATTATTCAACAATATCTAACACACTGACAGTATGCAATAGGTTTGGGAGCCTTTCTGTGAATGAAAAAAATACAACAAAGAATCTTCATTAATCAGTATAAGGTCTTTAAATGGATGTAATTCAAAAACAACAAACAGGTTTATGTCATTTGTTCTGCTTTATTACCAATTTAATGAAGAAATGATGTGTTAGTTAACAAGACCCTTTTTGTACTTTCCAGTTTCATACATTTTGTGTACTGTGTTAGATATCTTATTCTTTACCCACATACACAAATGTGACCAGCAAAGAGCATTGCATGTTGTTTTTGAAACATCTGGATTGATATTGTACTTCAATAACATCCCTTCCTACCTCAAGAGTATAGTGTCAACTGATTCCGTAACACATGTTTGTAACCAACTCACATTGAGGGTCTATTAAGGTCCATTATGACCAGTATTAGTGCATAATTAGAAAACTGTAATGTAAATCCCTAGCAATTTTATTGTTAGTTAACACACACACACACACACACACACACACACACACACACAAACAGTCAATTAAGATGGTATTATGCAAATAAATGATGTATATTATAAATTACGTAATTTCACTGTAGGTTCTAGGTGATGTCAAGTGACTAGAGTTTATTAGTTGTGAGCTAATACAAGTTTAATGAATAATTCACTAATTCTTCAAAATCTGTTCCATATTCTAGAGCAGACATGCCCAGCTCCAGTCCTGAAGGGCTGGTTTCCAGCACAGTTTGGTGATTTCCATGATTAAGCACAGCTGGTAAGATTTACTTGTTAATTGCCAGGATCAGGGAGTGTGTTTGAAGAAGAAAACTACCAAACTGTGCAGGACACCGGCCCTCCAGGACTGACTTTGAGCACCCCTGCTCTAGAGCTTTAGTCATCTATCAGAGGCTGAAAGTGCTAAAGTTTATAGCTTTTGTTAGCCAAACACATATAAGTGGGGGACACATTACTGTATGTTAGTTCCAGTTCCCATTTTAACAACCAATTAAAATACAATTATTCAGTGGCAGTATTGCAGCTAGGCCTTAATATTGAAAGATGTTCAAAAACTTATACAAAGCACTCTTCAGTGATCATGCAATTCTGCTTGTATCCATTTGGGACTGTAGCAGTAGCAAAGCATATGGTAGTGCACCTAAACATTTGGCCTTTATAGATGAAACACAAACATTGTAAAATTAGTTTAAACAAAGAAACTTTTTAAAAATAAAAGTACATTATTACAAGTATGTTATCATTACTGATTTTTGCATAAAAAGTGTCTGATTTTATACTTAGTAAAGATTTATGTACACTGAATTGGCCCTTATTAAACAAATCACAGCAAACTTTCATTCAATATTCTTATATATTATTAAAAAAAAGTGTTATCAAACTCACCACTTCTGTCACATTCAGTGAGTGTTCACAGATGTTTGAAGCACCTTTGTCATGTTTGTGAGTTAATGTCAAACAGCTAATCCCAGGCATGAAGTCTGTGATGGTTGTTTTACTGAAGATACTGTCCGTTTTTGGATTTGAAAACCAACAGCTCAGCACATCCCATATCATTTTCAAATACGGCTGATGCATTTGCATGCTCCCGCCACATCTTGTTTTCACACTGGTTCAGCCCTCTCATCTGGATCACTGCTTCCTGAACTCAAACTCAAACTCCAGTTTGCTAGTCATACATATGTATATCTCACATTCTGATTTCTATGAGCATAGACTGACTTGCGGTAAGACGTACATTTTGCTCAGTCATAAATTTCAGTTTTTTTAGTGGTTTAAATTTACATAGAGTACAGTCCAGTAGGCAGTTGTTTATTATGGAATGTCACCGCCCCATTAATTTCCCTGGTCCAGTTACCACTGTAAGCCCTGTACTGGCACTGAAAGGGTTAAATCTGTGAGAGTGAAGTGCCCTGTCTATGAACTGGTCTAATAACCTCTCAGCGCCCTGCACTCTGTCTGACCCCACAACGAGTCAAGGCTGGTAACCATGCATGAAGAAACATGATTTCTTAATGAAATATTTAAGGTGCTTTGGGACCCTCTTTTCCCATTTAAGTGGAGTAAAGTTCTTTCTTTTTTCAATTTGACACTAATGAATGAGTCATTCATGGCATTCTAAAAAACACTCCAAATTCAACATCATTTTTTTGTGATAAATTTTTTTATTGAAACTTTCATTTTAACAACATCTAATGAAAACAGTTAAATATAGGACAGATGTACGGTGTCTCTCAAAAGATGGTGTGTTATGTGACATCAGGTTGTTCATAACAAACAATTTATTCTGTGGAAAATTCTGTTACCAGTAGATTAGAATTTTACCAGGTCTGTAACCCTCATTAAGTACACACTGTACAGCAATATAGCACTATACATGTACATACACACAATATAGCACTATACATGTACATACACACAATACAGCTCTATACATGTACATACACACAATACAGCTCTATACATGTACATACACACAATAAAGCTCTATACATGTACATACACACAATACAGCTCTATACATGTACATACACACAATACAGCCCTATACATGTACATACACACAATACAGCTCTGTACATGTACATACACACAATACAGCTCTATACATGTAAGAACATACTATATAGCACTATATAACTATACATATACATACACACTATACAGCTCTATACATGTAAGAACATACTATATAGCACTATATAACTCTATACATATACGTACACACTATACAGCTCTATACATGTAAGAACATACTATATAGCACTATATAACTCTATACATATACGTACACACTATACAGCTCTATACATGTAAGAACATACTATATAGCACTATATAACTCTATACATATACGTACACACTATACAGCTCTATACATGTAAGAACATACTATATAGCACTATATAACTCTATACATATACATACACACAATACAGCTCTATACATGTAAGAACATACTATATAGCACTATATAACTCTATACATATACGTACACACTATACAGCTCTATACATGTAAGAACATACTATATAGCACTATATAACTCTATACATATACTGTACGTACACACTATTCATCTCTATACATGTAAGAACATACTATATAGCACTATATAACTCTATGCATATACGTACACACTGTTCATCTCTATACATGTAAGAACATACTATATAGCACTATATAACTCTATACATATACGTACAAACTATACAGCTCTATACATGTAAGTACATACTATATAGAACTATATAATACTATACATATAAGTACACACTATACAGCACTATATAATACTATACATATAAGTACACACTATACAGCACTATATAACACATGCATACGTATGTACAAACAGCAATGTACCTGTAGGCTGTATAGGGTGTCTTTGTAGATGGTGCCTACACATGTATGCTTACAAATGAACTGTGCAAATACTATTAATACTAAACTGACAGGTGGCACATAATCTTACAGTGGCAGAGATTAAGGTGACATATTAATATGAAGTTTGATATAATGACTGACAAGATGTAATACAATGTGCTGACTAGATGACATGTTAAGTTACACATTTTGTACAGACACACACACACACACACACACATGTTTATATAAGTTTTATTTATATATAGATTTATTAGTATTATTTTATATTGCATTTTTGTATTTACATTTGTAATCAAATTAACAAGTGTGAATTAAACTTCAAGGGCATTGCCATGGGTTGTTTTTGTATCATAGAAATGCACATGAAATGGAATGTTCATCTGCTTTAAAAAAGATAGCCACTGGAAGTGTGAATGTCAGCATTTGAGAGTAATGTAAAAGATTGTTAATGCTGCTTTGGCAGCGCTACTGAGCCAGATCTTCTGTCTTGTCTTCCCCGATTACTGGCTGCGTGCTTAAGTGGCTGTGGCAGGGCAGCTGGAGGACTGGCATTATATCAAAAGTTTCCCACTGATCAAGGTTGCCAGGTGTAAGTTTACCAGTTAGATATATGTAGTCGCAAACAAAGGCCTACAATGCTGGAAATACTTGAATATGGCATTCTTTTGGAAATCAGGAACACTTTGCCTACAGATATTTAAAATTTCAGTCTTTGAAGCTCTGTCTTTAGATGTTATTCACTGTTAAACCTGTCTTTGTGTATCCCAACTGCCTTGGCTTTATCTTGCTCAGTTTCTCTCAGTTCCTTGCTTCAGGCCTTTTAGTAAAACAAAAAAAAACCAAACATGTTTTCTCAGCTTCTGTGCACATTTAGAATTGTTCACAGAGTAGTGACCATGGTATAAGGTCGCCTTCCCTGGTCTGGTGGAACAAAGTCAAGGGACAGCAAACGAATCGAAAATGATTTATAACACTGAACCTTTAGCTTTAAATACATCTACAAAGATTTATTTTTCTGTTTCATGTGCAGACCAAAGCCTCTGAGATGATGCCAAGGTTGATATGGGCCAGGGTGAGCTGAGAGTGCATCTGCAGCCCCTGCCCACTCGTCCTGACCTGAGCTCACAGTAGCGTGTAAATTGTGGTTTTATGAGCACTCAGATCGGATTACGGCTGAAGAGCAAGACACTGGCACGCATTAATCTGAATGTGTCCTATGTAAATCATCAGCGATGACCCTGACTAGTGTTTTATTACGCTTGCATGGACCACTGGCATGTGTGCAAAGAAACACTGTCCACATTAAAGAGCCTGTATTGTGGAAAACTGTATTTCCTTAGCTTCAAAATAATACAAATACAAAAAAATAGGGAAAGTAAGCTAAAAACAGCTCAGTTTTGGTAAATTGTAATCAGTGGTTCAGCAAACAGTGGTTTAGCTTGCCCTTGAACCTTACTAGAAAAGTCCTGCTGTTTTTTGAATTTCATGAAAATAAAGAAGTATAAAACAAGCATAGAGAATAGAATTAATACAAAAATAAATAAATAAGCATAAAAATAAAGCAATATTGCCAGAAATAAAGGTAAGAATAAAAGTGGAAAATAAGAGAAGATGATATACAAAGATCTTTGATAAGCAGAACTGCAGAAATAAAAGACCAGTAGTGCTCTGTTTCTCTCAGGGGTTAAGTTTGGAGGATAAGTTTGGAGAATCTCTTACTCTAACATAGACCTGTATACAACCGACCTAGAGCTTATCACCCGACCCGCAAAGTGGTGTCAGTGTCTATATATTTGGATTTACAGCAGATCTGAAATCCCCCACCATGTTATATATATTTATATATATTTATGTGTGTGTGTGTGT
>JBBIGC010000001.1:31101280-31127950 GCA_037576955.1 Lepidarchus adonis
TGTGTGTGTGTGTGTGTTTGTGTGTTTGTGTGTGTGTGTGTGTGTGTGTGTGTGTGTGTGTGTGTGTGTGTGTGTGTATATACATATATATATAGACACACACACACACACACACAGAGGGTCCTCGAGTTACGTCGGTTCCTCAAAATGTGACGCAACTCAAATTTTGATGTCGTCAGGCTTTATTGAACAGCACTGTGCTTTATTAACAGCAGCAAAATGTATGAAAGCTCTCATATTTTAGGAAAGTATTTAGGAAACGTTGCTCCAGATGGAAATGCTCTTTTTAATGTTTCAACATACACCACAGCAGTAAGCACATTGGAGAGGTGACTTGTGGCAAGACCACACTGACGTTGCCTTAGCACTATTAACTATTAACCCCCATCTCACCCACCAATCCACATCAACTCTTATTCAACACTAATGAGGAATAAAACATAAACATCACAGCAATAACAGCAAAAACAGCTTGAAGTGAATTAGCAAAACAGAGCCACCTCTTTCTCCCCTCCTTGCACACACACATGAATGCACACACACAGACACACACACACTGTACTAACAGATCTAAATACAGAATATTTTCAGCAAAGGTTGATGCATAGTTACCTTCTATGCCATAAATTGAAGAAAAAAAAATCTTATTATAATTTTCAATGATGTTTAAATCAGGGGACTGTGATGGTTATTCCAAAACCTTTAGCTTGTGTCTCTTGGTGGATTTCGAGGTTTGTTTAGGATCATTGTCCTGTTGCAGAAGCCATCCTCTTTTCAGCCTCAGCTTTTTTACAGATGGTGTGATGTTTGCTTCCACAATTTGCAGGTATTTAGTGGAATCCATTCTTCCTTCCACCCATGCAATGTTTCCTGTGCCACTGGCTGCAATACAACCCCAAAGCATGATAGATCCACCCCATGCCTAATGGTTGGCAAGGTGTTCTTTTAATGAAATGCTGCTCCTTTTTTCTCTAAACATACCTTTGCTGATTGTGGAGTTATATTTTAACTTCATCAGTCCACAGCACTTCTGGAGATGTTCTGTTGCATACTTTTGACATTGGATTTTATGATGAGAAGATACTGACCTTTCCATGAAGATCTTGTGGAACAGTGCACCACCACTCCTGAGTTTGCTAAATCTTCCTCTGTTTTTTTGCACTCAAATGGGCATATTGCTTTGTCTTTCTGACCATCATACGAGCAGTTCTCTCCGAGAGTTTTCTTGGTGTTCCAGAACTCATCTTGACCTCCCTAGATCCCCTGAACTACCTTCTCTCTACCATTACATTCTCACTGTGGAAACTGCAAGCTGACTATGCTTTGTTGTCTTCTTGTACCCTTCTCCTGCTCAATTGGCATCAATAACTTTCATTTTCAGAGACTTAAACTGCTACTTAGAGGAACCATGGTTGTTCAGTGTCCACAAGTGTATGCACAAGGTTTGACGGGTCAGAGTATTTGTAAAGCTTTGAAATTGGCACCAGATGATATTTACTAATGACAGCTGTTTCCATGCATTAGATCTAATGAGCTAATTAAGGTCTGAAACTGAGACTTTTATTTTTTATTTTTGTTCAATTTATGGCATAAAAAGTAACTATGCTTCAATGTTTGCTGAAAATATTGTATACTGACTGTGTTAACATCTTTTCAATTAAAACATTTAATAAAAAAATATTTATCCATAACATAATTTTAGCATAAGTATATATATATATAGCCTGATTTATGTTCCTGTCTTGCGATAGTGCTGAAGTAATAACACAGAGAAAACGGTCTGAGCCACTTCAGCTGATCATCTTGAACACTTTTATTACTTTCCTGACTATCGCCCCCAGTGAAGGCTCTCATTCATCTCTTTCTCCAAACAGATTCATGTGTTGGGGGTTGTTTGTCTTTTCCAAATGTTTTCCTTTTTTAAAACCAAGCTAATACAAGCATGACTTTTCCGATGTCCTGCAGCATGCTCAACAAAGAATAGCTTTCATGATTAATGAGTTTTGCTAGTTTTTATAGTAGTGGGCGATCAGTGATACCTCCTCTAATTCAGTGAACATTTTGATTGATGCTGCAGTGAAGGAGGCCCTTTAGTAGCAATCAGCATTAAGTATGTGTTCTATGTCTATCGTAACTACGGTATACTTAAGTGCTCTCTATCAATTGTTTGTGGTGTAGAATTTTTCATCCTAGAAACTTAAACTGAAAGGTATTTAATCTTTGCCCATTTTATACAAATGGAAATTAACTCAAAAGTCAATTTGAGTTAACACTGAGTCCTGAAAACAGTGTGCAGCAGCACTTGTATGTGCTTTTGGCTCTTGATGAAATCTTCTCGATATTCTGCTGAGCTACAGGCAAAAAAAATCTGTTGTGAGGCCTCTCCTTTAAATTGCATGTCATGTTGAATCACTAGAAATATTAGTCTTTTATAAAAGGATAGGTGTGATACAGCAGGAGCAGCTATATTGTCCACTTATCTGCTTGTAATTGAGAATGGAATGCACATTCAGTGTCATCAAGTCCATTCATGTGATGTCCAGGATGATTGCATCCCTTAAGGATAGGTAAAGCACTGTTGCAGAATTCAAGTGGTCATTCATAATAAACCAGCCATGGGAAAGGTGTTTTGAATGGAGAGACAACAGACAATTTGTGTACTAACAGTGATACAATTCAGATATTAACTTCATTAGCAGTAGCATAAAGTAGTAAACCCATTTGGCAATTTGCTTTACTCAGCCCTGCTTGCTGTGATTAAATGAAGTGAGCGGATAGCTCATTAATTTGGCCGATTGTCCATACTCCCCCACAGTGTAGAGTGCAGCATTCATTAATAACATTCAATCCCTGCTCATAATAGACCATGCGTTAGTGGGAGCCAGTCCTACCTCTGACAGTTCCAGTCTGGAGTGAATTATCATAGCCATGTATTTATAGCGGCACTCTCCAAACAGGAGCTGCCTGCTCAGGTCTGGCAGAGGTAGCGGTGGCAGCCATTAGGATTCAGCTCTCCGCCCCAACGCACTTCAGAGAACAAGAGAGACATCAGTCAGCCCCTGACCCGCTCCCCACCGCATGAGCAGTGATTAGCGTGCCTACCAGCTGCGAATCATACACATCTCAGGAGATTAGCATCTAAAAGCTGGATTTATTCACTTTTCTTTTTTAAAATCAGCATTATAGTAGAGGCTATCTTTTGTCCCATCAGAGAAGCAATAAGGAAGTGTGCCACAAATTACAGTGAGGCTTGAAAGTTTGTGAACCCTTTTAAACGTTCTATATTTTTATATAAATGTGATTTAAAACATCATCTGATTATAAAACAATTCCTAAACGTAGATGAAAAAACCTAGTTAAAGTTTTAATCAGCAAATCTACTTTTAGGACTTGTTTGAAAATCAAATAATGTTTAGGTCATTCAAATAAAAATATTGAAAATTTGAAGGTTTCACAAACTTTCAAGTACCACTGCTGATCCTGCACCCTCATGGCGAGAGGGGAGAGCTAAAGAAACAGGGTTTGACTGTATTCAGTCTACAGCAGGATTACTCTCATTTAAGGATTGTTTCTGGAAGGAGGTGCCCCATCAGGGAAAACAAAACTTTATGTAGAATATAGAAGCTTCATATTCACTCTTTGTGAGGATACATGCACTGCTTGTTCTGATAAGGAACAATGAAAGACTGTTAAAGGTATTAGTGGTCATCACATGTGTCAGCACCTGCTGGAAGCATGTTGGGTTTGATTTAGCTCTTTGGAGGAAAAGAAGAAGCTTCTTAATGTTGTTTCTTCTGTCCGTGCAAGTCAGCTTGCAATTCTGTGAACCAATTTGAATTACCCTCCCTTCTTCTTCCTGCCATTTTCTTTTGGGTCAAAGTCAATTTCAAGGAGTGTGTAGCTGCATGAATGCCCATGATTTGACATTGAATTTACTCTGAGGTGCAGAATATATTATATACACACTCTTAAATGATTCCATGCTCTCATTAATTTAACAGGTTAAGTGCCTGCACTCTGAAAAAGCTTTTAAAACCTTAATGGCATATTTATTTTAGACTGATTTGAGCACTACATAAGTATGAATAGTCAAGAAAAGTGACCTTACATTCGACAGAAAAGAAAATATGTATATTTATCAAGAAAATGCTGAAACAGCATAATTTATAAACATTCACATGTAGGTAAAATAAAAAAATATTCAGAAAAACAGGAAATGAATATGCATTAAAAACCCATTTGTTTCTAAGCTTGTAGTCATTGCCCTTCTTCTCTGCTGACACTACTTTCTGATATTGGGGTGAGGCTCATTCAGTGGGCTCTTTTTGTGAGGTTCTTTGTGTGAGTTTGCATGGATTTATTCTGACTTTATCCTCGCATGTGTCCTACCACTGAGACTGCTGTGGAGTAGGTTTCATCTTATATCTATACGTCTATTGTTATCAATTCAGAGGGCTTTTGTGCTAGAAGGAGGCATTTCCCAATCTACAGCATTCGCTTTAGTTATTCTAAGAGACAGCTTGTCGTAGATTTGACTTAGATTTTCTTTTCTTTTTTCAAGTGTACATAGTTAAAAATAGAGGTGCCAAAATTGTTCTTTGGAGTAACGCTACAGGGAAGTCCATTTCCTGAAGAAAAATTGCAGCCTTCACTTGAGAAAGACACATACTTTAGTAACTTCACTCATTATTTTTTAGCTGTGAAACTACAGACATACAGTCATGTGAAAAAGTTAGGACACATTAAATGTTTAGTTCTTTTTTAAGAAATGTCTACATATAAATGTCTAATCTTGTTTTTATTTATCTCTGGAACATAAATTATTTAATTGCAGGTAAACAATAAAAAATAACCTTGATTTATTCATTAAAGAAAAGTTATCAACAAAAATGTGTATGTATTGTAACTAAGGAAACATTTACCTAGCCCCTAATAACTAGTGTTCACATGACTGTATGTAGGGTGTCCTAACTTTTTCACATGGCTGTATGTACAGTACAGTGAGATCCTGTTGGTGTACGTTTCCTCTCTTTTAGTGTTGCTCACAAAGGCAACTTCAGTGCCAATAAAATAGTTCTCATTCATATTGTCATTAAAATCATTTTATTTAATTAATTAATTTAATCATTTAATCAATTTTAGTCACTAATTAGGACAGCACATGACATCACATGTGATCACATTTATATGACATCACATGTGACCACATTCATGACATCATGACATATCACATGATGTCACATGGTTGAAATGTACAAGGCTTTTCTGTATGAAGAACCTCTCAATTTATGTTTGTTAAAGAACCGTTATTGTAATCTGACTACATGAACATGAAGACCCTTTTTATAATTCAAAGGACCTTCATTTAATCTAAACATCTTATACCAGTTTATCCACTAGAATCATAAATCCACTGCAGAAACTACACCAATCAGACATAACAGTCTTCGTTTCTTTCTTTAATGGTCTCGTGGCTAAGATTCAGCACTCTCACCACCTGGAATTCTTTGGGAGCAGTGGTGGCCTAGTGGTTAGGACTTGGTCTGCCTAATATTTTGTACGTTCCTTTTTTGCCACCAAAACAGCTGTGATCTGCTGAGGCATGGGCTCCACAAGACTTCTGAGGGTAGGCTGTGGTTTCTGGCACCAGTATGTTAGCAGCAAATCCTGTAAGTTCTGAGGTGGGGTCTCCATTGAGCGATCTGTTTTGTCAGTCTAGCCCACAGATGCTTGAATGGATTGAGGTCTGGGGTAATAGGAAGCCAAGTCAGCATCTTCAAGTCATGTCATGTTCCTCATACTATTCTTGAACAATTTCTGCAGTGTGCACCCAGTCGTCCAGCCATTATAATTAAGCCTTTGTCAAAGATGTTCAAATCCTTACACATGGCCATTTTTCCTACTTCCAGCACATGAACTTCAATGGCTTTTCACTGGCTGCCTAATATATCCCAAACCTTGACAGGTGCAACTGTAATCAGATAATCAATGTTATTCACGTCATCTGTCAAAGATGTTAATGTTGTGACTGATCGGTGTATATAGATACCTTTTACTTTATTTTATGTACCGATCTAGACCAGTAGGTATAGCTATAGACAAATATTATATATATTTTTTTAAGTTTTAATAGTGATGTCTTCATCTTTGTCCATTTAATACCATGTGTTCAATATTTTGAATGGGGAGTAATATTTCATAATTTTGGATCAGTCATAAAATTCTTTCTTCATGCTGTAGGAGGAATGGCCTGTGCTATTTAATGATTGGTCAACCTCCAGAGAACACTGACCCACTTAAATAGAAAATAATTAGCTGCCATGCTATCCACACGCCCCAGTCAAATTAACACCGAACATTTTCTGTGGATAATCACACATGTCCTTTTCCTTGTTAGCTTGGGTAGATGCCAGAGAAACAGCTTTAGACATGTCATCTGTAAGTCTAATAATACAGAGGAAATACAGTTTGTACCAATTATTCATATGAATTTAAAATAAGGAACCATTAACACCTCAACTAACACCTTACTTTTACCTGAATTTAGTTTATTTTGTTAAAGAATGAAAGTGCAAGGAAAGATTGAGATGACTGATTGCTACTTGCCATGGAATCCCCCATTCCTAGTTATATTTGGTGGCTCTTTAATACACTGCAAAGCTGTATTCTATATTGGTATGCAGCACAAAGCACTTATTGTTCTTGCACCGCCCTTATTATATATGGATGCCTGCATGATTCTTGCTGTCAGGCAATTTCAGAGGCCTATGCAGACTACGCAAAGTGTTTCACTGACAAATAGTAAACAAATCTAGAAATGTAAGTTGTTGTCAGGCTGTTAACATACAGTTGTTTAATGCTTTGCAAAGTTTTTATTTTCTTTTTTTCATAGCTGAAAAATGGATGGCTAGAAATGGATCTCACTTTATGAAACCTGAATGAAAGTGAAATAAAAATATATATTATATAAATAAATATACACAATAATGCAATTATTAGTGGCTTTAACATTTAGAATAAAGCTTAATAAATAAACTAAATTTACTGAACAACCCAGACATTAATTAGCCCCAGTATGTATGATCATTAAAATAAAGTGTTATCATTATTATTGTCTAGACAAGATGTTTAAAATGTAGTCTGAACCTGGCACTGATGCTCCATTAGATCTGCATCTTTTTTTAATGTGTAAAGTTACTTCAGGTTGGTTAAAGATGCTGTTGTTGTTGTTGTTGTTGTTGTTGTTGTAGTATTAGAAGTAGGGATGAGCATTGTATAAGTAATTGGACAGTTAAATCATTGTTGTATCATTATGTATTGTAGCCCCATGATATCTACATCTATACTGGCTTCACCATAGCTAACAAATTGATGAAAAAATGTGTTTTTTCTTGGAGAAGTGTAAGATCAATAAGTACAAGTTTCAGATATATGCCAAAGGTTATCCTAAGGAGAAAAGTTTCACGAGCATGACCTCAGGGTTATCACTGCAAGAGATAAACCACTAGAGATAAAGTCTCAAGAACAAGAAAAGCAGGGTATATTTCATGCAAAAAGAACATAAACTCTAGCAAGATCTAATGGACTGATGCAGCAAAGATGAACTTCAAGTGTATGAATTCATCTTATCTACACAGATAAGTACATAAAAATACATAAAAACCCTAAAAAAATAAAATAAAAGGGCTGCTGTTAAAGCTATTAAGATCTTCTACAGGGGCAAAAGTGAAATATTCTTCCCTGGCCAAGACAGTCACCTAACATGAAAACTAAACACCATAAGCAGAAATCAGAAAACCTCCTTTACAGGCATGGTAGAACATCAGAAGAAAGGATAGTGAGTGTCTGTAGATTGCAGACTTCAAGCTGCCACTCAGCACAAAGCAGTTTCTCTCAAGAACTGAATGCTCTGACCTTATGCAAATATTAAAGCTGCATCACCTGAAATCTGGTGTGACTAAGTAACGGGTCAAAATCTCTACTACCCTGTCAGTTATGAGCTACAGTGACACAGAAACTATAACATTAACAGGCATCGATGAGCAAACTAATTAATAAGACCTCATTAATAGAAAAGTGCAGTTTTAGTCAGTGACCCAATGCAGCACAAGGTAGCAGTAAGAACAATAACAGAATTCTTACAGCTTTTATGAACGGTTGGAAATTAGTTCCATTAATGGTTATTCTTTAGGTCATAACATTGTAAATCATTAATAATCACAAATAAAATGGTAACAGTAATTAGATAAATTCATCTGTTTTATATTGTACTGTGTTGAAGATCTTGCTGAAGATCTTCACCATCAGTCAGCATTATTCCTGTCAGCTTTGTCACACATTTATATACTTATTTTATTTACTTATATGCATGTTTTTGCTTGATAATGATTTATAGTGACTTCATTAATGACAATAATTCCATAATTTTTAATCTAATTGTACAGTGGTACCCATTAAACGCAAGTCGTGTGTATCATTTGTCATTCAGGATTTTTAACTTTATAACCTTCTGCATGTCTTATATTTTTTTTTATTACCAAAACCTGTTGGGTGATTTTGTGGAAAGAAATGTTAATAAATGTAAGCATTAGAGTGTCACACAATATTCAAAAATACTGGATTTAATTCATTTTTACTTTGGTACAGATTAGAGAAATAGTTATTGCTTTCTTTCTTTCAGCATCTTCCTTTTTGGTATTTCTGTACATGCTTTTACTTAGAAATATAGCATTTCAGCTTTTACCTTGTGCTAAATCACAGCTTTGCCTTCTGGATTATCCTCATGAAGAAATACAGTCTCCTTTGTAGACATGTAACTTTCTAATGAGATTGATGACCTTGTTTTCTTCAACCTGTGATTATTTTGTTCAATGTGCATGATGATATTGCTCAGTTTTTCATCTTTTCCAGCTCTCTAGACACACAAATGTTTCTCTTTTGTCTTCAGAATAGGTGCTTAGTGACTTCACATGTTTGACACAGTATTTTAAATCTCAAAATAAGACAATTTGCTATTTGTGTTCTTTTTTCTTGTTCTACAGAAATGTTGAAAGAATTGAACCAGCAACGGCGAGCGAAAGAATTTACAGACCTGAAAATAATTGTTGAAGGCAAAGAATTTGAAGTCCATCAAAATGTTCTAGCTTCCTGCAGCTTGTATTTCAAGGACATGGTTAAAAGGTTTGCCTCTCTCCTGTTGTTGATCCACTCTGTTCTTTTTGTAGGGCGCATTTGTGTGGCTTTCTTTACCCTCCCCTTCTCTTGCAGGTGTGAAGACAGAGGTTCCTATCACAGGGCCAGTAGCCATTCCTTCTGTCCCTCAAATGAATGTATTTCAATGTTGAAAAAGGTCAACACTTATCCTGCCCTTTCATCTCCATGGACTAAATGAGCAAATTTACATTTTAATGGGCAGAAAAAAGTTCCATGACTGGGGATTTTCTTTTAAAATGTATTGTAAATGTCAGAACAAAATAGAAGAGACTTTGAACAATGTGCCAGGCATATCAGATCAGCACTTCACTCTGCCTCTCCCATTCGAGTGTTTAGACGCATAATGCTAGCTACCCTGATTCACTGGTTACCTGCTGTGTTTTGGTGCATATCTCTGTGGGAACTGGCACAATGATAATTTGTAGATCCACACAGAGCCTGTGGTGAAGGTACAGACAGTTTCATCACACAAGGTCCTCTCCTTGTGTTCTATAACATATTCCAATGCTTTGGTTCCGGACTTTAGGAGAAAACTGTGAATGTTCTGACCTTCTCACAGTTTTTGGAAAATTGCCATTATTACCTCACCCATGGGTCTGTCTTAATAAATCTTTTCTCATAAATCTCTTTTAAACTGGATCTTATATATTGTATGTATTGAACATGTAGGTGTTGCATAAAAGCAATATCTTGATATACTGTATGTCCAAAAGTATCCAGACACCCCTGCTGCATAAAGCCATTGTTAGCATAGGAATTCTGTTGTATAGTCACCATAGGAAAGAACTACTCTCTCAACTTCAGTACCTGACCTCACTAATTCTCTTGGGGGAGTGCAGTCAGCCATGTTCCACATCATGTTCCATGAGCCAGAAGAGTTGGGATTGTTACTGCAACGAAGAAGGACAAAGCCCATGTTAACATCATTGATTTCAAACAATACACTGATGTCTAAAACGTTTGGACATACAGTGTATGCTGAAGAACTTTCCGTTATTATTTATCAGAATCTCTTCAAATGTAAAATGCCACCACCCTGATGGCACTGAAAGTAGATGGAGCGATTGCATGACGGATGTCGCCTTGTGTTCTGCAACAGTGCCAGACAGACATGCACAATAAAAGAAGCACGACACTCAGTCTGCAGAGACTGAAAGAACCTTTTATTGAACTCTGTGATGCAGAGATGCCTGGAACGATATTAGCTTTTTAACATGAAAAGCTTTTAGCAGTAAAGGAGATATTGATTGTAAATGTCACTTTGTGATCTTAAGGATATGTGATAAATGCCATATGAGGCCCTCAGAAATATGTACTCAAAAATATTTAAGAAAGGTGATGGTAAGGAGAGATCCCCAGATTAGGTACAAGCTGGATGTGCCATGAAAAATTAATGACCGCCCTCAAGCCTCAGAAAAATCTATACGCTAGCACTTTTTAATATGCTTTTCTATTGTATTAAAGAGCATGACAGTTCTCCTGGCCATCAGTCGTGAATGCACAATGAATTAATTTCAATGCCAGTGTATATTCTCTGTCTAGTTTTCAATCATTTAAAAGTTGTAGTTTGTCATTGATTCCAAAGTTAAAATATAATGCCATTAGCTTTTACAGTGTAACCACAAGATTTACATTCATCAGAGCAAATCTTTATAATGCCATTATTACACATCATACAAGATCCAGTGAAGCCTCAAGGACAAATTTAGAGTGAAACTTTGGTCCTTTAGATTGTGAATTTGCTCTGGGCCTTGCCATCCTATCTTGTGAGCAGCAGCTATGAAAATTGCATTAGGAGCAATAACAGTGAGTGTAGATTTGACTCTGTTCTCAGTGGAGCACAAAATGTGCTGATACACTTCTCAAAGCTATTTGAGTTCCATTGCCACTGGAAGGTGGAAAAGGACGAGGTTTAGCCTTAGAGCATAATTTTCTCCATCACCATCATAGAATATAGCAAGCACTAAAATGACGACGATTGTTAAAGGCAAAGGCTACAGTATATTTTCTCAGCAGATAATGAAAGTACACCAGTGCCATGCTCTTTCAGTGTAAAAGTACGAGCCGACTCAAAGGACCGATTTTAACCGCAGCTTGTCTGTGTTCATATAAGTTAATGGCAGTTTTGTGATGCTGTTACATTCCATTAAGCCTGAAAAACGGCCTCAGTTCTTTCCTTTCATTTACATGATGATGTTCGGAGGCTGATTTGTAGAAATTCATTTGTAGACCATCTTCAACTCATAATTGGCAATTGTTGTCTGTTTTCAGTGAGCAAGCTTAAACACTTTTTTTCTCAATTTAAAGAGAACAGTAACAATCACAAATTTTAAAACTTAAAAATTCTCTCATTTAGGCAAACAATATAGTATCAGGTGTTTTTTCATTTGCTGGGTCTCCTTTCACCTCTAAACTATACCTCCTCTTGGGCTCCCAGTCATGGATGACTAAGGTATTGCTGGCATTCAAACTGATTGCTTGATGTTTAGATGAACTGTTTCACCTCCCTGGAGGCCCTGAAGTTTTTCCGATTTACATTACTGTCCATATGCTCATAAATGTCTCATACATGTGATGTAATTATAAGTAAATGCAACCATCTAAGGGTTTAGCTTTAAGTTTGGTAGTACCCCAAAGTTGGGTTGTTTGAACGTCGCCAATGCTGTAACTGAGAGTCCAATAGAAGAAAACTCATTTTGGGATTGATTGAAGGAGTCCCAGCAAGTGGGGACATTGAATATTAACTGCTCACAACAAACCTCCACTCTCTCACACCCCCACTCATATTGTTGAGAAATTCAAATTCTGATGTTTGCATAACCCATGGTCATATGTTTGTAGGAAAGTAGTAGTTGATAATATGGTTACTAGAAAGTATTTTAAGAACGGTATCTGCTATTATAATCTGTTTAAGCAGCCTGTGGGATCTCACTTTTATGATTGATTTTATTTTCTTTCTCATCCTGCTGGCATTTAGTGTAGAGAGGACAGAGATAATTTTTTACCATTCAGATCGGTTAAATGACTAATATACCTTTCCAAAACATATATCATTATTCAGCAAGTGTTTAGATGTGTCCTATGAGGCTAAATATGACAAGTAGCAAATAAGAATTCATTTTCCAGCATGAGCCAGAATTGTTTTGAAAATGAATGGTGATGTGCTTCTGAATATGTAAATTATCTGCCCACCTCTGAGCTCAAAGGAAAACAATGGATGACTGGGCTTTTCCTCGGGAGAAGAGGCAGAAAAAAAATACTGAATCAGTTGATCCAGACAAAAATCAAATCACCAAGTTTAATACCACCCAAACATGGCTTCAGCAAAGCTTTAGACCAAACAGAAAAGTTCAACTTAAGTGAACTTTATTGTTATCAAGTTTAACTGAACTGAAAAGACCCCATAAGTTACCTTCCACTTTTAACCAGAACTGACTTTTCCCAATGGATGAGGCTTTGGCAATGCTAACTGCAAATCTAAACCAATCACACACTGATCAATGAGGCCATCTCATTGTGTATTCACGAGGAAACTTTGAACTGCCATTTTACATCTGACAGAGTCTTCTGCTGAACAGACGTCAGACATTAGACACAGTTGTGCTTGATTATGCACTTGTTCTCACTCAAGTCATGTATTTCCAAAGATTGACATAACAATTTTGATCTTTTTGAAGATGTTCTGTGTCAAGCATCTCAAATTTGAGCAAAGTATTGATCTTCTTGAATGATGCATGCATTGGGCTGCAATCTCAATTGGGTATCGGCAGACCTGCAGCCCTTTAATAGGCATATTAGGTCTTGCTTTGAAAATAGCGCTGGTCATCCATTGTCTGCCCGTCCATCATTTATTGCACTTAAATGGAGCATGTTTATTTAATCATCTGTAAAATGCACCTGCTGTGTTCCTCCTGCTTAGAGAAAAGCTGTATTAAGAAGCAAATCACCTCTTTAGCAAATCATCCATTTAGCGGACCTGCCTTCAGATACAATGTGCAGATTCAATCTGTTTAGAGCTGTTTCACTTTTATTGTGATAAAGAAATGAGAGGAAGCCCTGCGTTAAGAATTTCACGTCTCTCTGGAGATCACATATCATTTTTTGTTGTTGTTGGTGGTGGTGGTGGTGTGCTTTTCTTTAATGAATATTTACCCTGTGCCTCTGGCAGTCCATCCATCATGAGTTCTGGCTTGGGTATAAGTATAAGGGAATAATCAGAGTATATGAGGAGAATTCTTAGGTTGTAAGTGAGAGTGAATGTAGTTACTCACACACTCCACTCTAGCATATTAGGTGTTTATGCATATTGCCTGCCGTTCTTGTCATGAAAATACATAGAGCACACGTAGTTTATTCATGCAGCTATGGGAGGATGTTCGCTCATGTTTGCCAGTGTAGAAATGGAAACGTCTAGCATAAATAAGCAAAGCATGCATATATTGTTGAGCTACATGCCAGATTAAATGTCTGTTTATTCAATTAGTAAAGCACTCTAATGGTTAACCAGCTACCATACATTGTTTCTGTTTCTTTTATTTGTGAAAAATGAGAATTGCTTGCGATTATCATTCAGTCTCCTCAGTAACCTGACTGCCATTGCTCTACATTGTACATTTAATAATGAATATGTCTGTGGTCAGTGCAGGAGAAGAATTGGTGCATATTTGGAAACGTATTTGTTTTCTCTAGCCTAAAATGCAGAATTATTGTTAACGCTGCTTTAAAGAACAAAACAGTCTTCCAAAGTTGCAGTATTTGTAGAGTATTTGTAGTATTTGTCGATTTCACAAAGTGAATGACTGATCACCCAAAGGAGTCTGCTGGCTTCACTAATTTGATTTCTTTTTCCGTTCTTTCTTTCTCTCGCTCACATCCTCACACCAATAGATTGTTGCGTTTTCTTTTGTACGATTTCTACTCCTGCACTTACAACTGACAGCTATGATCTGTATTTTTTTTCTTTTCTTTTTTTTTCAGGAGTAACATTCTTGTTTTTCCAGCCACTGCCAGAGATTATACCCCTCGCCTCATACTGTATCTTTGGCTTTTTCCCTAAGTCAGGCCTATGTGACGACTAATACATCAGTTCATACACAGGGCATGCTCTACTTTGTTTTTGGCAGCAGCTGAAAACTTTTGAAACTTAAACCCAGGTCCCAGTCATGGAATGGTCCCTCCACACATGAAGGATGGCTGCTGGCTCCCTGTGGCAGGACTGACTCTCCACCCCTTTCCTCCCCTGCTTTCATCTCTCTTGACCTGTCTGACTATCTGTGTCTGTCTTCATGCAAGAGTTGTCTAACTGTCTGTCCATTCATCTTCTTATATATGCAATCAAACTAAATGTTAGTAGTGGCCCATCACTTGTGTTCGATGTGTTCGAAGTGTCTACGCAGATTTGTGGGCCAGTGCAAGCATCTCTATTAATTTGTGTTTTGTACAAAAAATGTGCCAAAGGGGTGCTTTGGAACAAGCACACAAAAACCTTTGGCTCCTGTAATACATGGCCAAAGCAAGGCTCCCTAATTGAACACCACTGTTTGCAGAATATGGTCTCTTATCATGGGCAGTTATTTAGAATAATATTCTTTGTGCAATACCATAGAAGAACCCTTTTATTTACCTAAATAACCACTTATGGAAATTAGATATAATGCTAATGGTTAGCTGTTTAAGGCCCAAATCTGGTCCTAGAGTGCCAGTGTTCAGTTCAATTTGAACATACCGCTCTTTAAACACACTACCTAGATCTGGCAATTAACAAGTGAGTAGAACCAGGTATGTTTGAGCAGGAAAGCCCCAAACTGTGGGATTGGATGGATATGGGCACCCATGGTTTCTACAACCTTTATGTGAAGTGTCTTTAAAACTTAGAAAGGTTCTTCACATGCACACATCTCATTAACATTAATGAGAACTATCCATTGCCAAGTCCTTAGGGAATTTGTGGCAAAGAGCCCTTTCGGCACCTTTATTTATAAGAGTGCATGTATTTAGAAAATGGGAAGTAAGAGCAGAAAATGAATTACAGTGATTGCACCAGGCTTCACTCCCCAGCTGGCATTATATCTTTTGTTAGCCACATGGCCTTTTATTGATGTCTTACCATTGTGGGCTTTTTGATTTAAGAGGCTGTTTTAGAGGAGCTGTGTCTCTCAGCACTCTCCCAGATAATGTAAGGTTATAGTTTTAGTCCTTTACCTGGAGTCCTATAACACTTCCCCCCAAACAGTGGATATCAGGCTTGCAGGGCCTTCGTCTGCCACTCAGCTCTAATGAGATGTACTTATACTTGTGGGCCTCTTCTAAACGAGCTGCTCCATTAGCCTTGCCATCCAGCCCGCACTTCCCATATGCCTTTATATATATATACTATGTGTGTGTGTGTGTGTGTGTGTGTGTGTGTGTGTGTGTGTGTGTGTGTGTGTGTGTGTGTGTGTGTGTGTGTNNNTGTGTGTGTGTGTGTGTGTGTGTGTGTGTGTGTGTGTGTGTGTGTGTGTGTGTGTGTGTGTGTGTGTGTGCGTGGAAGTGGAAGTGGAAGTGTGTGTGTATTATGCATGAAGATACATAACCACCAACTCAGGTTTTCCCCTCAAGCTCTGCCAAACTTCTCAGAGACAAGCTCCCACTTTTCACAGAAAATGCTCTCAATCCAAAATGGTTCATTTCGAATCTGACTGCATGGCACATATTAATTATTGCTCTTTTAACTCCGCTCTAACATTGCCCCTTCTGTCTCTTAGGTTAGCCGGAGAGAACAGGAATGGTGAAAAAATGAAGATGACCATGAACAACATCAGTGCTGAGGTTCTGGAGCTGCTGCTGGAGTTCGTCTACACTGGCTCCCTCATCATAGATTCAGCCAACGCCAAAACTCTGCTGGAGGCGGCCAACAAGTTCCAGTTCAACACCTTTTGCAAAGTCTGCGTATCTTTCCTGGGTAAGCAGTCACAGGAACCAATACACCATTTTATGTATTATTCAATTAGTAACCCTAGGAAGCCAGGGGTTATCACTGCCGTTTCGGTTTAAAATTAAAATTACATTTGTTAGTTGAACAGTTTCTGACAAAGTGAATTCCACTTTCTGACAAGTTCCAGATTGCACTTCTGAATTTTTCTACAAAACAAACAAGACAAGAATATGGATTTATAATTAGAATCAACAGATTGGGCACCAAACATGAAACTGGCCATCAGCCAATTATTGTATTTTGGCAGATTTGTGTTGCTGTTAATATAAATAACTGAGTGCATCAGTGCAACTAGTGCAAAATACTGTTGCTTAATTATACAGTACATTATACTAAATAGACAGTTACATTTAGTCTGGTTGTAGCACTTTATATTGTTCAGGTTATTTAAATATGCTTTTTTAAATGGAAAATTGTCCTGTAAAGAGTCAGTAATGCTATTTATATTGGAACCTGAACAGAATGTACCTGAAGTGTGCTAATGTGTTTTAGGTGCTGACAAGGTGTGAGCTTCAGGTTAAATATGTATAAAAATCAGCCAAAACTTGTCAGCCAAAAAATTGGGCATAAAAATGTCACCATCGGTGCATTCCTAGCAAAAAATTCTAAAGTGGCTGTATGCAAAACAACATTTCCTGTAATGTTGAAGTCTTATATTTTTCATACATATATAAAGGAAGAATTTAGTGAAAAGTACATTTTCACTCTTGATTCATTCTTTTACACAGGTTTACTGTTCCTTTAAAAAAATAAAACCCCTCTCTAAAACAATGTCCAGATTTTCACACATTCATTGATTGTTTCATTAATTATTCAGGACCTGTTACTGTAAAACTAATATGTAATGAATGAAGTTTGGGGAGTGAAGCATTGAAATGTGAATCCACCTGCAGGCCCTAAGGATCTAAGAAGTTAAAAACATTTGGAGGCTCAGAAATAGCATTACATTTTTCCTTCATGCACCATAGCATTTTTACTGCTTTGCTTACAGTTGCAAAAAAAGACCTCCCTCTAAATATACAGTACTTTTGATGTAGTGTTAATGAACACAGTGATTTCTAACTCATTGATTTTTTTGGCCCAGTGAAGAATGAGCTGTCAGGGATCAGGAAGCAAAACTATCAGAACACATTCAAATCATTTTCTCAAATAAGAATGGCTATAACATCCAGTTTCCTGATCAGTTTCGAAAATGAAGATAGGGAGGAATAAAAGTCCCTTGTATGTCTGAGGATTTAAGCACTCTGAAGAATTTTAATAGACCTTCTGAGGAAATTAGTGAATCGGATCTTCATCAGTCGATGCCGCCGTCCTCCTCTCCTCCGAGACTGCATTTCCGTCTCCATGCCACACACTCTTGACTGCTGATTGACAGGTGTGCACTGTGCTGTCGGGTGTAGACTGAGGCGAGTTATTAGTAACACTGGTCCATCAGTATGGTTATCATAGCTGCTTTCACACTGGCAAGTGGATCTCCAGGCATTGCTAATATAATCCCACTGGGACTGCTCATATTAAATCTCGCAGACGTAATTGCTGGTAACATGACCGCTTGTTGATAGGAAATGTGCTAGTCAGACGTCTCTCTGAGACAAACAGTAAGGGTCGGAACCATACATATTTTACAGTGGGTTCCTGTCAAACAGCATTGGCAGCTTTAGCAAGCATATCAGTAGACTGGATTCTGTCTGTGGCACTTTTTATGCATGACTACTATACTGAAATATTGAAAGTGTTGTTCCCTTTGAATGCATAATGTCTCACTGACTTGCCTCGTGTGGATTTTTTGTAGCCGCATACATTCCACCTTAGCTGTTATTTATTGCCTCTGTTGTCCTTGTTCTAAATAATGCCCTTTTTGATTCAAGGGTGATGATAGACTATGGGCACAATATTTGTTAGTCTGGCTTGCTAATGTTTGAAATCTCAAAAAGTCTGCAGAGTGATAGGTGCTTTGACAGCTCAGGTTTGTTTTTTCTTCCTCCAGTGCCTCTGTCATTGTCTCCCACTGGAATATGGCACTTAATAATCCATGAATACCTCAATTGGTATGAAATGACATTCGCTCCTGCAGGAATTCACTGCAGAAGTACAGCAATATGCCTACTTCAGTGTATATTTGAGTTCAATATGAAACAGCGAAGTGTAAAAATAACTGCATTAGCTGGCATGCTACAAAGAATAGATGTTTCATGCGCATGGAAAATGTACTTTTAGAAAGTATACTTACTTTCATTTGTATTATAAAACTTTATAGATACCCAGCAGGCACTGCAAGGTGTCTCAAGATAACTCTAAAAGTTGTTGTGGGGTCGGCGGCCTGGTTGGATTACTTGTGTTATTTTATTAACCCCTGAAAGAGTAACAACAGACCCAATTTCAGATAATTCAACCCCATTTCATCTTGATCAAAAATTGCTCAAAACTTAGAGGAAAACTTCTGAGTTATGGGGAAAGAGGGGGAGGACTACAACATAAAATAGCAAACTTTATTAATATAGCTCTGTCTATAAACATAACTTCACAGTGACCCAAAGATAACCTGGTAAAACAATTACAGCAATGCTGTGCACCATTCTTTTACAGAATGTCCATTTTTGTTATTGTCTTAGCACGTACACACACAAATGTGTGTCAGAGACGTCATAAATATGTTTTATTCTGAGTGGTGTTATTACATAGCCTCTAATCTATCAGGTTTATTTGTCGATATTGGTAATAATGAACAGTAATCACAAATTTAGAATTAATGTTTGTGTGCTTCAAAGAGTTTTAAACAGTTCTTCATATGTCTTGAGGATAGGCAACATTTTTCTATAGTGTTCCCAGAATCAAATGATAGGCTTACTGTATTTACCTTGTCCAGGTGTCTAGGCTAATGGTATGTGTTTCTAGGCTTGTGATCTAAGGATAAAGTTACAGTGAAAATGACGTGAAAGTGAAACAAAGGGAATTTAACCCAGTGCATACCATTAGGCAGCTAAGAACACTTCCCAGGGAGCAGTGTATCTTGTTCACATAAGCAAGATCCTAACCACTAAACCACCACTGCTAATATGAAATATGTGTTAAAATCTGTATTTAATAGGTCATCTAATAAATATATATATATATATATGTATATTTTAACCAAACCATCTTTTTGTAACATTAGGTTAATTTAAATTTTACATCCAGTTAGCTAGAATCAGGTATTTACAGAAAGCATTATATTGGTGCAGTTAAGGGAGACCATCATATGAATCAGAATTAAAGTTAAAAAACCTAATAGCATACCTATAGAGATAGCAAGCATTTCCCCATGTATACACGCCTTAGATTAACTGTCTAACTTGGTTCCAGTTTCCCTCCGACCCGAAATGGAAAAAACGGTTTGGACAATGGACAGATGGATTTTGAGTACATTGTTCTTGAAAACACTGATGAAGCAGTAATTTAATAATGTTGTTTCTAAAGGTTCTGCATTTATTTTGTCCTGAAAAACAGAAAAACTTGTTTTTGTTTTGCTGACATTGCTAACTACTGTTTTCATGCTGATGCATGAAAAGAAAAATACTTCAGCCTTTAATTAGTAAAAGGGGCTGAATCCTTGAGTGTATTATGAATAAACTGGGTAAAATAGGCTCAATGATGGAAAACATCATAAGAAGTGACATTCAATCTATAGAAGAGTTTGAATTTTGTAGTTGTTATGGGTAAAATTATTTAATATGTTCCAATTTCACTGTTTTACATTTAATTTCATAACTTCTCTAACGTCTGCACAAAGAGACTTCACTTCCCACCTTAGACGTGCTGGCAGTGGACTACCTCTGTTTCTTCAAGTCTTTGCATATGCGCAGCCTGCAGTGAGCGGATTTGGGGGCCGTGTATGTCATGGCTGTGCTGTAGGCAGAGCAGGCTAAAGAGCCATTGTGTTGACCTTTTGTGCTGTGGTAAAGGTCTGTGCCTGTCTGCGCTAATCAAAGGCCCGGGTGAGCCGCCTGCACCCGTGTCCAATCGATTCCCCCTCTCAGTTCTTTTTCCCGCCAGCTGCTTGAGATATTACACTCGCCTGTTCCACAGCAACACACCCGCAGAAATTTAATCCGGCAAACACCATCCCCAAAGCCGTGTATCATAAATGCTTTTCCATTTGTTCCCCAACCTTAGATGGTTCAAACGCTTGTTTGTGTGTGTGTGTGTGTGTGTGTGTGTGTGTGTGTGTGTGTGTGTGTGTGTGTGTATGTGTGTGTGTGTGTGTGTGTGTTTGAATGCGCTTGTCTGAATGCATGAACATCTGTGTGCTGATCTCACACAGAGAAACAGCTGACAGCCAGTAACTGCCTCGGGGTGCTGGCCATGGCAGAGGCCATGCAGTGCACGGAGCTTCATAACATGGCCAAAGCCTTCGCCCTGCAAAACTTCCCCGAAGTGGCTGGTCAAGAGGAAATCCTCAACATCTCCAAAGAGGACTTCATCAGCTACCTGTCCAATGACAGCCTCAACACTAAAGCCGAAGAGCTAGTCTATGAAACGGTCATCAAGTGGATCAAGAAGGACCCCTGCAATCGAGTACAGGTAAGAGACACAGCCTCATAGTTTCTCTGTTCTCAGAATTTAAATCAGAACTATGTTGTCAGCCAGGTTCACATACTGTACATGTTCTGGGAATTTTTCTTGCAAATGCAGAAATAATAAACAAATAATGCAATAAATAAACATACACATCCTCTACATATGCATGAACAAGGAAAATACAACAGTGTTGACAGGTGGAAATGGTCTAATACGTGGAAATGTGTCATCAGGTGTGCATAACCACAGTATACTCTTAAAAATGAAAGGCTCTTTGGAGTATTGCCATTAGTACAACTTTTGGTTCCCTAAAGCAGTGTTTCTCAGCAATGGTTCAGTAAGACCAAACAGCTCTGCACATTTTAGTTTTTCCTGTTTTCAACACACCTGCTTCCAACACAACTAACCAGCAAATTAACAAGTCTCCTGGGTTAAAGTGAGTGTGTCAAAGTGGGGAAAATGTTCAAATGTGCAGGATAGGGGTCCTCCAGGACCAGAGCTGGAAAACACTGCCCTAAAGCAGTAGTTCTCAGACTTGGAACTGTCCTCTACAAGGCCTACAGCCATTATTTCCTCTATTTAGCAAGTTTTGTTTTAGTTTATTAAATTGGCATTTGCCACATTTTGCAAACACTTAAGTTATAAAATATACATATCAACCATCACAATTTACATTTACATTTACATTTATTCATTTGGCTGACGCTTTTGTCCAAAGCGACTTCCAGGTTCAGGACACAATCAAGCAAAATTTATGGCCATTTAAAGAGTTTTCTGTACTATCATGCAACACCATTACTTTTCTTGTATGAGAAGGATAGTAACAGCTGTTTAAGAAGTGGCTGGAGGGTTATTGAGTCAGGAAAGGTGGGGAATGCGCAAGAGCAGGGTGAGGAGTTTCCTGTCCTTACCATCCTTTCTTAATCTACAAGGGAGCTTAGCACTAATGTAACAGTGAAACAGGCCAACAGATATGAGAATTACTGCAGTGATCATTTTTGTAATTAACAGCCAAAAAAGCAAAAAAAATGTTTATTACATTTGGTTGGTGTTATTTGCTTGAGCAGGTTCTCATGTGCAAGACAAGGGCAATGAAGGGTTTCAGGAGCTCTATTTCCAAATGGGGCTTAGTCTAAGAAGTTCAAGAACTGCTGTGTGTAAATATTGTAAAGGAATTCAAAGTGTGGAAAAAAGGATTTAAACGGTTAAAGAACCTTCCCATAATGTAAAGATTCTATACCAGAAATCCGCATCCAGTACAAGTATCATGGGAATCTTTGTTTAAAGAGGGTGCATTGATAATAATACCCATACTATGTAAAATATCATTGCAATATATGTAAAAAATACACTAATATCTTCAGTATGCAAATCTATTAATACTAGATATTGTTAACAATAAATCATGTGAGTTATGACTGTGCTATTGCAGGGTATAAAAGCATGACAGATCTGAGGACTGATGCTGACGTGGGCCAGTTTTTATGACTCTTTTCAGAATTCTCCACTGTCCACCTACTCATCTCCCACTTCACTAAGCTCAGCTCCAGTTTCCAGTTCTCTTTCTTTTCAGACTTTTCTCCTTCCTACAAAAAATGCAAGCCAATTGCCCATCCAGACATAGTTATAGATTTTTCATCATATTGCAATGTCAAGGAAATCACTAAATAAAGAAACAGCAAACCTAGCTGACTTTCCAGCTAAATGATAGCACTGAATTTACCGCATTGTAAGAAGAAGACTGTATTGTGATTGGCTAATTGTGATGGCTGAGTGTTTTGGGGGTGATGATACGATGAGTCCAGAATTAACGAGCAGGTGGATGAGATTTGCATAAATATTTCTTGGCTGCTTGCTGTGTTTTAAATCCTCAGTTGGTTTATTTGTCTTATGAAAAATGTCTTTCTTAAGATTGCACCAGTGTTGTGTGTTATGGCATGTTTTGTCTGCATTGTAGGTTGCTTTTGTACAAAATCACATAATTAGTAACACTATATCATCTTGAATCACTAAAAATATTAAAAGTATATATTTCATATTAAGACAGAATAAAACAGTTCTTGTTCTTCATGGCTTCACAGACAGAAATGACCAGAAGTGCATGGTTGAATCATTAATCTTTATGCTGAGGGAGAAATCAATTTGGTCACATAGACTGTTGGAAATGATAGCCTTTTTTCCTTCCTGTGATGTCAAGATCTGTGAACGATTCCCCCAAAAATCTCTAGTAATATGGGTGATGAAAAAATCAGGGTGCCATGCCTGGGGGATTTGAATAGATTACAGGAAAGCAATGCGTTTAGAGTACTTTACATGCTTCTATTTCTGCACTGTTAAGTCTGGGAATAGCTCGTTGATTACATGGTATAATCTGCGAGTGAGAAGAGGGAGTAACTGAGGAAGCAGCATGAATCAGAGTAAATCTGGGCATTAAACAGTGAGGGCCGATCAAGGCCCAGCTGGCCATCAGCTTTACGTCCTAGCAATCAGTAAAGTCATGCTCCAGATAGGCTAATGGAGTCAGTGATGGAGCTGCTTCAGCAAAAAAGGTCCACTGAATCAGATTCTGGTTAAAGGCACAGAGCGTTTACCAGCCTTTGTCAACTTCCATTTCATAATGGAGCATCAACTAATACTACACTGAATGAAGAAAGTTGTCTAAGCACTTATAAATGAAAGATAATGCAGAAGAATAATGCCTGCTAGCATGGGAACAGGTTTTGTGCTTCAGATTCAAGGTTTCATGTCACTCCGCAATCAGCACAGTTAGCAAACGGGTTTCAATATACATTTTTACATTTTTGCCGAATATGGGACGTTGGAGTGCTGGACACAGGTCCGGTTTAGACCAGGAAAAGGGGGAAGTTTCGGTGAAGAAAAGGGATAGCACCTTGCTGAGTGACGGACATTTTGAAGAACAAATATTTTCTCAATTTGGCACAGATCCATATAATAAGCGGAATATAATAATATACTATTAGAGCGTCTACTTCCTCTTGGGATTTAGTTTCCCAAAATGGCCGCCTCACAATATGTTATCCTTTGTCTAACTGCTGGCTGTAGCAATTGTGGCATGATCGATGTTTTAGAAGTGAAAGGTAAATTCTAGTGAAAAGGGAGCATTTCTAACCATTAGGCTACCACTGCCCTATTATGGTACCATAAATTACAGCAAATTTTATGTTTACAGTTCCAGAAAAATCAAGTAAATCAGATGTTCTCCTGGTATATAGTACTGCATCCATTGGGGAAAATGCATTAAGAATCAACAGCATGTCTTGTTCAGAGTATGAAAATTGTATTAGAGGTACATTAAAATGTCTCACTAAAGTTTGTCAGGGAATATACTTGAAAAACTTTTAATACAAAACATTCACTAAAATCAAGAGTTTTATGTTTCCACAGTACAATGACTAGCTTGCTTACTAGTGAAATATTACTCTAAAGTCTTTTTGATGCCATCCACAATCAACTAACAAGAAAGTCTTGCATCATGCCAACCACGTTGGCAAACAAACAGCCACCATGGTCATTGTCATCCCCCACCCCCACCCCCACCCATAACAACTATAAAACATTTATGATCACAACACAACAACAAACCCAGACCCTGTGAGGTTTAAAGCTTTGTTGCTTTTTTCACCACTAATGAGTGTGCATCCCTGCAGACATTGGCACGGTTAGGTACCTTTTCAAAATAATGCAAAGATGATTTTTTTAGGAAGCCTGAGAACTTTAAGCAACAAAAGTTTGTGAACCATTATAATGATCGGATTTTTGTGAACTAAGCTTCATGGATAAAAATATAAATTTTTTCTGCATTTTCCCAGTTTTCTCAGCAATGTAGTCATGTCCATTTCCACCCAACAGCTAAGACTCCCCGAATCATGTGAAATCATCAACACTGGGAGGATGAACGCTAGCAAATGCCTCCTCCCATTCATGTAAAATCACCCACCATTTTCTTTACTAAAACATTGGACAGCTGAACTTATTTACATAAGAACGCTAAACTCTAATTGGGTTACATCAGGTAACAGACACCCACGCTGGGTGTTGCAGAGAGAAGTAGCTTCTCAGCATCAACTACCACTTTTATCCCTTGTTTGGTTGTGTGCAGTGTCAAGTGGTAATAAAAAATAACATTGACAATATTTATAACTTGCAAATGTGAAACTGCTGTTGTGATTATTTATCACACACCACAGTTTCCCACTGAACAAAACCACTGGAATGTGACTTCAGCTTATTAACTCATTTGCATTAGAAGCTGTTTGTGTAGTTTTGGGAGACCAGTGTATAATATGATATGTTTAAAAGTCTCTAAAAAGCCTGCTTTTTTGTAGTGGTGGTGATGGTGCTCTTTTTACAACTAATACTGTAGGAACATATTTTTGTAAACCTCTAGTATAAATAAAATTATATACGTATATTAAATATAAACATAAATACTATCATGTGCAAAAGGGTTCTTTGTTGCTTGCAATTATTTTTGCAAGACATCCATACACAGCATGTACCAATGGCAAAAAAAGTATTTGGCAGCCACCAATTCTGCAAGTTGGCCTAATTAAAAATATGAGAGAGTCTGTAATGTTGCACGTCAACTGTGAGAGACAGAATGTAAAACAAATCCAAGAAAATCACATTGTATGATTTTTAAAGAATTTAGTTGTATAAGTGTGCAGAAAATATGTATTTAGCACATATAAACAGGCAAGAATTCTGGCCCTCACAGACCTGTTACTTCTTTTTTAAGAAGCTCTTCTATCCTCCAATCATTACCTGTGTTAATGGCACCTGTTTGAACTCATTATCTGTATAAAAGACACCTGTCCACACCTTCGAACAGTCAGACTCCAACCTCCACCATGGCCAAGACCAGAGAGCTGTCTAATGACACTAGGGACAAGATTGTACACCTGCACAAGACGGGAATGAGCCAGTCTACAACAGGCTGTTGGAGCAATTATTACAAAATGGAATAAATACAGTATCACTGATAATCTCCCTCGACCTGGGGCTCCATGCCAGATCTCACCTCGTGGGGTACAAATGATCTTGAGAACATTAAGAAAACTTGGGACAGCAGTAACAAAGGTTACTATTAGTAACACACTACGTGGGGCCATGTATCATGAGATTTTGGGCAAAAACCTCCTTCCATCAGTGAAATCATTGAAGATGAAACATGGCTGGATCTTCCAGCATGACAATGATCCCAAACACACCGCCTGGGCAACGAAGGAGTGGCTACATAAAAAGCATTTCAAGGTTCTGGAGTGGCCTAGCCAGGACCTCAATTCAATAGAGAATCTGTGTAGTGAGTTTAAAGTCCGTGTTGCTCAGTGACAGCCCCATAACATCACAGCTCTTGAAAAGATCTGCATGGAAGAATGGACCAAAATACCAGCTACAGTATTTAAGTATTGAAGTGAATTTTTGTTATTGCCCAAATACTTATTTTCTGCACCATTATACAAATAAATTCTTTAAAAATTTGATTTCCTGGATTTTTTCTTTTATATTCTGTCTCTCACAGTTCAAGTGAAACTATGATGATCATTATTGACCTCTCATCTCTTTAATGGGACAAAATAATGGGGCAGAATTTGTTGATATATATATGATATAAAAATCAGTGCAAGCAACAAAGAACCCTTTTGCACATGATAGTATTTATGTTACTGAGTCAAGAGTGTACATCTAGACTCTTCACAGTACAGCTAGAGCAGTCATGTACATATGAGTTCTATGGGCATGATTTTAGTAAATATACATAATGGTAACAAAGAGATTATGGCTCAGAGCGCTACTAGGAGTACCTCATTCATGTTGGCTTCCAACAGGTGCTCTTTTGAAAGTAGGCATGAGTAAAGAGTCCAAAAAAAGGGAGATAACAAAGGCATTCTGTATAGGAAGAATAT
>JBBIGC010000001.1:31153233-31165951 GCA_037576955.1 Lepidarchus adonis
TCTCTCTCTCTCTCTCTCTCTCTCTCTCTCTCTCTCTCTCTCTCTCTCTCTCTCTCTCTCTTTCTCTCTCTCTCCCCCTTTCCCCACTTGAGCAGTACTACTCAGGAAATGAGTTTGTTTATTGGAGGTTTTGTGTATCAACCTTGGCCTAGTTTGATCTACAGCCCAGTGCTGCTCTTAACGTGAAGGTGGTCAGTTTGAGTAGATGACTAATAGCACGAGTGCCACGTCTACTCTTAGACATAATTACTCAATGAGCTGTGTCGTTGCCTTCTTTCCACATGTCTCTTCCTGCTGTTTTTCTGTGTTGCAGATGATCCTGTAAAGTGGAAATGCAAATGGATGCATATACACCAGGGAAAGTTTAGAGACATTTGGCTTTTTCAAAGCATTATGCTATATTCATCAGTTTATGATAATGTAAGATAATAAACACCAACTAGCTAGGAAAGCAATATCAGACTTTTGGGAACGCTTGCACAGTTGAGTTCCTCGTTGTACTGTTGGTACTCACCAGCACTCAAATCCTTAATTGTTTAAACCCCATTTGGACTTTCAAGAGCTTTAAACAATAGCTTGGAAAGGATATATCTACATTATTATTCAGGCAAAACCTGCTCTACACACCAAAGAATACACTTTGATGGCAAAAAACACTTATATTTTAGCAAAATATAACCTTTTTTATTTTAACACAAGAGTGACAGTTTTTCTGTTACTATTTCTAGATCATTGTAATTATTTGCGCTGTTACTTAAGCAGATAATTGTAATCACAGTGAACTGGGTGTCTTTTAATCATTTGAGGGCAAAAGCTTTACATGCCAGAATGCAGAAAACTAGTAAGACAGTCTATGGGTGGTGTAACACCTTTAGAGGGCATGTGAGTAATGTCTGTTTATTTGAGGTCACACTGCGCCTGTCATTATTTGGGAAATGCTTGGAAACAATATAGCCAATGAACTTTTACTTCAATCGTTATCAATAATGAATAAATAACGATAAAACTATATGGCATTTGATCACTGCAAATGCGTTATCAGATGAGGCCTAACTTGGCAGAACTTGAAATATAGGACAATTAAACATTTGGCTACTCTTTCACAAGATGGAAAGGTGTCCATAGACAGATCATATCGTTATTGTGGAGCTTGCTTTAATATAGACATGTTTCAAACTGTCCTTTTCATGGCTGACAGCTGCAGCGCACTTGACCTTTGTTTGCTTAGCTGCACTGCGGCCACAAACTCCAAGTAGCTTGTCCTGTAGCTCTGGGCTCTACACTCATCCATGCTGTGTAGGGCAGGAGCTTCTGGCAGCACATAAGCAATTTACTCTTGTTGACTAAAGCAAAAGCTGTTTGTTTGCTGTTGGGGTATATTGAGTCTGTAAGGATGTTTGTTTTTATCTCCCCGGGAACGGGGAGAGATTTAATTCATTTAGAGTACTATTAGACTGTTCCATTTTGTAATTAAAACTAGTAAATTAAATGCAAGTCTGTCTTAAATGTCTCCAAAATGTCTTCAACTTCTTCTCCTGTCTGAGTAATTTCTCCAGGGGGGGCAACATGGATGGATACCTTAAGAGGCTTTTATGGACACTGAGATATTATTAAAACCTCTGGCACGAAAAAGAGGGTCAAGAAACCTTAGATAAAGATATGCCATGGTGGGTGTCACGGGTTTGGCCAACCCGAACGGCGAGGAGTGTTGATGAGATGACAGGCAGACGTGCCAGTCAGCCCGCTGCAGACTTGCCAGCTCACCAGATATTTTATGCAGTATTTGACCCTTCCAAAGTTGCCCTAGCCCCTGCGTTCCTCCCCGCCTCCCCACCCCAGCTGTCTTTGGTTGGCAAGCATGTGTAGCCTTCTTTAACTGCTTGTTTGATGTCTCACGCTGGCCTGTAAAGGAGAGGGGGCCGCGTGTTCCCCTCGGGATGGGGAAACAGCAGGCAGAGTCAGGACAGGTGTCACTCACGAATATTCACACTGAGATTTGCAGCATTGCAATAGCTATGCAGTGTTAGACACACGCCTCATAAAGCTTGCTGGTGCACAGCACACACTTAATGCTGCTGTCTACAGCTGAGAAAGCATGCTTAGCAAGGTTAGCTGCATTTTTATCATGGACTTGATACAAAGCATTTTAGCCTCTTCATGCAGAAGCAATAAAATTTTAGTTTAAGCACAGTCAGTCATATTGCTGAGCCAGTAATGCGTATCCCAGATGTGTAATAAGAGAACTAGGGTTAATCTAAATATATAGTATATACAGGGGTCCTCGATTTATGTCGGGGTTTTGTTCTTCTGAGTGCGACATAAGTCGAATGTCAGCGGAAGTCGGAACTCATGCATATAGCTCACAACGGTCTCTCTTGCCGTATTACTGTAAAGCATTTCGTAGCTGTTCAACTGCATGTGCTGCCTCCCGCCACTACTCCCAGTAAGCAACTCTTTCCACCTATTTTCACCCGCATTACCTTTTTTCCTGCACCAGACACTACATAGTCCACAATGCATTGCTCCTCATGAAACACGCCAAATCCCACAACAACTTGAAGCACAACATAGCATGCATATAGCTAACACCAGTCTCTCCCACTGTATTACCGTAAAGTTTCTTTACAAATGCACCAGGGTGGGGGGCTGCGTGAAACGCTATTTCAATACACTGTGTACTGTGTATACGGCTGTATTGACAATAAAAACCTCTTGAATCTTGAAACTTGAATCTTCATCTGTGTTCTACTTCTGTTTGTGCTGCCAACTCAACCTTTCCACCCATAATACCCACCTACTTTCCTGCACCAGACACTACACAGTCCACAATGCATTGCTTCCCATGAAACACACCAAATCCCACAACAACTTGGAGCGCAAACAGTGTAATTATTCTTTTTCCTTAAGGAGCTTGTGACGTAATCACGAACCATCGTGTGTCGAGTACCATGTAACTCGAGGACCCCCTGTGTGTGTGTGTGAGTGTGTGTCTGTGTGTCTGTGTGTGTGTGTCTGTTTGTGTCTGTGTGTGTGTGTGTATATATATAAAACATTGACTGTCAATTATTCTTGTAAACTAATCAACAAATAATCAATTACTTTGCTTAAGTGTAGATTATAAAAGTAAAATACACAAGGCATTTGTACAGCCTTTTTCAATAAAACAATGTAAAACAAATGTTGAATAACAGCTTAATTCATATCATGCTTTGTTGCATCCATTGTGTTGCTTTATTTAATGCATTTACATCAAATCTGCCAATAACTTTGATCTACTATTAGCAATAGGTCAAAATAATATTAATGCTAAAGCTCTGATGGAACTTTAACCTCTCTAGACAAACTGTGTTTTAATAGGTTTGTAGAAGTTTTCTATTGCCAAATAATGTACTGAATACTGTGATGGAACGAAGTACCCGATGTTCAGTCATTTTTCAAAGTAGCTGCTAAATACTTGTAATTAAAAATATGGCTCAAAACATGTAACATTGTGATCTTTAGTGATTTATGTAAGGGTAACACTGAGTCACTGACAAATCACTTGCAGTGTGAGCTTTCTGCCCTCAGGGAGTAGCTGTAGTTTATCTTGTCTGAACACCAGCATGAAGGGAAAGCTGTTTACTGACCATTCTGCTGTTTCAGAATCTACTGTTGGATGTTTTCTTTTCAGCTGATTATGGTTAAGGTTAAGAAAAGCTAAGTCAGTCTTGTATGTGATCTACTCTATTCTTTGCTTTAAGAAAATGCTCCCAGAATTAATTCAGCCATTATTGTTCTTTTGCTTTTGCTACCCACAGATGTGAAGCTACTGTATTTTTTGTATTAGTCAACAACTTGCAATTGTCAGCTTTATTGATATTGTCAAAAATACGTTCAGACCTAAGGAGGACTCATCATCCGTTTCAAAGTTCAAGCAATTCTTAATTTCTGATTACACATTATGTCAAACTGGGGAAAAAATCTCAATCTTCCAAGCCTTTATTTCACGTAATTAGTTCCTTCCTGCATAACACCATAAAAGTCTCATTTAAGAAAGCAGCAGAAGTCAACTGATAACACTCCCTCTGTGTAATTAATGGCCTCAGCCATGAGCCGCTGAGCTGACAATGAAGCCGCACTGTTCTGAATGAGCACTGAGGGGGGGAGGCTGAAGCATTGCATTTGCAAGCCATCTGCTTCCATTTCAGCATTCGCTCTGTTTGTCATATGTAGGGGATCCACTATTTGCAGCCAATGCTGCCAGTTCCAATGTCTGACTTTTTGTCATTTTAGATCACTTAATTAATTTGAGTCACTGTGCAGCTGGGGTTTGATCTGGAGGTTCACAGCACTCCCATTTTTTCCAGGAGAGCAGAGATCAGCCTAGCACTGACATGCAAAACCCTTATATATCTTTCTAAATGTGCTACAGATAAGGTGGGCTCATCTGCAGACTTTTTCAGTTTAAAACTGGGCTTTCTGTGCACCTATTAAGACCGATAATGGTCTGTGTGAGTGAGCCCAGCTCAGTCGTGCTCCCTGCTCAATTTTCACCCTTCTAACAGGCAATCTCCTCCTGATACTCCCCATAGGCCCTCCTCCAGGATTGAGTGCAGGATCTTGGTTTGGAATCTGGGTTGCGCAGCCCTTCAATCAGAGCCATGCCTTGTATCGGATTGCATGGTCTGCACATAACATCCGCTCTGACCTGTGGGTTTGTGCCATTGGATTAGATAAGGAGGGATCCAGAGTGAAATTTAATGATGTTACCTTGCAGGCTCAGACACTAGCAGTGTCTATCCCATGTATTTTTGGCATTTAAATGACCTTAAAAATGGTTGCAGGTGCCTTCGCTTTCGCCTACAGCCAGAGAGGGTGGAACTGAAGTCCATGGAGAGAGAGAATTGATTTGGGTGCGATTGCCAGCCTCAGACGTCACCCCTAATGCATTTTCTTAGCTGTTTACATGCAAATAATGAAAGTAAATAATGGAAGCATTGCATAGTGCAACTGCATTGACCCGTAAAGCTGGTGGGGGAACATATCCACTCACTATGTGAAGCTAGTTCGATCTGACAGGGGGGAAAATAATGGTAAAATAAAAAAATAAATGAAAAATACATATACATCACCTACAGTTGTGCAAGGTCCATCTTGTGGGACACAGTTTGTACAAACTACAGCTTTAACAGCAGTAGCTATACATAGCATGTATTTCTTGATAACCTGTTTTTTTTTGTACAGCGCTTCATATAACCCTTAGCTGTGTACATGCAAATAATGAAAATAAAAGCATTGGATTATGTAAGTACAATGACATTTGGAGCTGGTGGATGGAAAAATATGTGCATGACATGCAGTTAGTTTAATCTGACAGGAAGAAATATACAGTGGTGCTTGAAAGAAATGTGTTGCATATATTTTTTTCAGTAAATACCTGACCAAATATAACCATTTTTGTTTAATTTGTTTAACTTAAAAGTCAGAGGACGTATTAGGTTACATTCTTATAAAATACAGAACATTTTAATGGTTGCGCAAAATTTTAAGCACCATGTATATTGCACATAAAAAAACACTTCATCTGACCATATGGTGGAACATGTAATGACCAACACCATCTGCCTAATACTGTGTAGGTCCCCTTCATGCAGTCAAAACACCATTGACATTTTAAACCACAAAAGCTATTCTGTGGCATTGAAACAAATCGGTTATCCTTCACTCCCCACATGCATCAGTGAGCCTTGGGTGCCCATGACCCTGACCACTTGTTCTTCCTCAAATCACTTTAGGTAGGTACTAACTACAGCATGCTGTGTCTAGCCATCATAATAAGGCCCTTGACTTGCCTATTGTTCTTGCTTCCAGCACATCAACTTCAAGAACTGACTGTTCACTTATTGCCTAATATATCCCACCCCATCATGACAGGTGCCATTGTAATGAAATGACATGATAGTCAGTGTTTTTCACTTCACCTTTCAGTGGTGGTGAGGTTATGGTTTTTATGTTATACGGTTATTTTAAAACAGTGCCGTTCCCTGGAGATTTTTTCTCCTGTCCTATTGCATTCCACACTAATATTTAGAGTTTCATTGCTAGTTGTGAAGCTGTTAGTTTTCCTGCAGTGTCAGTGTTTGTTATAAATAATTTCAGCAAAATAAATGAACTTGGCAGACCACAATTCAGAAACATTAGTCACCAAGAAGAATCAGCTTGGTGCATGCAAACTCCCGCAAGAACAAAAAAAAACCTTGAGATGCTGATGTGATTTTTTTCTTTTCCAGAGATTTATAGCAATAGATATAAAAACTAAATAGCCAAGTGCATTATACATAGCAAGTTTATGAATGAAAAGTTTGTGCCATGATTTGAACGTTTGTTTGTGTGTGTGCCTTGTGCCCATACTCAGCTGGGATTGGCTCCAGCTTCCCTGCTCCAGTGGTTTGGACAATGAATTAATGAATGTTGGCAAAGCAGTATGTTTCCTGTTAAATCATATATGTATATTTCTGATTATATTCCCCAGGCACCAGCCTGAGCTCTTCGCATATTTGTGATTGTTCTCATCAAATGATTAAATCAGTTGAATATCATATGTAATTGCTTTTTTAATGAACTTCTCCTCATTTTGTTCTGTGTTAAATGTGAAACATTTTTAGATAAATTATCTTTGCTGGACCCTAAATTTAGCAGAGACATTTGTTAATGAAATATTCCTGGTTATTCTAGGTACGACACTATCACAAATCAGTGGGAGACAGTATCCCCCTTGCCCAAGCCTGTACACTCAGCTGCAGCCACAGTCTGTGGAGGGAAGATCTATGTGTTTGGAGGGGTGAATGAGGCTGGCCGCTCAGCTGGGGTACTGCAGTCATATGTGCCCCAGACCAATGCATGGAGCTTCATAGAATCCCCAATGATAGGTAAGGACATGTTTCACCTCTCTGTCTTCTGTTTACCTCTGAACTGCTGTAACTGTATATGAGTGTGTTAGCACTGTTAGCATTGCGTTTAAAGAAGTAGTTCATGAATTTCTAAGTGTAGCACATGGGCAGGTACTATGGATAAAAAATCCAATGTGTCTCCCTGTACTTAGAAAATAACTCACTTATAATGTAGTCCAATGGGCATCTACCCACTGATTTCTGGTGTGTGTTATGAGTCTTTTTTATTTTCTTATTATTATTATGAACAGATATCTGATATTGATGTTAATATACAAAGCATATTGAAATTAAACAGCAGGTGCCCTTTATATTGTGTGATTTTTTAAAATATAAATGTACCAGTAAAGGTTCCAAATTGACTAAGAATTTCATTGTTTTTTTACTAAGAATTGAGAATGTTTTTGTTTTCTCATGTTACTATTTTGTTTGTTTGTTTAATTGCAACCATGTACAGACCATGTGTTAGGGCCTACTGTGCTAGGTTCAGCTGGGGCTAGTTCTGTGCTCTTTTAGGTAACAAGACATTACTGTTAATTCTCTATACTCAGGAAAAAATCAGACGATCAACTCTATGTTAAAAGTGTAGAGTGAGTGCAAGTGCAGTGACCTAGATGGCAGTAAAGTGGCATCATCAATGCATAACTTGTGGCAAATTCAGCCTATAGATGCAGGTTACAAGATAAGGTGTTTAATCAATAAAAAAGGAAAGTTACCTTTTGCACATTAGGGGTAAAATACTGTAAAGTTAAAATAAAACTGTCAGCAATACTTGAGGCTCCCTTATACTATCCTTATAAGCTTATAAGGTAGTGAAACACATTTAATGTTTTTTAACTGTTCTTCATAAGGAAGGCTTCGTTTAAAGTGTTAGCATGAATAATCATGATGTGAGTGCAGGCAGTCTCAATGTCATCTTTCATAAAATTATAGACCTCCAAGCTATCAATTTGCTACAATACCAATCATTGGAGGCCTAATCAAGGGTAACATATCTTTGACGAAAGATTCTCCAATGAGTGTGGAGCTCTCTGCTCTATTTTTCCTCTTTCCAGTTAAGGGGCTTTTCTGATACACTGTAGGAGTGAATAAATCATTTAAGCTAGAAGAATACACAGATTTTTGCACTTTGTAGCACATTTTCTGCCCTTTTGCTTGGATTCACACAGTGCAATTACATAATTCAGCTTATGGACAAGCAGCTTTTTCCATTTATAGATGTGAAAATGTTGTTTCTACTCTGAACTATATCAGATGCATTTACACCATACAGTTCTCCTTTTAGCCCTTTATTTTGTAGGTGGAAATGTGTTAGCCTCCAATGAAATGCTTACTTCAGATGAAGAAATCCAATAAGTTAACACTGTTCATTACAGTATGTAATAATGTGCATATCAAACCATCTAATAAAGTTCACAGTACAGGCCTTAGACATGGTGTATGACTGATGAAGCCAAAGTAGGTAACTAATATTAACGCGATACTGCTTCATTACCCTGTACTGGATTTCAAAGCGAGAGACTTGCCGTGCCAGCATTTATGCCCTGGAACCAAGTAATGAACTGATTAATAGGGTTTGTGTGACTAATGGTATGTAAATAACGCAGCACATTCTGGCAGGTCAAGTGAGGCCTGTGCAAAAGGTTAAAACACACAGCTCTGACTCTTACCCGAATCAGGTTACATCCCTTTTAAAAAGGCTGCACACAGCAGCACAGCTCACAGCCAGAAAGAGCAAGGCATGACAGAAGCAAATGCAAAGAGATACACACATGACACTGTGCCAAAAGCAAAATTATGAGGGTTTTTTGCAGAAAACTGAAACAATTGACTGAAAATTGAAGGACATTTAAAACTTATTTCAATCAATTTTGTTTCAACGTAGGAATCATTCAGATTGCTCTTAAATTTTTACAGTATAGTTGCTCTGTTCTGCTGTCTTTTTATTGCTTTTTTAAACATTTTTTTCTATTTATTCTTAGTCTTTAAAATGTATAATCTTAACATATACATTTATTTTTAATTCTTTAAAAAGTGTTTTTAACTTCTCTTAATATTTCATCTTTTTTGTAGTTGTTGAAATTATTGTACAGCACTTTGACACTTGTTTTTTGTTTTTGTTTTTTGGCACTTGTTTTTTAAATGTGCTATATAAATAAATATGACAACTAAACAGAGACATTTAATCATTAATAGAACATGATAGAAAATGTGTTATTGCAAATAACATCATAACTATGATTTGGCCACAGGCACATGCCAGAGGCAATAACACAGAACCTCAAGTGCTTTTATACAGTTCCGCAGAAAATAAAAAGATCAATTAAAGTAAACATTTCAATTTTTTTGCCACACTCTTAATTTGAATGTGTCATTTTAAGTAAATGCCTACTTTCACACAATTTGGGTCAATTCTGCCTGTTTTTAATACATACATGTATCATTTCATTTATGCAGAGATTAAACCTCTGTCACTACAACAGATTTCTGTCAATTAGTCTTTATCATGACTTCTTTTCTTGTATCCACCCTGCTGAGTTGTGCAGATGCAACTTCATGGCACTTCACAGGGTTCCCAATTGTCTTGCACTGAGTGTGAGATGGAAAGATGGTGACCATCCCCCTGTCGACAAACAGAAACGCAGCCTCTTTTGTTAACTAATAATTTTCCATCTGACAGTTTCCTGCTTTAATCCCTGTTTATGTGTTAACCCTGAGAATTGACATTAATATTGAAAATTTGCTTATTCCATTTGGATATTTGGGCATTGATTGAAATGAATACATACAGAGGAGTAAAAAGATGCAAAGAACAGTTTTGGGGGAAATGACACATTTAGTGTGTCTAAGTCAACTCAGCACGTGTTCCCACACCAAATGTGTTCCACACAACCTGTGTCAATTCTAACACCTCTTTTTAGCATGCAGAAAAGTACTTAGTGCTGTTACTTAGCAACCACTGGTCATCTTAATGACACAGGTATGGCAAAAAAAAATGCAGATTGTGCTGTTATTTCATGAAATAATCATAATTTACTCACAATAATCATCACTTCACATTCATATACATTGTCCTGAACAGATACATATTAAGATCACTAAAGGGCCAGTGGCTAAGTTCAGAGTGTGTATTCCTGGGTTGCACCTTGAGGAGGACTGGTTCCAATAGAGCGGTGGTGTGGAAGAGCAGACTTGCTCTGCTGATTACTGCTAAAGTGCTCATTCACCCACAAAGGGCTCTAGTAATGTCAAGTGGTGCAGGTATGCTTGAGCAGACAAATAATGAAGTGTCTGAGGCCCTGTGGCTGTGTTCGAAATGCCTGTACATCACTTCATTTAGTCTTATATGTACCTGCTTTGGGGGTTAGACTGCGTTTATTTAGATATATTTTTGCACTACAGACCATTTTTGGCCTGAAGGTTCTGTGTGGAGCTTCAGCTATGTCATCCATGGCATTTCCCTGCTTACAAACCAGCCGGCGGCTTCGATCCAGAAATATAGTAGTGACTCACAAAGAACTGATATGAAACATTTATAAACTTTCTCTGTACTTGTTTCTGTTAAGTTCAACCTGACGTAGACACAGATAAGCAAAGTGTGTATCTTTGTCCAGAAAATGATGTACTTTTATATCACATAAAGCATCACCCTATTTGTTATTATTGTCCAGTCATTTTCACATAGTTTCCCTCCTAAACTGCTTCAGCATGTATGTAGGCCAACACATTTCCTATATTTATATATATATCTCATGACTACATTCTAGTAGTTACATAGCTTACATATTACTAATACATAATTACATCATAATAATAACCAGATAATGTATAGTCATTATCAGTGTAACTGTTTTGCAAGATCTGGCTAGAACTCTTATTCATTCCTTAAAAATATTTAAATTCAACCCGTTCACAAGCTTTATAAAATTCCTCTCATATAAAAATAAAACGCTACATTTATTTATATGCACACTGTTTTATAGATGCGTTTAAAAAGAAGGACATAAGGACACATATATAATGTAAACAACCTGTTGGATGGTACATATTATTAATATGAATATATATTACAATGGTATCAGTATGTTAACTTAGAGATAACCTCAGTAAAATAAAAAACACTCATTTAAAGGGTTTATGTCGCCATACTGTGACCACTTGACTGGTCAAGTGCTTTTCCTCCAGCACTGTGGACCTGTACTTTTCTGTGCTGCTGATTATGTGCCCTGAATATGATGGAGTTATTAGGGTGCTGTGATAAGTGCCCAGCAGTACAGATAGACTTAGATAGACCCTAGAGGATATTTCTAGCTGTTGTCAATATGGTTCATAAACTGGACTTTTTTATGTATTATTTGACTTAATAAACAACACAAAAAAACAACACATTTCTGTATATCCATTTCTTCATAATATAGCAGTTTAGAGCCCCAATTACATATGTCAAAAAAACCAAAATTCTTTAATTGTAAGGAAAAAAGGAAGTTGGAAAAGGGTCACATATAAGACTTAGTAGAATTCAAGATTCCAAGTTTAAGAAATGGTGTCAGACTGTCCAGATACAAATGTACAGTGCAGTAAGGTTGAATAGCGTTTCTCTAGGACCTGTGGTGCAACATAACAGTACATACAGTGCATAACTGACATCACAGTGCTTTGACAGTAGACATACAGTAACACAACCTAACATGACATATTGGGCTTTTACGCCAGTTGTTTAGTGCAGATCTGCTTCTTTACGTTAATTTGAAACGATATTATCAGAGGCAATGATTAAAACTAGAGCTGATCATATACAATTACATAAAGAGTTATGCAGTTATTTACATTGTATTCTCACTTATTTCCATATTTTTTCTGTATATAGTACAAATGCATAGCAAGGAATGTCTTTGCATCTGTCAGGAGAAACTAAGCTAAGAGAAGCTGTGAAATTGTAATAAAAGATTTTAATCCAGAAACTCAGGACCATAACCAGAGAATGTCAAACAATGAAGAAACAATGCTCAGTAATGTCAGGCAAGGCAAAACAGGAAGTAGAACTTTCTGCTTAAATAGATTCAGGTGAGCGAGATCTGTCTTGGTTGGCTTCTCTCCAAGAGCTGGAGTGGAATTCTGGCGGTGGAGTAGGTCTGACACTCGGCTGATTTTTATAAAATTCCAGTCCCTTCAACGTAAAACACAAAAATGATATGGTTTAAAATCATTAAAGCTGTTAGTGAGAGATAATTCAAATCAAATGATAGCAGGCTTTAATTATCACCAGTGATAACGGAAAACAAGACTGATCTTGGTCATTATATTATAAGCCCAAAGATGCAACATTTCCGTTACAATTCAAAAGCAATTAGAAAACACAGTGGAGACCGTATTGCTCCAGCATACATTGAACTGTGCTTCAGCTCCGTGGCAGCTTGTCTCAGGGCCAATGGGTCTCACTCAAGGCGGGGGAGTTAGTGATGTGTTTAATGTTGAATATACTCCCTGTCGTCTCGGCCGCTCGTGTCACCGGGGATTGGCTCTGCAACAGCAGCAGAGACTGTGGAATGACCAGCTGCACCAGCCACTAGTCAGCTCATTGTGTCAGACAGGCAGGACGTCGCTGTGGGAGGCGACCATGCAGCGTGGCCTAATGTTATTTATTTAACATGTAAATAAACCCGCTGTGGAGTGAGTGGCCTCCGGGATAGCTGGTGCATCAGAGAGCGGAGAAATGACTCTAGTACACAGTGGGCCTTTGGGGGGGAGGGGGTTGGGTTATGGAGAGGGAAAAAAACTTTGTTTAACTG
>JBBIGC010000001.1:31194446-31221080 GCA_037576955.1 Lepidarchus adonis
CACACACACACACACACACACACACACACACACACACACACACACACACACACACACACACACACACACAAACACATGTAGGGCCAGGATGTCACACAACAGCACTAACAATTGTCTCTTTCTTCTCACACTAACAAGCTCCTGTACATCTCTCTAATTATGCAGGTTTCCGTTGTTTCTACAGCCTTTCCTCACAGACAAATGTTCCCTGCTCACCCAATATCTTCCAAAGGCATCAGTGTAACAGCACCTTTTATTTTACTCTATCATGTAGAGGCTCAAAACAGGAAATTGGTTTTGCAGTCATACTGCGGGGGAAAACAGCTGGACCAGGGAGAGTTGGATAGTATGCATGTTGCACAGTGAATTAATAGCAGGCAAAGGGCAGACGTTCTACTTATAGACAGAAAATGTCAAGCCTCTGATTAAGTCTGAGATGCCAGCGCTGAGTTTGGGTGCTTCACCAGTGCATCCTGTCTACTGAGGATGATGAATATATTCTTAAAAATGAAGATGCCAAAAGGTTTTTTTGAAGACCTAATGTGGAGGAATTTAAAAAACTCTCAAGAAACTCAGCACAAATTTTCATATAGATTTTTTCCCAATATGTTTAAGCATTACTTGGTAAAATGACGTAATTAGCTTAGGGTCATTGTCTTGCTGCATGACCCACTTTCTCTTGTGATTCAGTTCACAGACAGATGTCGAGATATTTTCCTTTAGAATTTACAGATATACTTCAGATATATTGATTTAATGGTCTCCTGTAACTGCTCTTTTCTAACTCATTTATAGAAAATGGTCTTTGCGCAGCTACTAAATATGTTTTTTCCAGGGTGACACTGAAGTAATGAGTAGTGACAAAAAATTGCTCTATTTTGTGAGGATAATTGGTAATTGATTTATTTCTTTTTTATTTATTAAACTCTGGCCTCTAATAATCACCACATTAACCCATAACTTCTACCTAGTCCTGCTGCTAAACAACTGTCATTTTTGGTAAAAAAAAAAAAAAAACCTGAACATCTCAAGATAATCCATAACAGATTCTTAAAATAAAGAGTAAATGGAATTTTTTTAAAGAATGTGGAATGTTTTCTAGTTTTCTAGGGGTCTGTAACTTCAGAGCTGCACAGTGAACTCCACTATAAGCAGCTTGTTATTGGACTCTCCAGCTCAGGGTGAGCTGTAACGAGCTGGAGTTAAGGCTTTACAGTCAGAGTGAAGAATGAATGATCACACTCTCCAGTTCGAGTGTCAGGGTGAGCTTCACTACTGAGCTAGTGAGCAGGTTCTCAGAGCTTCAGACTTTAGTTATAAAGAGCTAGTGATCAGCCTTTACAGTCAATCAAGTGAGCAATATAAAGCGGGTATTTTTTATTTTATTTTATGTCCTATATATATTCAAAAGTGTGGAATATATGCTGAAAGGTTTTTGCTAAAAAAATAATACTGGCTATTTCAACTGATTTTTGAATATGCATTTATTTCACTCTGGATGAGCATAATGCTTATGTGACACAGGAGGAAATGCCAACATTTTTTCACAAATTGGTTATATTTTTTCTTATCCCATTAAAAATAGATGATACTGGTAAATATGCAGATTGTACCAGATTGGCACAAGATCAGTAGCATCAGATTTCAGTTTATAAAAAAATCTTATTCTGTTTGCTTCTCTCATGAACAAATGGAGTTCCAGTCTACAAAAGCCTCCACACTTATAATAAGCTTTTGGACTACTCTTAGTTAAATGATTCCAAATCTAATTGAGACTTAAAGTTGTGATTGTTATCAACTATTTAATAGGCAGTTGATGAGAAATGGATTTTTTTTTTGCCTTTGTAGTATTTCCCACCTTTGGGGAATTGAAAAAAAGAAACTGTCTTATCGCTTGTCTGCTGGAGAGTTAACAGGAACATTCACAGTTGTGCTGGAGCTGTAAAAAAGGAGAGTGAGTGAGCACAAAGTAAAAGCAAAAGCTTAGAACCATGAAAAATGATTGGCAAGAGATGACAGCCGCAGCAAAGATTGGTGTGGTATGTGGAGTGATGTTATTGGACGGAGGATAAGAGGGGTAGAGGGGGAAAAAGCAGAAAACCTGATAAAAAGTGATCACACAGAGAGAAATGCCTCACAGAGAAACAGATAGAGAGAGGAAGAGGGAGATGGGAGGAAAAAAGAAACTTGTGGAATTATCCATCTGTCCATTTGAACAATGCATGTTGAATTCCCCAGACGGGACAGAGTTGGAGAGCGAAAATACAGTTAAAGAGGAAAAGAAGAGAAAGACCAAATTTGGGAAATAATAAAGGGTGGTAAATGAAGAGGAAGAAACTCACGAAGCATAAAACCCATTCTGGCCCTGCTGACGTGTATAAAAGAGGTGAGGTTAACTCAGACTAATCAGAGTGCTGAGGCTCATCTGTGTCATTACTAAGCCCACATCTGTTTCAGCATCTGTAATAGCTCTATTAGCACTTTTTCTGAATTTCAATAAAGTTGTACAAGATTAAAAGCACATCAGATTTAACAGTGTTCAACTTGCATGATTATACAATTGCGATTCAGAAGAGAAGCATGCAAAGTTCATGTTTTGACTAACACTGATTCTGGTTGGCATTTAAGGCTTAACATAAGGGTAAGCCCCCTTGACCTTGTGAATGTTGGAAATTTGTAATTGATGATGGAGTTATAATTAAAGTGGTTGTATTGCACATTTACTTGCATTTTATATAATTTTTGTGTGGTTTATGCACTCAAATCAGTAACTTGTGTTAACATGAACATTTTCCAACCTCTCTATAGACTTACACTCTTTATGCTATAGTTTCTGTACCTTTATGGGATGTAAACCTCCTGAAATGCCTGAATGGCTGGCAACACTGAAATACTTCTATGAATGGTTGGTGCCAACATGCTCTAAACTGAATAGTGGGATTTATGCATATAAATGTTTTTTTTGTGACATGTATTCAAAACAGGCTTTTTGCAACTCACTTATTGTCAGGTTTGGTAAACAGGAAGTATTTGCAAGGACGTTTATTAAACTCAAAACAGACAGAGATACAGGCTAAATGCTAATCAGTCACTTGTATCACAATGTAAGGTAAGACAAAGCAAGACAATGAATAGAACCACATAGAACCATCGGAATAGCTTAAAAACAAGACAAAATAGAAAACACCTGAGGAAAGGCATGGACATGCATTGACCACAGCTGTGACATACAGGGTGGGGCTAAGGAAGGACACAGACATAAATAAAACTCTATCAGCTTCATGAACAGACAAAAAATAAAAGGAATGGAGGCCCCTATCATGGGCATATCCTGATATGTTTATGGTTGATATGCACTGGAAAGAGTAAAATATTGTTAAAGCTAAGCGATAGTTATGTAGTACCTGTTGTATTTGAATAAATTAGGATTCTCCATGACATGGACTATTTAAACGTACAGGAGTAAGAAATGGAGTAATGTGAAATGTGAGGAACAATGTAAAATTTCATGTCTATCCATTCAAATATGAATGATTTCATTAATGAGAATGTTCTGTGCCCTACAAAGCAAACAGCTCTGTTATATTTATAGTGTTTGTCCATGTGCACGTGTGCATGTGTGTATGTGTGTATGTCATTTATTATTCACGCTTCCTGGATATTCATTTCGTAAAAGCTCCAGGCAGGTGGCCTCATCAGTATGACTCAGCCATTAGAGAAGAGAAAGGCCAGAACACTTTCTACACTGCACATAATGCAATGCTGACAATAAACAGGGTCAAAATCATGAAGGTAGAATATTGCCCTTTTTTTATTCGCTCTGTTTCTCATCTTGTTTTGCACTAAGGGGGTGTGACTGCACCACGTCTAGCAAGAGATGAACTTAGTCACAGAGCTCCCGAGAGGCTCGGAGCCTCAGCTTCTATTTGGCGTTGCCTTTTTCTCAAATGAAGACGGCAAGAAATCTGGCTATTGAAGAGTTGCCCTTGGCAGGAACTCATTGCCTTCTAAAGATACATGCTTCTGTCTGCTGAATGAAAGGAAGAAAGAAAAGTAAATGTCCTTCAGTCTGTAATTACAGGCAGAACAGAATGTCCCCTTAAAGAGAGGCTGGCAAACAATTACCGTGTATTAGAGCATGCAGCACACTGAAGCCTTGCCAGAATCCCTATTGTTCTCAGCCTGTTTCTGGGCTGCCTGGCCTACACTGTGGCTCACAGGTTCTGAAAAACATCTCTTCATCTAATCACACCACACTCAAAGTCCTGGATTTGCATGGTAAGAAATTAGCATGATATATTATACTTAAATATTTATGATTACATTACAGTTCCTGACATTTTAGATTTCAGAATTTCAGAAATAACCTGATATTAAAAAATACATACATATGAGGAGTGGTTTATTTAAGTATTGCTAATTGTTTAGTAAAGCTCAAATTAGGCATTTATAATTGGTTAATTTAGTAAATAAAGCATTATTCATTATATCCTTTACTGGCACATGGCTAGATAGCGGCTATGTAATGACTAATAATTGCATTGTTAGGACTAATAATGAATAACTATTAATTTGTTAAGACCCTGTTTTGTAAATTATTAAGCATGTAGATTCTAATCTGTGAATAATTGTGAATATTTTATTCTTATAGAGCTCTCTGAATCATAGGACTTGTGTACATGGCCATGCTGGTACATACAGCTTAGCAAAAGTGAAACCAGGGCAGGATTTAGACTATCAGGGGTTCACTGCTTTCTACTCCATCTATTTCCAATTAAAAATTGAACAACATTGCAAAACATGATTAGCACTACTGAGGGTCTATCAGGTTTCATGATACATATAATGCCCCCAGGGTGCTTTTGAGAGTGTTGAAACAGCCACAACAAACCATCAACCAGACCTGCAATATCTAGACATGTACAATTACTTGCTCAACTTTCCTATAATGGACAGTCTTTCAACACCTACAAAGACTGGAGGAAACCAATGAAAGACATTTTGATTTGTCAAGATTATTTAGCTCATCTTCTTCATCTTGGGCTACACCCCAAACTGCATAATACCATACTAAATAATGTGTAAAATAGTAAACAGCAATTATAAGTACCGGTAATGTGAAGTATAGAAGGCTGTGGTTTGGGGCGCAGCAACAGTTACCATTAACATTAGCAGTGTAATGTAATTGGCGATCCAACTTGTACAAAGCATCTGTATAACAAAAATGCAGACAACCAACTTCCAGATTAACCTTAATGCAACTATATGAAAGCTTTTAACTCAAAAATTCTAACAATAAAAGCAGACAGAACATGCAGTGGGGCAAAATAGTATTTGGCAGCCACCAATTCTGTAAGTTGTCCCACTTAAAAAGATGAGAGAGTCTGTAATGTTCATCATAGGTTCACTTCAACTGTGAGAAACCTAATGCAAAACAAATACAAGAAATCACATTGAATGATGTTTAAATAATTGATTTGTATAATGTTGCAGAAAATAAATATTTAGCACCTACAAACAGGCAAGGATTCTGGCCCTCACAGACCTGTTACTACTTCTTAAGAAGCCCTTCTGTCTTTCACTTGTTACCTGTATTAATGGCACATGTTTGAACTTGATATCTGTATAAAAGACACCTGACTACACCTTCAAACAGTCAGACTCCAACCTCCACCATGGCCAAGACCAGAGAGCTGTCTAATGACACCAGGGACAAGATTATACACCTGCACAAGACTGGGATGAGCCAATCTACAACAGGCTGTTGGAGCAATTATTACAAAATGAAATAAATAGAGGATCACTGATAATCTCCCTCAACCTGGGGCTACATGCCAGATCTCACCTTCATGGGGTAAAATGATCTTAAGAAAGGTGAGGAAACAGCCCAGAATGGATCAATGACCTGAAGACAGTTGGGACCACAGTAACGAAGGTTACTATTAGTAACACATTATGTTGTTATGAATTAAAATCCTGCAGCACTCGAAAGGCCCGTCTAAAGTTTGCCAGATACAATCTGGATGTCACGTGGTTAGATGAGACCAAAATGGAACTCTTTGGTATAAATGCCACTTGCCATGTTGGAGGGGGAAGAATGCTAAGTTGCATCCAAAGAACACCATACCCACTGTGAAGCATGGGAGAGAAAACATTATGCTTTGGGGCTGCTTTGCTGCAAAGGGGACTGGACGACTGATCTGTATTAAGGAAACAATGAATGGGGCCTTGTATCGTGAGACTCCCTCCATCAGTGATAGCATTGAAGATGAAACGTGGCTGGATCTTCCAGCATGACAATGATCCTAAACACACCGCCTGGGCAATGAAGGAGTTGCTATGTAAAAAGCATTTCAAGGTTCTGGAGTGACCTAGCCAGTCTCCGGACTGCAATCTAATAGAGAATCTGTGGAGGGATCTTAAAGTCAGTGTTGCCCAGCGACAGCCCCAAAGACATCACAGCTCCTGAGAAGGAAAAGAATGGGCCAAAATACCAGCTATAGTGTGTGCAAACCTGGTAAAGACCTTCAGCAAATGTTTGACCCACCAAGGTAACATTACAAAGTATCGAAGTGAACTTTTGTTATTGCCCAAATACTTATTTTCTGCAACATTATACAAAAATTTCTTTAAAAATCATACAATGTGATTTCCTGGATTTATTTTTTACATTCTTTTACTCTTATGTCAGCTTAGCCTTTCTTAGCTCCACAAAATCCACAGTGTAATGCATAGACTGAACATACCTTTTAGTGTTACAAAACTGTCAGAAACAGAAGCCTGTTAAATAAATAATATATTAACATTAAGAAAATGTATTCTGTACCTGACATGTGTGGTCATTACACTGCTGCTGATGTGGTCCCATTGTTCAGTTTTCTTCTGTTAACTTCTACTACAGCTAATCAATATACAGTATGTTGTCTTTCAGACCCTTTAGGACCATGAAAAAATGCTCTCCTTTTTACTTGTCACTGTTTTTTCAAACATCCTGGCACATAACAGCTATCCACTCTTTTCAAATCCCCAGAAATACACTTGCTTTTATAATAATGTGGTGGTGTGCTTAATTTGCTGGTTTTCATAACACATTCCACCAGGGTTCTAAATAGATTAAAGTAGTGTCAGTTGACTTCTGGAGATGATATAATTTGAAGGTATGGCCTGAATTCTTAAGTACAGATAAAAAAAAGAAGTCAATTAGCATCCCAAATGCTGAGCCACAATTATGCTGCTTACTGTGAAGTCTTCCACTTCGGTGTTACTGAATAATTTTGTGTGCTTTTCTGTCTTATTTTCATTCTGTCTCAACTTTAGTTGAGTGTGTTGTAGTCATACAATTTTAAAATTGTATATATTTACTAAATACACCTTTGTTGGTCAGTAAAGACTAAAACTTAAAAAGTTAAAAAAAAATTAACCTTTCACAAAGTTTGACTCCACTTTTAAAATATAGGAATACAGTGAGGTCAATAATACACCAATAAGAACTCAGGACATTATTCATTGTCATTAAATGTTTTAGCATTGGCTGATGTTAAGTTCTTTCGGCGTTTCTTTGCCTATGATAAGGTACAACACACGTAGCATATTTAATTATATTGTTGTATTAAGAACACAAGTAAGTATAATTTGTAAATTTCCCCAAATTCACAATAGAATTCAATTAAATCCAGTGATGCCTTTAGAGTTTTTTACATTAATGTTTCTATTTTTGGTTAATCGAGTACTTAACATTATTAAAATAAAATATTTACAGCGTCCTAAACTAACAGTCTAAACGTGAGCTAATATGTTTATCCCAAGCTAACCCATAGCTACAAGCTAACATGCTAATCTCCTAATTGTACCAAGAGGGTACAATAAATTATTGTACCCTCTTATAACTTATGCTTATTTCTAGTTGGTACAGATATATATATACTATTTTTACAACAATCTCACAATGAGAAATAAGTCAAACTTGCCAGACTAAAACTGAAACTAATTACTAAGTCCCTTTGGCCTGGCCTTTCATTCAGGCCTGACCAGCACCACCTCCTCGCCCACAAGTCACAGCAGATTTACATTGACATGCAGGTATTTGGCAGATGGTCTTATTCAGGGTGACTTAAGAAAAACGATCACATCAGATCTCATCAGTCGTGCTGATTAAACCTCCTTTAACATCACTGTCATTCATACACATTCATAACACACAAGCCTTAAGCCATACAAATGTTTCTTGTGTCACAGTTGTAATGTTGGTTGACAGGTTTTATGTCTAAGCTCTTGTAGTCTAGGCTAAGCATGTTGAGCTGTCCAGTGACGTTGCATTAGTGGCAGTTTGAAAAGATGTGGTGTTATGTCACATGGCTCGGAGTAAGCATATTTTAGGCTTCACCTTCTCACTACTGGTAAAAATGTAAAATGGAAAGTCCCAGTTATTTGAAGGGAAACAGCAGCGATTAAATTGTGGAGAAAACTGGACAAAAAAGAATACATATGGTAAGTTGTTTTGCTAAATGACTGAAAAAGAGGAAGTGTCTAAAATGTTTTATTAAATTTTTTCATTAAAGTGTGTATTATACTTCCAAATAAAGTATCTCATAAAGGTGAGTACACCTTATTAAATCTTTTCATGGGACTAAACTGAAGATATGACACTTTGTAGAAATGTGTTTGTCTTTCAGGTAGTAATGTTGTAGCACTTATATGCACTGTTGTAGCACTTACACTGTTTTCTATGACTAAGAAGATTGTATTGAACTCCCTGTAACTCGCACATCAGTATTGTCACGTCTGAATTTATGCTTGATTGTTTCCTGAACCTGGAAGTTGCTTTGGACGAAAGCGTTAGCCAAATGAATAAATGTAAATGTAAATATAAATGATACAATGTAAATTATTAAGTCTGCAGCTTGTTTAACAGTGTAAATTTGCTGTCCCCTTAAAAAAACTCAACACAAATCCATTAATGTGGCATCAAAAGTGAGTACATGTCAAGTGAAAATGTCCAAATTTTGCCCAATTAGTCATGTGACTCATTAATGTTGCAATGTCTTAGGGGTGAATGGGGAGCAGGTGTGTTAAATGTGGTGTTATCGCTCTCACACTCGCTCTTATTGGTTACTGGAAGTTCAACATGGCACCTCAAGAACTCTCTGAGGATCTGAAAAAAAGAATTGTTGCTCTACATAAAGATGGCTTAGGATATAAGACGATTACCAACACCCGGAAACTGAGCTACAGCACAGTGGCCAAGACCTTACAGCGGTTTAACAGGACAGGTTCCACTCAGAACAGGCCTCACCATGGTCGACCAAAGAAGTTGATTGCATGTTCTCAGGGTCATATCCAGAGGTTGTCTTTTGAAAATAGACTCATGAGTGCTTCCAGCATTGCATGCAGGTGTGGGGGTTCAGCCTGTCAGTGCTCAGGTCAGTATTCTAACATGATAACAAACCCAAACACTTCTAAGATGACCACAGGGTAAAGGTGCTGGAGTGGGCAAGCATATCTCCAGACCCTGAAATGGAAAGTGGAGGAGTTTAAGGTCTCTAATAGCTATGTGATGTGGTTAGGTATCAAAACTAGAAAACTTAAAATTCACTTACAGCTTATGTGCATGTTCCCAAACAAAACGTGCTGATGAGAATGATAAACTGTATTCTGTTGGATGGTTGTGTTCTGACTGCAGGGCCTCGGGCGTAGGTAGCTGGGAAAGCGTGACCTCTCTGGATCTTTTGTGATGTTTTCAAAGCACAAAATTTCATGAGTAATTCCTTTTTTCTGTGAAATCACCTTGGGCATTCCTTTAAACTGTTTGATAGAAGGCTATGAGCGATCACTGTGTTTACAGGTTTGACAACCTTTAGTCTGACCTGGTAGAGGTCCCATAGAGTGTTTGACCCACTGAGATGACCATGATGCGCTAATGAATTCCTGTGTGGCAAAACGAACTCACCCGTGGCTTTGGCAGCAGTGCTGGGTCAATGTACCATTATCAGATGAAACCAGCTTCCATTCCACTGTGTGGGAAAGTCCATCACTTCATAAAGGAGCTGATTTTGTTGGTTGGCGAAAAAGGCAAAAGGTCAGTTGATATAAACAACATGTGTGATGTGTGGAGGAGGCGGCACACTCAAGTCAAGCTGTAGCCCTACAGCAAAAAAAAATGATTCAGTCATAAATCTAGTTAGTTCATCTATTATTTCTAAGATTTAAAAAAATCTATTTCTGAATTTTATTTAAGTAGTTAAATATTTTGTTTTAATTATTTAGTACTTAGGATGAATTATATACTAAGGGATTATATATTTTATTAGATAAAATTATTAGTATAAAATGTTCACAAATGATTGATTATAACAGTCCCTAACTGTGAAATATTAGATACATTAAGTAGATGTCTGGTGATTTTACTTGCCAGGATGGGAAAGGGCTGTTTTACATTTGACACTTTTGGTAGACTTTGCGTGGCTTGTGAGCTATTTTCCTGGTGGACTACTGAGTGGTCTGGAACAGGCTGACAAATTGTGTTGGGTGTGTCAAGCCCACACACTCCCAGGCTTCACACATTCAATTCTCAGCATGGTTCCAGTAACCAGCTTCACTGAATATTAATGCACAGAAGAAGCAGTAAGATGCAGTATCACATCCCTCTTCTTTAAAGCACTGGGGATTGCTAAGAAGGATTCAACCGTAAGCTGCAAAGAGACGAACAGAGCAATTTTTGCCTTTCAGTGTGTTAGTGCTGCATTGTTTGCTTTCATGCTGGTGTTCAGCATGAATACAGCTGCTTTAAAGCTTAAAGCCTTACACATCTAAACCCACCCACGATCTGTGTCCTGGTGTCATTTCTACCGACCTTCGCATGTGTCTAGACATCTAATTTATCTATAAAACAGGCTCCATCAATACACAGCAAGCCTGAGGGACAATTTAGTGAGTGGCCGATCTTATTAACAGCCTGGTTTAGGATTAATAACATCAATGCTGTGCTGTTGTTTGTCCCATGGACTTCATTCCCAGATTGGCTCTGTATTGAGTAATTTACTGCAGTTGTGAAGCCCTCCCATAGGGCCACAGCAGAGCTCTGCGTGTCAACTTACCCCTTTTCTCCTAAAATCCCAAATGTGTTCCTTTCAAAAGCAACAAAGGAAGCAGCAGTAAACTGTTGTTCAAGGTTGTCAGCAGACTTTAATCGCATTTTCTGGAACAGAAGACACAAGGCACTGATACGATCGTTAGACATTTGATTTTAAAAAAAACAAATCTTTTCTTTAATTTCACATTTGAATATCAGTCATTTTGGTATTTTTTCTCCAATGTTACATATTTTTCCCAAGGCTTTGACTGTTCTGCTTGTTGCTACAATAATGGCTTACACATGCAATGCTTTTTGTTCCCTCCGATTTATTCAGTTAGAGATGAACAATAATTCCAATGCTTTATGTACAATGCAGGAAATAATGATTTGACTTCTTGCTAATTTTGTAAGTTTGCCAAATAACAAAGAAATCAACAGTCTATCATTTTTATTGTAGGTTTATTTTAACAGTGAGAGATCATCAAAATAAAAACCCAGAAAATCACTATATAAAATATATACTGTAAAATGATTTGCAATTTAATGAGGGAAATAATATTTGATCCCTGACCAACCATTAAGAATTCTGGCTCCCACAGACCCATTAGATCCTAATTTCAAATCATCACTCACATTAAAGACACCTGTCTCAACTAGTCACCTGTATAAAAGACACCGGTCCACAGACTCAATCAATCAATCAGACTAAGAAACGTAATGGATTAAAATCCTGCAGTGCTCGCAAAGTCCCCCTGCTGTGAAGGCTTGTCTGAAGTTTGCCAGTGATCACCTGAAAGATTCAGAGAGTGTTTGGGAGACGGTTCTGTGGTCAGATGAGACATGAAGCTTCAAGTTGCCAAGCGACAGCCTCGAATCCTTAATGATTTAGAGCTGATCTGCAAAGAGGAGTGGATCAAAATTCCCCTGCTGTGTGTGCAAACCTGGTCATCAACTACAAGAAATGTCTGACCTCTGTTCTAAATCTTGTTTTGCAAGAGAATCAAATACTTAGACAAAATTTAGAACAACACAATTGATTTGCATTTTATTGAGTGAAAACTCAATAAAATGCAAATCAATTGTGTTGTTCTAAATTTTCTTTTTGATATTCTATCTCTTACTGATAAAATAAACCTAGAATTAAAATTGTAGACTCTTAATTACTTTGTCAGTGGGTAAACTTACAAAATCAGCAAAATAATTATTTCCTCCACTGTATAAGAATCTGCAGATCAAGTAAACTAAGTCAAACCCCGTTAGCTTGCCCAAATTTACTCACCAACCTCGCCTCTCGCCAAATTTAGGCCAAAAGGGTCGAGCTAACAAGATTTGACTGTAAAAATGATTAAATGATTGTAAGGGTTCGATGTGCGGAAGTAAGTGTGAGGTGACATTTATTTACACAAATAAACAATAAACGCAAATAAACCAAACATAACGCTACCAGCCTGTACAACAGCTATTCAACAGAAAACAATACAGAATGGAATAACATAACTGAGATCCAATACTGAAAACACACTAGGTCTTAAATAACTGGTCACAATGATGAACACCTGAGTATGAGCGTGGGCACAAATGATAGACAGGTGAAGCAAGGCTATGGCTGGGACTAAGGTGGGGCAAGGGCAAAAAAAAACATGTGACCAATGGAAAATAAACATGACTAGAAACGTGACAATAAGTGACTGTAGTGACTGTTAGTGACTGTTTGTCTTTATCTTGTGTACTGTTATGTCTTGTGTATGTTTATATTTGCAATAAGCAAAGAGCTGCCTAACTAAATTTCATTATGTGTTAAGATTTCTTATCTTATCAATAATACTAAAATGTCATACTGATGCCATTGTTATCACCCTAAGTTGCAGAAAAGATCAGTTCAATTCAGTCTCATCAATAATTATCTTGTATCACCCTGAGCTTTTCCCGTATTGTGAACTTTGTTCCATTCAGTGTTCTACTATAAACTGTACAGATCCCGTTTTCCAGTTAAGTGCACATCATGTGGCAGTGTTGCCAGAGTTGTGCCTTGTAGTTTGAGAAAAGTTCATCAAAGCCATTCGGGCTGTTACAGAAGTTTCACCATTCCAATTCTAAAGCTCAGAGCACTGAGGCGGGCACTTGTGGCCAATCTTTATGAATTACCTCATGCCTTTCTGTTTGACACCACAATCAACTGTTATCACCCCATGCAGAATGGTACATCAATCAAGGGCGGAAATCCTCCAGCACCTCAGGTTAAAACAAACAGGTCTGCACCATCGCCTCTGTTACCATAATGTGATTCATGGGGGTGAGTGGAGAGGTGGCAGACAAAGTCAGTTTACAGTGCATGGCTGCCTATGATTTACCAATGCGGCGTAAATTGGAAGGGGGAAATCAACAGCCAGTGCTGCGCATGTGTTCAGCTGGCCGCTTTATGATTTGGGCCACGCAGTCATAAATCACACCGGAGTGATGCCTATGGGCTTGTCACAGATGTTACTGCACTCACTGCTAAATTAATGGGCTGGTTTCAAAGCAAGAGGCGGTTAAGAAAGAGGAAGAGAAATGGGAGAATAAAGAAGTATGAAGAAGGGATACAAAAAAAGGAAAAACCTGCTTGCCTTCTGCATTCAAATAGACACTCTTGGATATTATACATGCTGTTGAATTAGGGAGTAGAAAGTGATAATAAATATGTATTTGAGCTTTTATTTTAGAGAGAATTTTAGACCAACCAAATAAGGTCATGTTAAATTCATAACTTAAAGAAAATATATATTAAATGTTGAAAAGCAGAATGCAGCAAATGTTTAAAAATGATATGTTATGGAGAAATATTTTACTTTTTGAATGAACCATAATACAGGACAACCAATCAGAATAGAGGCTATTTACATGTATCAATCTTTTACACAGTATCAAAATACTGAAGGTTGTTTGGAATATAATCATGTAAACATGAGCTATGAATTCTCATAATTTCATATCTCCCTGTCATAACTGGACTTCAATGGATCAAAGATAGAATATTGAATAGTATAAGCTATAAAAGTAATATATTACAGTAATGTATTGCTTACAGGAATTGCCTTTGGTAATGATGAGTAAATACAGCTATGAGGAAGTGTCTTTGCTGTTTATCAGTTTGTGCTTACACTGAAAAAAAATTAACTGATTATTCAACAAACTTGAGTAAAGCCAGAATTACTGGCATATGTTATTGACAGTTATTATATATATAACCCTAACCCTACCCTCTGTATTTAATATTCTGTGACTTTTTTACATTTGCTAAAATAACTGTGTTGACTTTTTATAAAATTATATAAGGTGGATAAATAGATGCAGAGGGGTCTTACATTGTTAGAACCTTAAATAAAGCATTTTTCAGAAAGAGCATTTTAAATTAACAGCTTTTTCTTAAATTAGAAGGAGTAAAAAATTGATTTCCCAGACCTGCTTACTGATTTTGGTCATTTATAAGGTTAACGACAAAAAAGAAATATATTGGACTATCCATACTGTACACGGTGTATCCTGTGGCCATTTGTTTGAAGGCCTTGAAGAAGGAGATGCAGATTAATGCTTCTTACTGAGATGCTGTCACAGTGGCCATCAGTCCAACCCCCTGCAAATATTTCCACTGTCACATTAAACCATCTAATTGCATTCACCGTCGCCAGCCCCTCACAAATCCTCACTAGATCTCCAACAAGAGTGAAAAATGGGGAAATTCATTCATGACAACAGAAAAATAAATGGGCAACCATCCTGGGATAAGTCTGTGGATGAAAAATGCAGTGCAGTTTTTTCGGCATAGACCATTTGTTCTGCACTGGAATTTAAAGGCCACAGATATGCACCGTGAGCCATATTTACATGTTTGTTTGTTTATTTGTATGTTTGCTTGTATTTACATGTCCCTCCACGGTTTGTGAGTTCTGCCACCATGTCAACTGCATTGATCTTTCAATTGTCAGGTGTGCAATTAAAGTCACACAGCAATCAACACATCCCCTTTACAATCTTTTCCTCTTCCTCCACCCAAGAAATTGATTGCATTGCATTGAGTGCCCTCCATACATAATCAAAAGGCAGGCAGCACAGATGGGGCAGGCGAGCTGTCCCCTAGAGTGCTTCCATGGGATATGGAAAACCCAGCAGAGAGAGCATACCAGCACAAGTGCAATAAAACCCAAGCACAAACAAAAAGAAAAGTAGAATGGTCAAATGAAATCATTCCTCAAAAGACAGACGTTTTAATGAAGCAGTTTTGCTGAGTTTGCTATATAACCTTTATTTTTTTAGGGCTTGGGGGGGATCTGATTTTATTTCTCACTTCAGTTGTGGAAAGTGTGAACTCTTTCATGAGAGAAAATACAACTGGCATATAAATTGTCCCAGGGAATCACATGATAGTCCACCAACAGTATGAAAGGACTTAATTTATAATGTAGACCAAGCCAGTTAAAGCTTAATCTGTGTGTTCACCTGGAGCAGACTTTCAATATTAGCCTTGGTCTCCAGCCTGTAGTTCCCATGAATGCAAATGCAAATTTGCCACAGTTGACTGAAGGATTTACGGTCAGAACAACTCAAGTGTGACATTCTAAACTGATTACTCTTGGACCTTTCTGCATGTTGTTATCTCTTCGGCCATTTCATCTGTATGTAGCAGCACGCTTTAGCAGGCCTGCATTGATGTATAGCTTGTTTAAAGGAAGGGATTTAATAATGAACTGCTCTTTGCTTTCATGCTGTTGCAGTTCAGAATATCTTGGCTGTTAATATCATGTAGGCTGTGTAAATAGATTGCACTCTGCTGCAAATACTAAATGTTCCCCAGGATTCTGTATCACTGGTGCTTGTAATATTGGAAAGGTCATGTGAAGATCAGCATGGTAGGATGCTTCCACACACCATTCAATGTCCACAGCACTTTTGTTAAAATGATTTTCTTGATTATGACAGACACATGAGCTTATGTGATGGACATCAGTCATTTGGAACTACTTTTTCCCTTGCTTGTGTATTTTGTCTTAAACTTCCAGCCATCTGCATTAAAATGTTTCTCAGACATAATTAAAGTGCAAATAGAGCCAGAGCCAATTCTTCCTATCAGAAAATCTGTTAAGGTTTATGTTGGCTCAGCAGCATCTCATCTCATGAAATAATTATTGCTAAAAATTTATTTTCCCAGTTTGAAAAAAAAAACATGTAAAAAGGCACCATCAGTGAAACAGAATTGGCCTTTACAATGTGCAATAAACACCAGATTATAGAGCTTTTGGTTTTCTGTTCAAAACAGGACATGATGGATCCTTCATTCTTAGAAAAAGCTGTCAGAATACAATCACTATCACCGTGTTGATACCCTCAAAGGTGTGTTTTCAGGACTGGTTTTCACTTATAAAACATATTTGTACCAAATTCCATTGCGGTTATATGTTTGAGGTTGTTTTGACTTCACATCATTTTTCTACTTCAGAAGAGTTATGTTATGAAAATGAAATGACCTTCCTATTTTCTCTGAGAAATGGAACATAACGCACCTTGAATATTTATTTATGATACACAATCAGTCATTTAAAAGTATGTCATACCCAGAGATGGGACATATTTTTGATACAGTAAATAATATAAATACAAAGCAGGATTTTGTACTGGTGTTTGAAAGGGTTTTGAAAATTTTGTATTTTTGTAAGTAAAACTACATCACTTTTCATTCATTTTCCAAACCGCTTTTCCATTTTGGGAGTCGATCCCAGTTGACTGTGGGCACAGGACAAGGTACACTCTGGACAGGAGGTCAACCCATCGCAGGGCAAGACAGGAACAGACAACCATTCACACAAACTCAGACCTATGGGCAATTTAGACTAGCCAGTCTACACAGCCTGTTTTGGGCAGTGGGGGGAAACCAGAGCACCCAGAGGAAACCCACATGGACATAGGGAGAGCTTGCAAACTCCACACAGAAAGGTAGGTGCAGACAACCTGGGGATAGAACCCAGGACCTTCTTGCTGTAAGGCAACAACGCTAACCACTGTGATGATGTGCCGCCCTTGATGGCATCATAAGAAGAAAAATGATGCATGCAGCTTCATAGTCATAATATGCTGAGATCAACATAAAAACTGATCCAGCACAAGGAAATGTGAGGAAATTGCTATATTTCCTTAGCATAGATATGCTTGTTGTTTTTGTAGCTTACCAGGTGACTGACTGTTCTAGCTAACTATTCGAACTGAGTACTGACCCTATTTCCGAGTTGTTGTACTGCACTACTTTATAATGCCATACAGTTGTGTAGTTTGTTAACTGCACATATGTTCTGTGCCTTATTGTCGTTTACAACATTGTGCTGCAACATCATTAAACAGCAGGCTGTCAACCAATCCACCACTGGTGCTTATTGTAGCTCAGTCTAAGAGTAGGTAATGGGGTCTGTTTTGTGTTTGTATGGGAACAAGTCTTCGCTATTGAACAAGACTGTGTGGGCACAATATTTGAAAAGGCATGCGTCAAAGTCAGAGGCAGAGACAGCACTAAAAGCAGTGCCCTCTAAAGAGAGATATGAATGAGAAGGAAATGCAAACAAAAGAAGAGGTAAGAGAGTTGAGCTGGTGTAAGCGTGCCTGAAACATTCACATTCATTTGTAGCAGTTTTCATGGCCATTGCATGAATGACGTAAATTTTTATTATATTTATGACTATCAGTTGCATTATTAATTAATTACTTACAAGCTTGTTGCTATGGATAAATTTGCTTGCACTTGTCTGCTTATGAATGACTTGTCTTTGAGTCATTGCTGAAGCAAAGTAGGCCCGTCAGTACCAAACACCAAGTAAGGAAATTATGAGTCAGTAACATATTGTCAGTTAATCTAACCTTCATTTGGGTGATCACAGGGATATGTGGGGATCTAGGATGTAACACAATCAGAATATATTTTTAAAAAGATTTTTGCTCATGAAATCGTCAGATGGAAAATGATGAAGACTTGACAAGACACTACTACTCAATATGGGACAGAGCCCGCTTTATTTAAGCCCTTAAAAGGGCTCCGAAGCATATGTGCACCCACAGAGCAACTCACAAGCACTCCCAGAGTGTCCTGACTGCTACTGGACGAACCCACAGCATAAACATCAAGCCACATAACTCGGTCAGTGATGGTGGGCTCGCCCATCACCCCACAACTAAACACAATTACCCAAAATAACCCACAAACCCATTAAACCCAACACAGTCCCAAAATCACACACCAAAGTAACTTGCAGGGGGCCGTTTGGCACAAGCACACCGCCCTAAGCCTCAGTTCTGCTACAATATCAGCTGTTGACTGGTTGGATAAGTTGAATATGTAGCATGTGTTTTTAGACAAGGAAAAGATGTCAACTGATGATGGTGCAGCGGTTAATTCTGTTGCCTCACAGCAAAAAAGGTACTGGGTTTGATTCCTGAGTCTCCTCATGTTTGCATGGGGAACATTTATTAATTTAAATATATATATTGCCTTCAGTGTATCGATTATTGTATCGCGTGAGCAATCGACGATGTTATATCAACATATTTTGGCTCATCCCTAATGTGCATGGTTGTCTGTCTCTGTGTTGCTCTGCGATGGGTTGGCCCCCTGTCTAGGTTGTACCTGCCTTCACTCATAGTCAGCTGGGATTGGCTCCAGCTTCCCTCCCACCCAAAATGGATCAAATGAATGAATTAAATACAGTAGCTTATTCTGATCCATGGTCAGAATGCCGAATTTCATAATTTATGTATATACATTACAGTTAGAGTGTCCAAAGTCTGTTTGGTAGTTCCCCTCCATAAACACTTTTACTAAATCTGGGAATTAACAGATCTGTTTGACCTAAAGGTTAGAGGAGTAGGTTTGTACCCAAATGGTCATGGATTTAATTCCTGCAACCAGACTGCAAGCTGAAGCACTCTTGAGCAAGGCACCTAACCTCCAACTGCTTGCCCTGTACATCGCTCTGGATAAGAGCATCTGTCAATTGCTGTAGATGTAAATTATCAGGGAAATCCCCAAACTGTGCTGGACACTGGCCCTCCAGGCCTAGAAGTTGACACCCTTGAGTAAGAGTATCTTGTATATTATTTTAAATGCATTTTGATGTATGTTTGTCCATCTCTGGTTGAGGATACACCTAGAGTGACTGTACCTTGGGAGATTCAAAATATCTGAACATTAGTCTTCTGAGATCTCTTCTTTTCTAAAGAACCTTTAAATTTCTGTAAATGAGATGCACAAGTATAAATAATTGTTCTCCATCATGTAGGTTCTATACCGATTCATTTTTATCCAACCAAATACCCAGATCAAGAACAACTGAAGAACCTTTAAGCTTGCAGTCAATTGCAATCATACTATTTGCTGACAATATTCACATGTAATAAATGTATGCTGCCCGCCTTTTTGTTCATTTTTGTTTTTTGATTTTTTTTTTAAATAATCAATAATTTAAGAAGCATTCCTACATTATTATGCTTCCCAATGAAGATATGAGAACAGCGCTTGGAGATTCCACCCCCATGAGGAATCAAACATCACTCCAGACTTTTGTCCTTCCTCTGGAGCCACTGGAGCTGCTCAGGCACAGTTTCCCACTTATACTCACTTATGTTCATACTTGCAACATTATAATTAAATATGGTACTTGCGTCTTTCTTTCTCACAGGTAAAAAAGCACTTAAAGAACTGCTGTAGCACTTACCATGTGTTTAGACTCATAAGCACTTAATGATGTAGAATGTGTTTTCTCATAAAGAAACCATTGTTATAGCACTTATCATCTGCACTGTTGTAGCACCTGCACTGTATTGTACGGCTAAGAAGAATGTGTCAGCCAAAAGAATACATGCAAATGTAAATTTAAATTTAAAAGGCTATTTAAAACTCAGCCATGAATACAGAGTCAGACATATCTCCTTTCTCATCCTCTTAATCTTGAAGTTGCTGAATCATTATCAACACTGTAACAAAATCAACTTAAAAAAAAAGTCAAGATGTTTTCTTAAATTCTTTTTCTAAATAAAATTCAATCTTTTGTTTCTCTTCGACTTGTGTTTTGAAGGGCAGGATTGTAGCTACAGTGTCAGCCTACTTTCCCTTGGTCCTTCTTTATGGACTCCCTGAGTGTGGCCTCTCCCATTGAGATTCATTTTTAAATGTAACCTTGAAAAAGCCAGTAATTATTCATTACTGCTCTTTGCAAGTGGTGTTCTAGTTGTTACTGTAACCTTTCTAGTGCTTTGGAGATGCATTATGTCAGCCAGACTGAGTAGAAGAATCTCAGCTGCTGTTGGAATTGGGAATACAAGACTGATTCAATACTGCTTTGAGTTGTTTATATGCTGTTTGGGAATAGGGCAACCTACTAACATGGCAAATTGATGGGAAACAATAGACAAATGTAGCACCCCAGAATACTGAGTATCATGTGGGCTTGTGTGTTGCCATCTAACATTTAATAAAACATACCGCAGGTAATGTGTTTATCATAAAAATGAGCTCTCAGTTGCAAAAATAAAGCATCCTAAATATGTAATGGCTTAGATGTATAGTTTTGTACTAAAACACTGTTTTTAAAACACTATGTAAAGGTTTTTTTAAATTTAATCCATTGAATCCATAGCATGGCATTTTTGCCGAACCAAATTGCATTGGTCCATGATTACATTTAATAGATATAGATCATCAGTTCTATGCTATAAACAAAGCATTCTGCTTAACTGCCCACCACTTAGAGTTTGGCTCATTTTCTTGTTTCCCTCTGCAGATTTGACAGTTCATGGTCAAAGCATGGCCAGTTAGCATGAGCACATTATGAATTACTCTAAGGATTAAATTTAATCATGGCTGTGCTGCTGTTTTGGAGGGGGGTGGCTGAGGGAAGGTGAGATGGAGTGCAGAGGAAATGAGTTGTCATATTCCACTCATTAATAATGCAGCAGATTTACTGTAGCTCAGGGAGGACAGAACTAATCTGGGTGTGGAAATTAACCTCCTTATCATTGACATCAGTGATCTTATAATTAATTTTCAGTTTAGCCCTATGAAAAGCAAGGACGGCAGGACAAAAGACACAATAAAGCACAAAATTGTTAGTGCAATCTTCTAAAAAGGAGATTGAGGGAACAAAAACAGAGGGCATCGCAGCCAATTATGACTCCATTGATCCGCTCTGAGCAAGTCTGAGTTATTACTCCCCACACTACCTGAGTAAATGACTGTGGGGTTTGGTGTGTGTGTGTGGCTCTTAAGTGTGGAATTAGGAGCAGCTTTAAGAAAAGGGGGCCCCATGTACCAAGGCTTCCTAAATGACTGCTTGCTCCGCATTGATCCCCCTTAATGCCTCCGAGGCTTGTGGGAGATGAAAGAATAAAGGCAGGGATTAAAGTAGGCCACGCGAGTCATGTCACACGGCTGGCCACATCCCATTTCTCCGCCAAGCTGGCAATCAAGGGCCCCACTTTTATCTGAGCACATACTCTCTCAAGGCCATGCAATGTCAGCCAGGGCCATATGCTTCCAGCAGGGCCAGCACAGGGATCTTACACATACACCTTTCAGCTAATAGAGCGGACAGGGACACCTGTGCTGGCCCCCGGGCGGTAAGAAGCAAAATGTTGTTGGAAGAAAAAAAGCATTGAAAAAAAAATTAACACTGAGACCAAAGATAAAAAGTTATGAGCACCCAGTGAGTAAAACCTTCCTTCTAGTGTTGGCAGCTACTTTTTTTTATTTATGCACAGATCCCGTTGCCAGAAAAGCTGGACTTTTTTTCCTAAATGCAATAGAAGCAAAAATCTGTGATATGCAAACTGAAAATAATATAACTATAATATATATATATAATAGTTATATTATTTAACTATATATTATTTATATTATTTAACTATATATAATATAACTATAAATAAATATACATAAATGTAGAATTTGATGTCTACAACACACAACAAAATTTGAGAAAGCGTTAAAATAAGACTGAAACCTATTTCAGTCAATATTTAAGTAACACTGGTTTGGAAGACTCTCTAATAAGCAGGCTAACTGGTAGCAGGTATAAAAGTAGCATCCATCAGGCTCAGGCTTTGCAATGATGTGCTGTGGTTCACCCCCTTTGTGCTGAAATACAAGGAAGAATTATTAGTTCAAAAGAAACATTTCTAAATGCAAGATTGCGGAGAAATGAAGTCTTTCAACATTCAAAGTACACAATATTATTAAAAGATTCAGAGACTTCTGAGACATCTCGGCGTGTAAAGATTGGAAACCACTGTTAAATGCCTGTGATCTTCTAGACCTCAGACAGCACTGCCTAAAAAAATCCTAATTTTACTGTAACAATTATAGCACCCGGAATCAGGAGTGTTTTGGAAAACCACCGTCACTGAACACAGTCCATCACTGCATCAAGAAATGCAACATGAAACAGTAGTACACAAGGAGAAAGTCATATATCAACACTGCATAGAAACACTGGCAAATTCTCTAGATCAAAAGTACTGAAAGGCTGTGGAACCATTACCAATGGCCAGGTGAGTTCACATTTCAGCTTGTTTCCTGAATAAAGAAGGGGTGTTGAATTCCCTGTGCCAAAGATGAAAGCGACCATCCAGATTGTTATCAGCGAAAGGTGCAAAAGTCAGCATCTGTGATGGTATGGGGTGCATCAGTGCCCACGGCATCAGCCACATGCAAGTAGGTGAAGGTATCAGTGACTTTGAGGCGTTTATTGGAATTATTTTGCACCTAGATCAAAGCGAGACATTGAAAGTGTTCTATATAGAGAGATATAAAGAGATACATTTAAGAGATTGACTAAATACAAATGTTAAGAACAAGTATTGAGCAAAGAGTGAGAGAGAGACACAGAGAGAGAGAAAGAGAGAGAGAGATCACAAGAACATCTTGTCACCCCGTCTAAAGAAAACCTAAGGGAAAAAACTTCTATTCCCTACAGTACTTGTAGCCTGCTTGACATAGCATACTGATGCAAAGGCCTGAAAGTGTAAGGATGGTCAATAGCCTTGATGGGCACCGGCTGCCTAACTTTGTGTATTGTGTCAAAGAGAGCTCAGCCAGACAGTAAAACTCCAGTAAAATGATGCTGCAGTGTGACTAAATCAAGGACACAATGAGTACGAATGAATCAGAGTATAATAGTGTTCTCGTTCCCTCACAATGGAACTTGGGTTAAATAATCTTTGTTGTTACCTAACAGGATGCACAACTGAACAATGTTAACTACCAATACCTGTTTGAACTAGCCTTGTGGGTTGCCACTTACTTTTAAACAATGGCAAATTACATGAACATGATTGTACGAATTACAATTCCATTAATGGATAATAGGTAGAATATTTGCAATACTAGCCTGATTTACTCATTTTGCTATATGCTATATAGTCACAAAATCCACTACTTCAGACTGGACTACACTAATGCTGGAGAGGTATGCTATGAGCACATGACAGCTCAAGACAAACGGCTCCCCTCAGCAGATCACATTAGCTTGATAGAGAGTGGCTGGCCCGGCAGAGTGCGTGGAATTATTTATCGCAAGTTTCAGTCCATTCTCATTCTGCGACACCTTTGTGCAGATGCACCGAGAAGTCAATCCTTTGGCGATGCATTACTCAACGGCTTTATCTTTACACACCAGCCTCCTCCACATCAAGCAGCAATATTTCAGAGTACTACGTAGCTCCTCCAAAAAGTGAGGATGCATTGGAATTGTCAAAATCGCTTCCATGCAAAGAGTGTGTGGAGCATTAATGACGTATTGATTGACCATGGTGCCCTTGATGTGAAAGCTCAGAGCTTCAGTATGGCGCATCTCTACCAATGGTTTAATAATGCAATCTTGCTGATAAGATTGTGTCATTGTTAGTGACAAATGCCGCCAGTTGTCTACACTCTCTGACAGATGTGGAGCTCTGGCATCCCTAAATAGTGTTTGCGCTTCTGACACCTTCTGTAATCTCACCCATGCACTGATCAGGCTGCCACATTAGTGACAGCTTTCGCCTGCCCAAAGAGACTCACTGCTGCTGGCCAGAACCTGCCTGGGATGACTCCAGCCTTGAATGGAATCCAGGCACTTTGTCAGCAGTCCAATCTTAGGAAAATTATCATGATCCATTTTATTGGTACTCAGTTAGCATAAAAAATGCTGTAAATACTTGTAGCATTTTCATTTTTCAGAACAGATGTGCTAAGGACTGAAACAAAACCTGCAAAATCAGTGTGCAATGAACTGTTGATAACACTTAATTAATAACCTTTAAAGTGATGATGACCCTATAATTTTTTCTTGATAAAATATGTTTATTACATATACATGTTTTTTTTAAACAAGTCCTAAAAGTAAACAAACAAAACCTAAATAAAATAACAAAAAAATCAGTATAGAATTAAAATAATTACAATAATTCAATAACAGTAATAAAAGGCAGAAATTAACCAGAAGAGGTCAAACTCAACGTGTATAATTGTGTGTGGACAAACTCGAATGACACTGGAAGAATATTTTGTGAATGGATGAAGCCCAAGTAGAACTTTTTGGCTTAAATGAGAAACGTTACATTTGAAGAAAGAAAAACATTGCATCCAGAATAAGAATCCCATCTGTGAAACATGGTGGTGGGAATGTTCTGGTTTGGGTCTCTTTTGCTTCATCTGTTCCAGGACGACTTGACATCAGTGATGGAACAATTAATTCTGACAACAATGCTAAACACAAAAGTCGTTTGAGGAAACCCTGAAATGACTGAAAGTTGAAGCTGTTCTGCATGAAGCATAGGTTCACTTACTGTTGCCACATACAGATATATTATTGGATCTTTTTTTCAGTGCAAGTCCAAATATAATTATTGTTTCATTTATTTAACTATGTTTTCTTCTCTACTTTTAGAATTAGTTTAAAATCAGATGTTGTTTTGGGTCATGTTCCTAAAAAAAAATACAGAAAATTGCAAAGGGTTCAAAGCCTTCCAAGCACCACTGCATATGCTGTGCATATGGAATTTTAAATTGATTGTAATTCTGAGTTATTTTACGAGGATCTGCCTAAAAGTGTCAAAAGGTTATCAAATGACCAATAAAAAAATTACCTCCAGTGTATACTATATATGCTTAAAGGTAGGAGAAGCTTTTACTACGATTGCCAGTCCTGTAGTTTGGCCTGATGGCAATTGTGGGCACATTGTTTCATAGTGGCCTTGAACAAGACCTTCTTAGATAGACTGTGACTTAAAGCAATAGATGAGTCAACCTGCAAACCTCATTTCTTTGGTTTGGAATGAGGTTTGACACACAGTGTGACATTAATGAAAATCTGCAGGTTGTTTAACAGGCTGACAGACATCCCAGTCATGTATTTCAACAGAAACTTCCTGAGCTCATTTGGTGGCTATTGGAGTTCTGGAGTTCGCCAGCGCCATAAGCCTCACAAATGGAGTTCTATGTGAAGAAAGTAATTGAAACTGTACATTCAACATTTTTGGCCCAAAATATTGCTTTAATCTTCAATTTAGAGGAATCACATTCAAAGGGCTGCCTTTGGAAATCATTGCAATTTGTTCTGAAGAAATGTAATGGCAGAAGGATGGCTGAATAGAGGACAGGGAATGCTCAGAGGGGAGTTATGTTGAGCTGTCTCGCCCCCAAAAGCACTTTATTATTTGTGAAGTATACCTCTGGGTCAGTACCCGCTGGGAGCACTAGGCTGACACATGGCTTTCTATTAAAAGAAGAAAAGGGGCGAAGTGTGCGGTGGCACTTAATGAGTCTTGCAGATCAATAACAGCAAGTCTCCTTCCATGTCATATTACTCAGGACTGCTTGAAGGCGCCCTTCCTCACCAAAAAGATATTACTCTTTCGCTGAGTTCTCTTTAAAGCAGCACAGCCTGTGGACTAGCTTCAGAGATGCTGACAGTCCTCGAATTGCTTGTAGGCTAGAGTAGCGTACACAGCCAGCCAGGGGCGTCCCAGTGGCCTGGACTAGGAGGAGGCCACTGGAGCAGGAAGCAGGCAATGGAGGACAGAATGTTTGCTAGCGTGATGGGGCAGCACACCGTGACGAGAGTGAGAGAGAAAGAGAGAGAGAGAGATGTGTATGTGTGTGTGTGTGTATGTGAGTGTGTGTGTGTGTTATAGACAGGCCCACTTGGATTGAAAACCTTAGAGACCAGCACTGCCAAGCTCCCAGTGTGGAAGACCAACAGGAGAGAGTGAGCCAAGCCGCTAATCAAAGCAGGCAGACGGAACGCTGCAGCTCAAAGCCCACAGAGCTTGGCAGCACAAGCTGATGGCCACGGAAGTCCTCTCTCCACACTCCTGTTCCATCCACCTCCACTCAGCTAGATGCAAAAAAGAATGTGCAGACAAATTGCAGGAGACACAGACTTCCCATATCACAGTGCAGTCTATAGGAGTTTTACAAGTCGAAAATGTATGGGTAGCCATAGCACAATGGTTAGAGAAGTGGGTTTGTGACCGAAGGGTCCCAGGTTTGAATCTCAGAACCGGACAAGAAC
>JBBIGC010000001.1:31229195-31240892 GCA_037576955.1 Lepidarchus adonis
TGTGTGTGTGTGTGTGTGTGTGTGTGTGTGTGTGTGTGTGTGTGTGTGTGTGTGTGTGTGTGTGTGTGCGTGTGTGTTTTAGCAACAATATCATTGGAATTACCTTTGGTTTGATACTGTTTCAAACAAGTTTGCAATTTTAACTGGAAGGGTAATAAATAGTTATTGCCTACATTACATTCTGTGAAGGGCATTGCTGTTCTTTGGTCCAGTGCAGCCGAAGTTTGGCCTGTTAAGTTGGAGTCTACTCTCACCATAGTTAATGGGCAGTGGTGGGCTCAGTGAAACAGAACTAAGACTTTATTTACAGAGCCCTCAGGTAACACACCACTCAGCATGACAGAGAGAGAGAGAGAGAGAGAGAGAGAGAGAGAGAGAGAGATAAGCTAGCATTCCTTTAGACATAGGCACAGACTAATTAGCTTTATCCAAACCTCCAGTACAGTATGGGCCCTTAGTCTGTTAACCTCCACTTACAGTACATACATACTCATAAGCATGATGGTGGATTGTTATGCCTTGGATATGACGGGGATAAAGGGCATGGTCAAACTACTGTCAACAGGAAAATGTTTTTAATTATCTGTCAAAATAACTTTAATTACTGTATTGTTTTCCCAATAAAGTAGGCAAGTGGACTTAAACCAAACCAGTAAATTATCCCCTGAGCATAACTAAGCCACCAGAACACGTCAGTGAATGGGTCAGACAGAGCTGTATTGTTCTCCACTTATGAAGAATTGGGGAAAGAAAGATTAATTTGATCGTCACTTTTTTCAACATCTCCACGAATCTGTAATTTTTTACACCACTGAATTCTCAAATCGACTTTGGTGTTTGTAGTGAGAGGTTTGTACACTGCAGTCCTTTTATAATAGCAGTACCGTATTTCCCCAAGCATAGGCCACGGCTCATACATTCACTTATACTTATACTTTGCGGCTTGCTTAAATGGGGCATCCTATCTAAAAACATGAAAACACATTTGCTAAAAGTATAATTCAGTGCACAAAAAGACAACATCCCCAAATGATTAGCTAAATTTAAATGTACTGTTTACTGCAGCAATTAACCATTCAAAAAGCAACACAATATAAAGATAGATCAGTGACAGGTCAGTATAAAGCATGGAAAATGGAAGCACCATTGCTTACCTCCACTTTCCACTGGAATCCAGAAATGAACTAGAAATAGCATCGGTTAGCAATTAGCATAGCCATCAAGGCTGTCATCAAGGCACTAAAATACACAGACCCTCTGTGTATTGTAATATAAAAGCAGTTGAAGAGTTGAGCTTGTCTAAATGCAGCATATAATTAGCTTTACTAAGTATAACCTCAATCTGGTTGTCATATTCTGGTGATGAATGAATTCAAAGATAAACAAGAGAGAAGAAGAAGAAAACCCTTTCCTTGGTGCTGGAAAATGGCTCTGAACTGCCCCATTACACTACCGCTATGACGCTGAACTTCTACAGTGGTGCTACAGGACAGCGATGTCCATCTACATGTAAATTCTTCAGTATAAAATGAACAACACTAAAATGTAAAAATAAGAGCATCCTATCTTTGCGAAAATACAATATTTTGCAAACTTCTGAAATTAAAATGTTCTGAAGTTACAGATAATTGTTATATCTTTCAAAAGTAATAAAATTACCAATTACTGCAAATAACATCAGTGCATTACTAGAGAAAAGTAACGTGTGTTATTTATAAAAGCCAGTTTTTAAACACTGATAAAAAAGCAGCTATATATCAACTATATACCTCAATATTCCATGGGCCTGGGCTGCTGCACTGGGGCTGACCACTTTTACTTTTGCTTTTGATGTGAAGCGAGTGGATTTCATAACCCAACTCAGCTGCATAGAAAGGGATTTACACTCAGAGCAATAGCAAAATTGTGGAACTTGAAATAATATTGTAAGCAAGCTCTACATTTATTAGTTTATTAGTACTTATGGATATAAAAAAATAGGTATTGGTATGATTGAAAGAAATAAACAAACACATTTTGTACTAAAAGTAGTAGAATATAGGCTTCGGGAAAAATGAGACCAATCAGTTCTTATGGTTTTACTCTAGCTCTGTGTTGGTGGAACACTTTTGTTTCATTCCATAAACCACAGACAACATTTCCTCATAATTCCACATAAAATGTATGCACTTAGAGCATTTAATTAAGTGTTTTCAGACCTTGTATAGGTATAGTATTGAATTATTGTATAGAATTGAAGATTAAATTAAATTTCAAATAACACAAAAATAATTCAGACATCCATTCAGACTGGTTCTATTGCAAGGAGGAAGTGATTATCACAGAAGTGTTTTTTTCTATATTTCATCCAGTTTGGTTCAGGTGATCACCTAATCAGTACTTCATTACATGAAATGAGGTCTGCTTGTGTTGGAATTCTACTATATTATACTTAGAGATGCTAATTTACGAAAAAAAAAGGAAAAAAACAAAAGGAGTCTATAGCTGTATACTTCCAACACTGTATAATACCCAATCTGTGTATTTGTAAATGGACTGTTCTTCCTAAATACAGTCTGATCACAACCTGCACTGACATTCTGAGTCAACTGAGAATTACTTTTTTTCTCACATGCCAATTTCCAGCCCTATTCATTGACGCCTCTCCTATAGATCTGTATACAGATGTCACTTTAGTCCTGTTCCTGTTGAAACACCAGCCAGTTGAATCGTCTTGGTGAATGACGTTCTGTCATCCATGCCCCAATAATGAGCCCTCTTTCAAAGACACTTAGATCTTTTCCTCTTGCTGTCTTGATTCAAAATCAAGATCAGCTGTATCTGGCCTTTTTAGACATCATAGAGCATGACAGGCTATTAACTGCTTAATTTTATCAGGTATTACACCTGTCTGGAAGCATCTGCTCTCATTATGTTCCCTCAGATCTTTCTTTTCATTTGCCACCCATCTGTAAGTACCATATTTACGCCTATCATTCAATATGACAGCATATATAAAAATAAATTGTACTCTAAAAGTATAAATTTCCATAACTTTCCACACCTGTTCTAGGAGCTTGGTGCCAACATGCTGTGGCTTTGGAGAGGAGGTGCATGATGGTCTGCCCACAGAAGATAAGCCGTTCCGTTTGCAAAGCCACAGGAATGTGTACACACAGGCAAACACACAAACACACAAAAGCACACATGAGCAAAGAGATACACTTGCAAGGGCACAAACATACATCAATACAACACACAATGGTAAACATGTTGATACAGAAAAAAGTGAAAAGGCTGGGTCAAATGTTGGTGCGATTTCATTGCAATGGTTCAACGATAATTCCACTGGTCACACAGAGCACAAAACACACTTTTCTGATGTTCTTTTGGCCAGTGTATAACATACAAGCAACCATATAGTTTTGAACCTTGCTAGATCTGACTACTATGAATGACCATTGTGGCTAATACTGGTGCTTGGACCCCTGTCTGTGAAAATGTTTACCATAATTGTGGTCAGCATATTTAGTTGAAACACTCTGGAGTTGAAAAAAAATCCAGGAAAACCAAAATAATCCAAAGAAAAGTACGCCCAGAGAAGGGAAATCATTTACTTCCGTACCTTAATGTGCTGTGGCCGGGAGCAGAGAAAGAACAAATGAACAGCACAAAATCTTCATGTTCGATAATGGAAGGCTAAAAAACTGTCCATCTTCGGTCAAAGCAGCTGGAGAAAATGCATTACATCTTTGATTGTTTTTGGAAGACTTTCTACCCTGCCTGAGAGCCATGCTGCCATCACCTCAGTAATACACAGTCATTATTCTGCCATAACGCTGGACGAACTGCAATATAATGGCAATCAGAATGGCTTTTATGCAAGTGTATTTACATGAAAACGAGTTTAATATCTTATTGGATGTGACAGTTTATCACTTCATTTTTCAGCGCAGTCATGCAGGCCAGCAGTTGGGTAATAGGCGGAATCCATTAAGAGCACATTAGCCAGAGATAATCTTTTTAAAGTTCCTGAGAACAGAACTCGTTCAAAGGATGATAGGCACGATCCAGCTGAGAGCTCGATGTGTTTCACATGAGAAACAGAAGAGTGATGATCGACCATTGACTGCTCTACACATCATAATTAGACTGTGGCCTCCAGGAGACGAGCAAGCCATGACAAAGATCCTGAACCAAACTTGAATTGGAAGACAAATAGCTTTGCAAGGTCACTGGCCTTGCAATTAAGAGTGTGGAAGCTAACATACAGCTAGCTGATCTCAAAGATCTTACCATTTCCTGAAAAATCCTGAAACCATTTCCTTTCCTGTTCGCCAGCAAGTCCTCAACTTCTAATCATCTCTCCAGGATCCCATTAAAAATCTGCCACTCTATCACACTGGTTCCCTATTTTTTTCTTCTTCCTTGACTCCAGTCTTGTCAAGTCTGGTACAGACTAGCAGGTTCATGTGCTTGCCACTGCAAACTCACCACCATTCCCAATCAGCTCCAGTGTCCCTGTCAATCACACGGTACTCAGTCTTCCGGCAAAGGGACTGCTGCTCTGGGATATCCTCCCTGACAGGCAAGCACTGGGAGGAAATGAAGACTAGAGTATTATGGAGGTTGATGGCTATGGTAAGTAGATGCAAGACTTTTGCCCTGAAAGGGCTCAAGACAAAAGAAGGGAATTAATGCAATAAAGACATTGCACTTACAATCAGATTGACTGAGATAGGTGGAGGTGAGAGATAAAGAGATAAAGAAAAATCTAAGATACACTGAGGTAAAGTGACAGTCTCATATTCAGCCTTGATCTCATATTCAGACTTTTTCTCTTCCAGTCAATTGGCATCTAGAGATGCTGTTTTCAGTCAGAGGTATGATAGCTGGGTTCAAATGGAAGGCAGAGTGAAGAATGAGTCAGCAAACCAACATAGAAGCATGAAATATGACACGCTGAACATTATTCATTTTCCAACAGACGTCCATAAACTTTTATTGGGCTTGATTTTTCTCCCAAGAACACCTTCACTCCAGAGAAAATGAGTGGGAAAAGACATAATGAAATTGGTGAAGTGATTCAGACAACCCCTTCTTTGGAATATATTTGGCTATCAGGATGCATAGAAAGCACAGAAAACATGCTGCATTATATCTGTAGCCTGGAGATTTCAGGTATTACCAAATCTTGTGTGAAGTTTTGGGGTGTATTGTAAATCTTTCACAATAGTAAGCACTTCACTTCTAATTGTTGCTTGATTTTGTGTAGCCTACACCATCGATGATCTGGATAGTATTGAAACTATTTTTAAAATGTAAGCTGCCAGTAGTTACATGTAGGTACAGTGGGGAACTTGGTACAGTCCCATTTTGGTTTAATGGCAGCATACACTTGGGTTGGTATATGTAGATATCACAAGTTTTTGTAAAAGCTTCTGGCAATTAGATCCACCTGAGATTCTGTCACATTTCCTCCATTTCTGCCATGTATGGCATTTCCTGTATATATATTTCTCTCTCTAATATATTTTCTCTTGCCATGTATTGTAATATCTATGTGTTTGTGTGTATATCTGGTCAGTTTATGTCTCACTCATTTCATTATCACTCCATGTTTAAATAAATCTCTAAACTGCATACACTCGTGCTTACTTACAAGACCCATTCATTACAGATTCGTCTGAACCAACGCTTTAAAGGAAAGAATACTAAAAATTTGTCTTCACATGAACAATGTCACAAATTTTAAAAGTTACCGACAGGTCTCGAATGGCTCTTTTCTTTTCCTACTTTTTAACTAAACTTTGTTAATTTTTTCAAAATTTCAAATGTTCCATTGCTTATTTCCACTATGGACCTTGCTGTATAAGCACACAATTGACAATACGTTTTTAGTCTAATAAGGTGAATAACAGCTCCATGTAAATGTTTAACTGAGAAGTATAGAAGACACAGAATGTGCTCCACATATCTAAGTTTAACCACATATGAGTTTACCGCCAATATCAATGCTCCTTTTCTTCTTGCATCTAAATATATCATGCTGTCTGTTGCTGACAGAAAGTTTGACATGAAGGGTATCTCATTTTTTACCACTCATGTTTGCTTTGGTGTCATAAAATGTTGCAAAAGCCCAAAGTGAGAGACAGTGTAATGTTAGTGTTTATACATCCAAATCTATTTTCCCTCCTTTTACATAAAAATAACCAAAATCATCAAGTCCTTAAAGTAGGTAAAAAGAATCTAATTAAACAAAATAGTTTATACATCATTTATTAATTGAAAAAAATCGATGGAATATTTAATTTCTGTCAGTGGAAAATATGCCCTTTAGATTCATTTGAAAGTAAAATTAGAGTCAGGTGTCGATGGAATGACAATTAATTGTTGAGGCTCATCATGAATGGAAGAAGTTACAAACCATTTCTAAACCCTTTGGATTCCACCGATCCATAGTCACAGAGACAGAGTACAAATGGACATTTAAGACCATTGTTATGCTCTACAGGAGAGTCTAACCCACAAAGGTCACTTCAAAATCACATCAAGCATTTAATCGCCCACAAGGTCACAAAGAAACTCAGGTTAACTTCTAAGGAACTAAAGGTGGCTTATGGATAAAACCACTGCTCTCCACAAAAGAACTTTCCAGAAAGCTTTTGTTTATTGGAAAAATATTTTATGAATGGATTTAATCAAACCCAAACTTTTTGATTAAACCAAGAAATGCGATATTTGGACAAATGTGAGCATTGCATTTCAGTATATACTGTCCTTTCTGTGAGGAAGCCCACTAACATGCCAGATTTAAAGCTGTTCTGTATGGAAGAAAGTCGATGTGCAGGACTAATCAATCAGCTAATCAAACCAGATATATAAATCTAAGGTTCATTTAATTTAGCAACTCACAGATATGTAATTGGATCATTCTTAAATATGCATTACATTTTGTCTCATTTATGAAAGTCAATGAGTCAATGATTCAATTTGTCTGCTTTCAGAGCTTTAAAAATTGAATGCTGTTCCAGGTCATATTTATAAATAAATACAGAAAATACTGAAGCAACGTCAAATTCTGAAATCTGTATGTCAGATAAAATTGCATGAAAAGTACTGATTGAGAGTTGTCTTTATGGAGTAGGTTGTGATGTTTTTACATGATTGGGCTTTGCCTCCGGCTTTCTGTGAGGCCTGTTTGTTAGTTGAATGACAGCACCTTTGCTACCTAACCCCCAAACCGAACCTTCACTACACCTGTAAACAGCTCAGTGCCACGTGATGTGATTTTGTCAGCTTGGTTTAAATCACCCAGTCTCCCACCCTCTCGCCCACAACACTGTAATGAAAGAATCAATGCGCCCCGGTGATCATGGATATTTGGATGCATGACATAGTTAATCAGGATCAGAGGAAAACCATGTTCCCTACAAAGCAAGATTAGTGGATCAGCCAATCCTCAATAGCTCACCACAACCACGGTTCTGAAACAAAAGGCCATGAACTTGAAGTTTCTTAAATTCTTGAATAGAAACATCCAATGAATGCATTTGTTCTCCACATGCTTCAGGAAATGTTCTGGTCCATTCTACAATGCAGCTGCTTTGACATGGATTCAACATGACACTCCGATCACGGATTTATTTTCATCACATGAACAGATCGCTGGGCAGGGAAACAGTGGCGGCCACTGGTTATGTCAGTCTCATGTCAAGTTCAGAGAACACAAAGCTCTGTCGTAAGTGTCAGAGCTACTAGAAAAAAAACGTACATTTTATTTGTGGTCCACTGTCCCTGCATGCTTTATAGATGCTTGTCTTTGACTTATTTCCAGCTGAATATAAAAAGAGGCAGAATTCTGCATTCCAGTCTAGACCGAATTCCTTAGTGGCGTTAGGAATAAAATCAAACAATTAAAAATGTTCTTTTCAGAAGGTATTCTTTGAAAGGCTGCAACATTACATTTGCTCCAGCATGGAGCAGCAGAATAATTCATAATTTTAGCCAACAGACAGTCTGCAGTAACAACACACCTTGACACTTCGGTGAGAATGGGTGGGGCCATACTGCTGTAGACTGAAGGATCATTAGTAAAGGTAAAACTATTTTTGTGGATATAAATGCGGTTTTAAAAAAAATCTAAATCATATTGGTATTTATAAACAATAGAGCAAGCGATTACACTTTGAATTTGTTTAAGTTATATTTGTATAGTTTATGGAAATAAAAAATACAGCATTTAGAATAAAAAACCCTTATTGATGTTGAAACAAATGGAAAAAACTCAAAAGAAGATCACTTCTGAAATTATTTTATTAACTGACTAAGCATTTGAATGTGTAATCATTATAATTAAATAGTATAACAAAAATAATAACTCAGTTTAAACAGCAGATTTGATAAGTGCATAACTTATTTATTTATTATTTCTTTTTTTTTTTAAGTGCATCACTTATTTTATAAAAAAAAAAAATTGAACCCGTTTGAATTCTGGTTTCCCTCAACCCTAAAGCTAGCACTCACGCTAATCTCTCAACGCAACTAAACATGCCTCTACATTTAATACTACTCCATAATGCTGTCGATAGTCAACTGTCAAGTTTCACCAGAATTTGTTTACACCTTGAGCGTTTGTAGATAGTCTGTAAAGAAGCAATTGTATGTTTTGAAATGTCCTCCACAGGTCTTTCAAAGCCAATGGAGATATCATTACATGTAACAGTTTTTTTGAATTGGCCACAGATGTACATTCGGTTCCTCCTGCAGAGATGGCTTTAAGTTTGTTGGAAGTTTTTCAGCAGCATTTAACCCCCCCTGTTCTTCCTCCCCCACCTCGTATCACCCACTGCAATCTCACAACAGTTCGCCTGAAGGATGAAAAAGAATAAACAGCTTCGCCAAACTGCTGTCAGCCTGTAGACTGCTGGTGTGTGTTTAACATTGCGAGTGTGTTACCCAGAGCACAGCGGCTCCAATTCCCCATAAGTCCTCTCTGCCTGAGCCAGGTAGCAGAGGCTTGTGGGGCTGTGATCGTAGTAAACGCTGGAATGATTCAGACTGACTGGCAGCTGTCCCCTCTGCGTCTGATTGTGTGTGTTTGCGCGTATGTGTGAGTGTGTGTGTGTGTGTGCCTGAGGCTGTGTCTGCATGGAGAGAACTGTCAGTGCTCTGCCGAGCGTAGCACGTCTTCATGAAGCCCAGAGGTTTCTCCGTTGTCTCTACAGAATGACCACATCACACACACACAGGCTTTTATGAAGCCTTTTCTGAGCTGCCCTCCACACACACCCATTCAAATGTATGTAGAGCAGTAGAAGGGTGACCAGTAACTCGTTACATTTACTCAGATTTGTGATTCAGCTGTAGTTCTGCATAGAGCTGTGTAATTATCTACCATCAGAAAAAGTACACAAAAATGATGCTCTTTCAGGTAAAAACACTGTATATGTGCCAGTAACCGCTTACCTTTAGTTAGGGACCATAAGGGTACAATGTTCCAAAGCCACATACAGTGATTTCAAACACATTGCCCCTCTATTTTAGTGATGAAAAGGTCCAAATATGATATTTCTCCTATGAAAGTGAATGTAAAACTCTTTTAAAGAAAACTGTTGGACCTCAAAAACCATTGTTTACCTTTGATGCTAAATTAATTGCTTTTACATTTGGGGATTAAAAATTACTTTATTCTGACAATGTACATACGATTTGAATATAGGGGGTCCTTGACTTATGGCATACTCAAGTTATGAAAATTCATGGTTCCGTCACTGGCTTTAAAAAAATTACGTATGTATTTACTGTCATATACAGTAGTAGAACTCAGCTGAATGCTTTACAGTAATATGTGAGCACCACAAGGTGAGCACTGAACCTGTGTTTGCAGAAATGGGGGAAAGGGGTGTTTTTCACTGTTTTTGCTGAGATGTTTATGTTTTATTCACTGTTAGTGTTGAATTAGAGTTCATGTGGATTGGTGGGTGAGATGGGGGGTTAATAGTGCACTGTGCGAAGGCATCGTCAGTGTGGTCTTGCCACAAGTCACCTCTCCAATGCATTTACTGCTGTGATGTATGTTGAAACATTAAAAAGAGCATTTCTATCTGCAGCAATGTTTCCTAATTGCTTTACTGTAATATGAGACGTTCGTGCATGGTGCTGCTGTTAATAAAGCACAGTGCTGTTCAATAAAACCTCTGAAGCATCATTACATGCATGAGTTCCAACTCAAAGTTATGTCACACTCTGAGGAACCGTAACTCAAGAATCCCCTGTGCATTCTTTTCAGAAAAGGGTCGGTGGATAATGCCTTCTGGCATAAAGGGGACATCATTGGTTTTTACCTGCAACATTTCTTAAGAATGTTAACAGTAGTAAAACTAATACAGTAAGTATATAACTGCATGACCTGGATTGGGTGTGTTGCAGTAAAATATGCAAAGCAGTGGGATCCTTCAGTTTGGAGAACATCTGGTGAAGAAATTTATTTATCTCAGTGTCTTTTGCATGTGTGATATATTTTTTTTAGAAAGTTCAGTTTTAGAGACTAATACTAAAATATTAACTAAAATATTAATATGTAATAAGGTCTCGTTCTCCTCATGGAAACGATGTTACCTTGTAGGAACAATGTAAGCAGAGTTATAATCTTTAAGTGGAAATCCACATATTGGAATTGGCTCTTTTAACAGTTTGATGTTCAGAAAGCATAGCCATTGGCTAGTCTGAATATTTAATGATAAACAAGCCTGATCATTGGCTGGACAGTGCTGTTATGCTGCATATGGGAAACCACTTTCAATGCTAATGATCTTTTGTAATAAACCATATTTATTCTGCTAAACCATATTCTTATTAACTTAATATTTATATAAAGTTATATTAAAAAGTATCTCAGTATTTGAGGCAACACTTTTATTGAGTATCTAAATTAATAGATAATTCATTAAATTAATGGACTGATGCCCTACATGAAATTGTATTTGCAAAGTAATATTCTGAACGGCCTATGAGTTTAAATTAAATATAAAAACACATTGAATTGGTTGGTAACTAATTAATTAGAGTCAGATTTATTTATGCCCACTAGTTTTAGGTTGGGAAAACACATGTAAGCTGAGAGTCATATGTAAAACCCTACAAAACATACACTTATTTTTTAATAATAATTAAAAACTTTAATTTTAAAATTTTAATTTTAATAATAATAGTAATACCATTTTTACTTTAGCATGGGTTAAAGTTAATTATCCATCTCTGAGCATCAGGCATACAGTACATAAGTGCCACAAGGAAAAGAAAAAAGTGTCTGAAATTATTTCAAATGAAAGGCATTACATAAAAGTGCTGCATTATAATTTTATAACTTGAGATACAAAAGTGGAGCTTCTTTGCTTTCCAGAGAGTGGTGATTATCCTGAGTTGAGCTATTGAAATGTAATATGTGAAAGTAAATGTAGCTCCTTCAATTCAGAACAGTCCAAAGGCACACTCTCTTAGAAAGGTAAAGGCTTTTACATCTTTGCCTAATGTATGGCATTTAGTTGAGAATAAAGAAATAGAGAGAGAGAGAGAGAGAGAGAGAGAGAGAGAGAGAGAGATACAACTGTGGTAATGTCGCGCTACACCGCTGTCACCTATGACCTATGACGAAGATGGCGCCACTGTACGAGGCATGCCGTCTTTCCATCTCTGTAGTAGCCGTGTATTTTCTTT
>JBBIGC010000001.1:31240992-31267444 GCA_037576955.1 Lepidarchus adonis
AGAGAGAGAGAGAGAGAGAGAGAGAGAGAGAGAGAGAGAGAGAGAGAGAGAGAGAGAGAGAGAGAATGAGTGAGAGAGAGAGAACTTAGATTTTTATTTCTAAAAAGAAATGTTTCCGCAGACATTATAATTTCATAAATAGTGCTTCTGACATCACTTCGGAGAATCAACTGCACCAAAACTATAAACTAGTTTCCCCTCATCTGACAGTCTAGCATTAAAATGCATCCCAGATGGAATTTTTTTGCATAATCATATGTTGATGGACGGACAACAAGTGCTCAAATGAATTAAAATTAGGAATTGATAGGATATTAAAAATCAGTCCAGTAACATTTAGTTTAAGTAAAAATACAGCTGATTTCTGTATTTTACCTTATTAAGTTAAACTATGAAAGTCACTTTTAAAAACATTCCCTCAATAATTAGGGGTGTAATGATTAACAGAATTCATCATTTGATTTAATATGATACAGTGGTGACTAAATTCAGTACATTTTTAATACAAAGTGCAAACTGAAAGTGACTATATGTAATTATGAACTGTCGTGTCTGATGTTTTGCCTAGGTAGTCATATATCTGGTGTTTTTTTTATGCCTCCTCTGTTCATCAGCACCTTGTTTGTAACTCCACCCTTATATCCAGGTGTTCATAGTTGTGTGTGAGTATTTACAACCCTGTGTCTCAGTCCCTTCTCATCGGTTACTATGCTTGCTAATGTGTCCTGTTATTAAATGTTTATGCTTGTGAGCTGTATCTGTGTACGGGTCATTAATGTACATTACCAGTCATTACCCGCCTTGTTTCTGTTTATTTTGTCACTATTATTTTTATTATTACAATTGGGGTTTTTTTTGTGTGTTTTTTTGTTTTTTTTCCTCCTATGTGTGTGTGTTCATTGTAAAGCGACCTTGGGTTTATGAAAGGCGCTATATAAATATAACTTATTATTATTATTAAAAGTTTTAGAACATGCCATTTTACCAGTGTTTACTGGTAACATAAGCAGTTCTGTTACAATAAATAACTTTTAATGTTAACGTTAAAAATAAGTCAGCAAAGTCACAAAAATAAATAAATACATATAAATACATATTTACAAAAATGTATATTTGATGGACATTTTTCAGCTTTCCTGAAGCATAGGAAATAAATGAAGCCCTAAAACGTAATGCAAAGAATTCCTTGAGGTGCAATAGGTTTACAGCTTTAATGCCCCCATTCTGTCCAGTTCATCCCAAAGCAGCTGGATGGAGCTAAAGTCTGTAGACTGAGCTGCTACTGAATCTACTGTTGAGTTCTTTTCTCCTAATGTTCTGCTCATTCTCTCACTGTGTGTCTTTGTTTCTGACCTTTTCCTCCACATTGTGATCTCCATACACACTGCTATTTCCTGCTCTACAGTACTGTACTAATACTGCATCAGAGGGTGGAGGAACAAAGTGTTACAGCTCCACCTTTCTTCACATGGAGGGTTTGTAGATCATCAGCAGAGGTTGGGAGCAGCACCTATGAGAATTGTTTACTTTAAACTTCAAGGCTTCATTGACTTTCATTGCTGCAGGAAACGCTAGAAGTTCACCAGGTCCTTAATGCTTGGGGGAAGCATGTTGTCTATGAAATCTGCAAATTATTTCAGTGTTTGGGGACCTGGATGGATTTCTTTATTGTAAACACTTACCTTTGTACAGTTTAAGGTTATTTACTGTAACAGAACTTATTAAATTCCCTTTTATTATTTATGCCCTTACTTCCACAACCCAAAAAACCTCACATGGACACACTCAGTCACACACAAAGTTCTTCACAATGACATGTGACCTCTGCATTTAACCCGTCCACACATGGGGCAGCGAGTTCTGATCAACAGCGCTCAGCAAGCAGTGTAACGGGAACCTTGCTGCAGTACCTCTGTGGTGTATTATATATTTAATAATATTTGTATTATATATTAAATATTAAACATTACAAATGTACACTATTTGAATTAAAAGCAGTAGCTTATGGTCAGGAATGAGTGTATTTTAAGCAGAAACTGATTTTTTGGTACAAACAAAAAAGAAATACAAATATAAAATGATCGTTAAAGCTGTATTATCTAGTGAGATCTCAGAGACCATGGTCTTTTTGTTTGAATGTATATTTGTATAAAGGAGAGAGAAAACTTTGATTTAGATTAATCTAGATTTTCTTGACCTTCCTTTTAATTCCTGAATGATTTTAACACATATCAAACTATAGTGATTCACATGAAACTGGGATTCTACTCGCTGCTGAACAGAAAACATACAGCGGATAAAACAGTTTGTGAACTTTCTGCTGCCTGATTACATGTGCTAGTGTATTTCAATGTGCCTTTTGTTGGTATTTAATTTTTGGTGATTGTCTTCTTGACTGAACTGCAGTCCTTTTGAGCAGTAACAGTTTTCAAGGCTGTATGTTACAAGGCTATGATGCATGTAAAGGCAAAGGCTGATTTGATAGATGTATTGCTCATAGTCAACTGTGGCCATTGTGTTCGCATGGAATTGTCCTTAAACTGCTCCTCGACTGGGAAAAAGCAGAGGCAGTCTTTCCGATCCTAATGAATCAATCAGCCTGGCAGGAAGTCCACGATGGATCAAGAGTTACCATGACTACATAAGATACATCTGTTCTCTCTCTCTCTCTCTCTCTCTCTCGCTCTCTCTCTCTCTCTCTCTTTCTCTCTCTCTTTCTCTCTCTCTGTTTCAAGTGCACTGTTATGGCAAGTATTCAAACTCAAGAAAATAATGAGGAAGTGTTTGCACTTGAGAAGAATAACAGAATTCTGACTTCAGAGCTTCATTTCTGCAGACATTCAGCAGTGAACACCTTTCAATATCATCAAGCCATGAATCTGCTTGAAGAAAGACTTTCTTGGGATTTTCACTTCAAATCTTTGAAATGTCAACTAAAATAGATCAAAGTTCCCATCAGTGCCTTATCGCCTTGTACATTTGACCTAATCCAAGTCTGAAGCCCGTACGTTTGACCTAATGTTCCTTTTTCATTTGTAGCAATCCATGTCAAACCGTATGAGATGTAGATCTACAGCTCAGGAAAGGAATCAATACATTTGTGTATGGCAAAGAATACAAAAAGGCAGCGTGTCAGTCCCGCTGGACTCCATGTCTGTGTGTATGTCGATGAGAGCGCACCTGTGTGAGGAATTGGAGGTTGCCAAGGCCGCTCAGGTTTGTTTCCCCTCTGATCAATGAGCCCACCTTCAGCCAATTGACCTCAGGGCAAGCAGAGAAGACCCAGCTCCAGCTGAGAAACTACTCCAGGTCAGGAGTTACATGCTGACAGCTCCACACGCCTATTAGATTTCTTCTGTTATGTGCAGTGCATTTATTTTTTTTATTCTCCACTTACAATCAGTACCCAAGCACAGATTATTGAACCAGCTTACAATAATAGAAAACTATGCTGAGAGCAAAGAAACACGTCATAGAAGTACATGGCCTTTCATATCATCCATTTTAACCACATACAAATAAACACATACAGAATAAATTGGTAGTTTTTGGCTTTAACACATGTGATTCAGCCATTTTCTGAAATTGCACCTGCTAGGTGTATCACTCTGTTACATTAAATATTGATTTATAATTGCCTAAGGGTGTTCTTTCATTCATACTTTTTTCATTCATGCACTCATTAGACATTTTCATCACAATGTCTGTGTTAAATGATTAGTGATTACGTCATGTGCCCTCTTGTGAGTCCTTTTGCTTTCACCCAGAGTTTAGAAGGCACCACCAACATATTTCTCCAGTATCACCCACCATATTTCACTGCATAAAAAAGCATGTTATTACAGACATCCGCATCTAGAAAAGGTGACCAAATGATGAGTTAAAAACTGAATATCATTAAGCCTCTTAATAGGCTCTACAGATTATTTTCTCTGGAACTTTATATTCTCTGCATACTCTACTTTTAATAAAGGATGATAGTGAGGGTGGTCGATCACTAATAGGCAAACAGACTGAGACAAAAATATTCACAAATTCAAAGTTTTACAGAAAATATTCCAGTAAAACTGCATACTAAATAAAATATGTTTGCCATTTACAATTGACACAATATTATGTTTAAGTTAGAATTCACATTAAATTTGGTTAAACAACACAGCCATATTGCCACTAACACCACTTTAAATGTCCATATTGGCGCTAAAGGAAAATCAGCATTATTCTCGCAGCTAATCAGACCATGAAAGGTTACTTACAGACTAAATTGCAAGGTTTTGGTATTAAACATCATTATGTAACTATATGCACAGAAGACAGATCCTTACAAATTTATAAATTAATCTGGTTCTCAATACAAAAAATACATTAAAAGTTAATGAAATGACCACAATAGCTCATTCAATTTCAATTAAATTTTATTTATATATATTTATCATGCCGTATTTTTTTCATCAATGCTGTCTCTGGGATTAGCAGCTTTTGTGATTGTGTGATGTTCATCTCTACATGTAACAGGCTGAACATCTCACATGACAACAACCATTTTATATTAGAACAGTACATTGAAATTTCGAATGATTCCATGCATAGTTTTACTGGTCACTGAAGTGCACCTTTACATTTTTACTCTAGTGGTTGTGATGTACATGGTCCTGATTCATGTTGGTTAAAGTATATCAGATATTTAAAAAAAATATGCAGTGATAATGTATCCACAGCGCAGTCTTAGCCCATTTACCGCTCTTAGATGTAGCTTTGAACAAGTGTGACCATGAATTCAGATCTATTCCAATAATTAAAAGCTTTTGTCATTCAAATCTCAATTTGAATCTCAATTTACGGACAAGTTGAGACATTTGGTAAAATTAATCAAATAAAAATCTTTTAAATAAAACATGTTTTCACTAACCAAATTAAGTATATTTTACAAATATATAAACAAATTTAGAATGTCATACTTGCAACACATTAATAAAATAAGGACGACAGCATGTCTACCACTGTGTTACATCACTTTTCCTTTTAATTCAACTGTTTAATCATTTGGGAACTCTTGGCCTCTTCTTGCTTGACAAAGGATTTCCAACCTTGACTTACATTTGCTTAGATTTGAAAATCTAACAAATGTGGCAAAATTATGTGAATTTTCAGATTTCTTAAGGTTTTTTCTTTTGTTATCTAATTTTGGCTTCAAGTATTTTCTTGTGCAAGTTTCTTGTCTCTTGGTGAGCTGAGTCGCATGGTTGAAAAATAATGCCACAAATCCATCACAATCTCTGCCCAGAGTTATCCGCAAGGAACCCTGGACACAATAAATCAATCAAAAGGTAAAACCAGCACATCTTTCCTTGTTACATTATATAATTGGGATCAAACTAAAGTTGTTCTTTTCTCATCTGGCCATAAATACATCTTCTGCAAACTTGTATATGAATTCACTATCCTTCACAACATGAAGATTGATTTGTTTATCACTTCTAATGGGTTTGGACTAGAACAGGGCGATAAATTAAATGACTTTTAATTCAACTTTGCTCCTGGCATGTAAATTTCATTATGTGCAATGTTGTGGATTTATTTGTCTGCCTAGATCATTATGTTTCTCAGTGAGCTTGAAAAGTTGATTGGTTTTAATGGGTTAAACCTGTTTCAGCTAGTGAAACACAATGTCACAATATGACTATAAGCTGATTATGTCCTAAACCTCTAAATCCCATCTTCCCCGTTTAATCTCCAATTCCAGCTACCCACACTGTTTGGTCCCACACATCAAACTGGATCTAACTTGAAGCTTATCTGTTGTAAATTGCAATTTACAACATTAAATTAAAAAAAATGTGGGGTTTTTTTATTTATAGCAATTTCATTTTCTAGTCCTAAACTCCTACTTTTGGTCATCCTGCTCTACACAGTTGGGCATTTATTCTTCTCCAACACAGCAAATTCAGCTCCAGACAGAATTAATCATTAGCTAATAATGGAATTCAGGTGCAGGTAAAACAAAGTGCTATAGGATCTATAGGACTAAAGATAAAAATGATAATGTATCATTTTTCAAACAATATACTCAATTTAAAAATTACTTATGTAGTAGAACATTCTGAACTATTGTTCATACAATAGTAAATCTCAGTTAAAAATGACTGAATAATTTCTATGCTAAGCATGCAACCCCACAAACTGTGACCCACAAATTTGTCCTTAGTTTGAAAAGTGTTTGAAAATAACCATCTACTGTATATATGAAAAAAGATATACAAATGCCATTTTTGTAAAGTCCAACAGACAGAAAAATCTGTATTTTGTATTAAATTCAAAGTTTTTCTTGATGTGTTTTACACTGTGTATGCCTGCAACATGTTCAAAAAAGCTGAGACAGGGAGGAACTAAGACTGGATAGTTTATTGTATGTTTAAGTTATCCTATTTTTAAATATTACACAAGAAGCAGGTGAATTGGTAATATCTAAAGTTATAATAATTGTAACAAGCCACTGAGAGTGTCAGTTATGTTTATCTATGAACCAACATCCTCTGTATTTTCAGCATTCATAGACTCATGACAGTTTTTTTCATATACCAGTCATATCAATTGTCCTTCAAGTCTTGGTCCATGCTGTAGATTGTACGCCAGTAGACACATGTAGAATTAGCCATAGCACTTGTCCTTTTAACACATCACAAGGGACCAAAAAGTTTCAATATCATGTCCTACATTTCAATTTCTCCAAAATATATAGACAGTAAAAGTCTTTAACAAAACCAACGCCACTATTCTGCCACCACATTGTCGAAAGGGATTGTTCTATCAAGCATATATCTCTCTCCCACTGAAACATATGCTATAGAGGAAACATCTAAGAGGCATTAAAGATATATTCTTCACTCCTCCTTCCTTGCTTCAGGATTTTTTTTCAAGAAGAAGGATGGGAGTCCTTGTCCCTGTATTGACTATAGTGGCTTAAAGTCAGTCATCGTTCTTTATTGCTACCCACTACTCTTGGTTCCCACAGTGCTCAAACAATTACACCAAATTAGACCTCAGGAGTGCATGCAACTCGATAAGAAGCAAGAAAGAAAAAGAGTGAAAAAAAAAAGCTTTCTCGCCATGGAACTGGGCTCAGCGACCTTTCAGGACAGACTCTCACTACAAGAACAAAGACTGAACGAACTGATAACTCACCTTAGCCCAGCTTCCGTGGCCCTCCCATCCATTCATCATGTTTCCTTGGTGGCTCAACCAGAACATTACAATAAAAGTCAAGAAATCTGCAAAAGTTTCCTCATGCAATGTGCCCTCTACATCTCAGCGCATCATCACAGATTCCACTCTGACAAAGACAAAGTCATGTTTTGTCACAAGACTGGGCCACCGCCTTTTACATGCACAGAAATGCTATTATGAACGATGAATTGGATTTTTTACATGTTTCAAGCAAGTGTTCAATTGCCCTACAGATGGGAAGGATCTTGGAGACAAGCTGTTAGACTTATGCCAAGACACACGCACTGCTGCCAAGTACACCTCAGAATTCCACACCCTGACTGCAGGAAGTGGCTGCAACAACCCACCATTGTTGATAATCTACAGGGGAGGGCTGAACCCAGAACAAGCAAGGAATCATGATGCCCACATCCAAACATCAATTGTGCATTATCAATGTTCTCAGAGAAATGCTGGACAAATATATAAGTGGTTATATTGATATTATTTTAATATTATCCAAAGATATTCTGGAACATGTACAACACATCAGGACAATCTTCTCAAAAAGCAGCTAAATGCAATAAGCAGAGGTGTGTGATGAATTAATTTTTGAGATACATCATAAATGTTAAGCTGCATGCATCCAAGGCACAAGGTGTAAAGAACTGATAGATATATACATGGTCAAGGAACTGCAATGATTTTTTGGCTATGATTAATGATTAGTCTGGAATAAAGAGGCAGAAGCAGTGTCCACCAAAGCACACATCCTGAAACATCCTGATCCAGAGAAGTTTGTGGTTGAGGTGGCTGTATCAGTGGTTGGATTCGTGCATCTCAAATGCATTAGGATTCTTCTAAGCTTTCTTTCTCTTGTGCTTTCTTATCAACAACACTGTCACCAACAAAGCAGAACTCACCAGCTGTCAAGCTGATATTAGAATAGATGACATTGGCTGAAAGGAAGCTCACTTACCGTTCTTTGTCCTTACAGACCACAAAAACCTGAGGCACCTGCAAACAATCAAGAGGCTGCATCCATGAAAAATGGGCATTTTTACTTGCTTTGATTTTTCTCTTTCCTGGGTGGTCATGTTTCATCCCAGGGGCCAGAACATGCCCAGAATTCATTGAGGTATTTGTGTACTAGATGTGATCTAGGTTACCAGCAGATGCAGGCACCAGGGGTCTCATTTATAAAACTTTGCACAGAACTCCTACTAAAAGTGTACATGCGCTCAGTTAGAAATTACATAATGTTTATATTACCTTACCAAGAAACCAGCCTTCACACTGTTGAACCAGGCCTTCACGCTGTTGAACCAGGCCTTCACGCTGTTGAACCAGGCCTTCACGCTGTTGAACCTGGCCATCACACTGTTGAACCAGGCCTTCACGCTGTTGAACCTTGCCATCACACTGTTGAACCAGGCCTTCACGCTGTTGAACCAGGCCTTCACGCTGTTGAACCAGGCCATTACGCTGTTGAACCAGGCCTTCACGCTGTTGAACCAGGCCATTACGCTGTTGAACCAGGCCTTCACGCTGTTGAACCAGGCCTTCACACTGTTGAACCAGGCCTTCACGCTGTTGAACCACACCATCACGCTGTTGAACCAGACCATCGCACTGTTGAACCAGACCATTGCACTATTGAACCAGACCATCACACTGTTGAACCAGACCATCATGCAACTATGTTTGTCAGGACCATGTCAGCATCACAAATAACTCAAATAATAACATAAATAGAATACACATTTTCTATATATGTAAACACATTTGTTTTTATATGGAGCCCTAATTGCAATGCAGTCAACTACACAGATTACTTTTGAGAAAGTGAACATTGCCGCAAATTGCCTTCTGATGTACAATGAATCATTATTAGATTCTTCTTGTATTTTCTAAATAAACTTTAGAACAAATTAACATTTTTATTGTTAATGATAGCATATACCTCTAGACTGATTCCTGCTGGTAATAGCCAGTTGCGAGGAACCCCAAGGTTTTCTGTACCTGTATCTGTACCTGGATTTTCATAAATAACAGCAATGCTGTTGTTACCTTTCCCACTTTTTCTTTGTGACCGCGGGGAAACGCAGGGAAACGCAGGGAAGAGTGTAGCAGCCTCACTCACTCAGGGTATCTCCAGCTTTGACATAAATGAACCTTTTTGAAAACCAGCCCATGCAAAAACTCACTTGAAAGTGTGATGCCATTTTAGCACCTGCGGCTTTTATTATTCTTTTACTTAATACAGAGCACAGTTTCTGTTGCCCTTTGTCACTTTGCCTGTGACTGCTGTACAGTTACAAAGCCAGGTAATTATGATACTGTAATGGTTCTCTTGGGAGAGAGCCACTAATGACACACTCGCACACAAGTAATGCCTTTTTAACCAGTAGGAACTGGCCAGGTTTTTATTGCTTGGTCAACCAGTCTTTAGAAAGACCAACCTGTTACCGGTGCACTCCCCAGAGGCTAAGATACACACAAGCATTAACCCGTGAGTGAGGCATGATGGTGGATGGCCAGACTGACCGAGTTATTATTTACCATACTTGTCACATCCATGGTAAGTCTGGACATCCACCATCAGCTCGCTCACACAAGAACACACAGACATCTGTCCACTGTTGCACACACACACTACAGAACACAACACATAGCACAGAAACAGCACAGAAACAGCACAGAAACAGCACAGAACCCCATAATTTCCCCACTCCCATTACGCATTCCTCCCTCACAGCCAATGGGAGCTGCCCATGACCATTACGATACTTATAAACCAGTATTGCCAAAGATTTTTCACATTTCACCAGTGTTTCATGCTGTGCCGGCCGAGTCACCACCTCTGTGTTGAGGATGTACATTGTGTATGTTCTGCTTGACTCCAGGCAGAAAAGTGACTGGGAAGCGTATGGTCCTGAAAGTTGATGGTCATCATCTACAATACATAATACTGTGAAAAGATTCTGGGACTCTGGAGAATTCTCAGTCCATTTAGAGCAATGCCAGAAAACACTGTTAGATGCACATGACACTGACCAATTTTCAAGTCTTAAGCCGCATAGATCTGCTTAATAGAAGTTGCTTTTCAAATAAGTGTAATAAGAACTTTAAAATTGTAATCACTAATAACTTTTTTGTTGTTTCGGTTTGTTTTTTACTTTCTGTACTCAAGTACAAATACAAAGAACTTTAACTAGATGGATAAGAGTATTTCTTTATTTTTTTCATATTTCTCATTGTATAATGTCACTTTGTAAATTGTAATTACTGATCAGTTTAAATTACTGGGGAAATTGTTCTTGAGCCCAGATGTAGGCTGCAGTGTCACCAAAGATTCTGTCCCAAGCTGTTTATTTCAGCTATATTCATTTAATCGTGGCAATTACATTCAAATTGAAAAAGTGTGCTCCGTACAACGTTTCAGTCCAGGACCCCTGAGGACTCCCTTAGTTTATGGATCCCTGGGTAGTCAGTTCCACTATTCCTCCAGCTGTGAAGCTTCTGGGTGCAGAGTCCTAAAACAGCCTGCAGATGAACATTGCCATTACACAGCAGAATGGGCCTTTCTCATCAGCGACTATCTCAGCCTGCTGTGACTATTAAGTCCCAAACAGGAAAATAATAATTTTCTAGTTTGAATAGCTATGTGATGAGTATATCCAATGTTGTTTTATGTTTACAGGACTGTAGAATAATTGTAGAAGAAAAATTGCGTTCTGTTTTTTTCCTAAATGTCTTTATTGAAAACCAATTACAATGATAGCTATGGCTCTAAATGGGCTTGCAGATGTACTAACACACAGCATCTCCACTCTGTTGTAATAGTAGAATGGTAATCTGATCTGCACGTCTGAAATTAAATATTCCACAGTGCACATCATTACCTGAAGGGTTATGCTGATGGAAGTTGCCTCCGAAAATGAAAGGCAATTTCCTTTCTTTGCAATTCTGCTGAAATTGCCGGATTCGTACAGACATGGCTGCACCTCTGAACCCAAAGATGAGGTAGTCTAGATATAATTCCAGCCAATGGGCTCATGTTGTCCCTTCAGCTGGTGACCTGGACACTCACACTGAAACTCATCGACAAGGCTGTCTTGTGTTGATCTGTCCTGGTCTCCAGTTCCTGCTATTGGCAGATAGGATTTCTCAATGTAGATACATACGTAGCCTTTCTCACTGATTAGGTTTAAGACTTTCCAGACATAGTATGAAATCTTCCATGTCCATTAAAGGTTTGGAGAAGACAAAAAAAATGTTAAATTGCTTCTCATTCTAAGGAACGGACTTTGATCAACAAAGAGTATAGCCAATTACCGTATATCTTTTAATAGTAGCCCCGCCATTTATTCCAAAAATTATTCGGACGGCCCGGTGTTGGAGACTGGCGTCTATTTGTCACGACATCTCTTCAAACCCGGCGTTTATTGGAAACGGGCATCAATAAGAGACAAGCTATTATTAGAAGATATACAGTTTTAGCAGCTAGTTTAAAGTAGAATCAGGCTCAAAACTTTTGCCACTGTATGTGATACGCAGGGGCCAGATGTTGCTCAAAATACATAAAAATGGATGACTAAAATAAAAAAAAGAAAAGTAACATTGTGCATGATATTGAAAAACATATTGTCAGTGATTTGAAAAGCAGCTATTGCACATGATAAATAAAATTTAACATTTAACATAATATTGAAAAAGTAATATTACACCTGATATTGATGTTACAGCTCATTGTGTTCAATGTTTTACCTGTCCCTCTTACAGAAAGATATAGATATGTATAGATGCGAGGCATTTTCCATCACAATTTCCTCAGCACCCTACTCTGACGACTTCACCAAATACTCCAGTTACACTCCCAGGGTAGAACCCGCTTTCCTGATGACCTTATTAAGTATATTAGCATCTGCTGCCTTTACACTGCTGCCCCGCCTCACTATAGCTTAGATGATGATGCTGGCTACCACCAAGTGATGGTTCTGTGGATGCTAAAAGAACCACTAGGCCACCACTGCCCCCAAAAAAACATTACTGTCAGAAGTGGGATTCGAACCCACGCCTCCAGGGGAGACTGCGACCTGAACGCAGCGCCTTAGACCGCTCGGCCATCCCGACATGGATTGTCAGGTCATTGCCAGTGTTGTACAGTAAATAAATTAGATGACAACAAAAAATAATAATGAAAAAGAGAATGTACAATCTAAATGTCTCTAATCAACAGCACCTCCACACAAATAACCTGACAGATGTTGACTTTTGCGCTTCATTCATGGCAAAGAAGGATGTTATAAAATACATTATAAAATACACTGATAAAAAGTTTTTGTTATAATTTATTTTAGAATAAATTTACTTTTTTATGACCTTGTAAATTTCTACCCTGTATGTTTAGTACTTTTGTATTTATTTCCTTTGTATTTTTACTAGTATAAGATGTATGTTTATTTTATTTTATTTTTTGTCACTGTCTTTATGTTGCAGTCGCTACATAAGCAATTTCCTTAGGGACAATAAAACTTTTCTGATTCTGATTCCGATTCAATGATCAATATCACACATGAAATTTAGAAAACATGTAGGTTCAGTGGGCATTCTGGATTGTAGGTTCCTTTCACCACAAGTGGAATGAGTTGATGAGCTTCTCAACAATGTGCTATTTTCTATCCAGTTTCTATCCAAATCAGTCTATGAAGTGATTTACTGACATTTTTATGACTGAATTGGAGAAATGTTTGTGTGTAGTTCCCCAAGTAGTTTCAGCTCCGCGGTTTATCCCACTAGATGGCAGTATGACACTTTAGCGCGCTGTTCACCAATTTAGGCGAACTAAAGAGGACCTGTGTTGCCATGTTCAAGTAAAAACCCTCACATCGTTCGAATAGTTGAATCAGTCTTCCCTACCTGCAGTTAATTTTATCTCCCCTTTATCGAGAACCCATAGCATACGTATGAAATGGAATACACACTTGCATTGTTTTGTGTATAGCTCTATCAATGCAAACACTATGAGTTTCGATCAGTGCATAATAATTACTTTTACTGACGTAATAACATTCTTTAACACTAACAAACTTTAAAAACACGCCATATAAATTGTTTTTTACATTGCGGGTAATATATAAATATATCTTTAAGTTTCAGAACGTGTTATTTGGAACAAATCCCACAATTTCTCTGTGCTCCTGTACAATGACAATAAAAGCCTTTACTTTGCTGGGGGGTCCTGAACGGGGTCTGGCAACCCAAGGAGAGGAAGCCATTTGCTATGCACCAGTGTTGCGTTAGCGGGAGCATGTTTTAGACAGCTCTAGTCTTTTTACAGATGTGCCACAGTTAAAGTTGTTTCTGGAAGCTTTTATACTGTTGTTCGTTTGTTGTTTAGTGATACGTGTAAGGACCAAGCCGCCAAGATGCCGAGGATAATGATTAAAGGTGGCGTTTGGCGCAACACCGAGGTAAGTTTCTTGGCATTAGCATTAGCAGCTTAGCCTATGTGCTAAGCAAGCAGTGCTAACAGCTTTAGCGGCGAAATGTTAGATGAGATGTGTGAATATTTATATTTCGTTAAAATACTTGTTAACATAGCATTTATAATTTAATAAACAGGTGAATAAATATACATTAATTGCGCTATGTAGGCTAATTGTGTAGGAAACGGTCGCCAACCTTCTCATGCTAGTTGCGTTGTCTGCTACTTGCTGCTGCAGTTCATGCGCCTCCGGAGTCAGTTATACACCTTCTCGTGTGTTGTTAGTCTTTAGTCATGTTGTGTCCACCTGTGCACTGCACAGTTAATCTTTTCCTGCTGTAAAGAGAAAAACAAACTCTTCGGTTAACGTGAACTTAAAGGATTGCACCCTGGAAAAAAGTTGACTAAACCTGACGTATTTATATACTACTACGAGCCAGAAAATAAGCTTGTTCGTGTGTCAAAGCATATGTAGCATAGGATTTCTAACACTGAACACGGTCTAACTACAATGAAAACAACACCCAACATGTCTCCTTAAATGCACTGATTTATTGATTCCCCTGAAATGTGATCTACGAGCATGCTTTATTTTGTAGCTGGGCCCCTTTGGATCTTAGTCATCTCTGTTATTTGACATTTCTGCAGGATGAGATCCTTAAAGCAGCTGTAATGAAATATGGCAAAAATCAATGGTCCCGGATTGCCTCTCTGCTGCACAGAAAATCAGCAAAACAATGTAAAGCTAGATGGTGAGTGTGCCTTATATCTTTTTACTTAGATAGACTTAGTTTTTGTATGCCATTTATACTGTTCTGGGGCATTTCCTAACTTCTTAAATGCATCAAATGTTGACCATTGGATGTTTTTACCCACCTAGGTATGAGTGGCTGGATCCTAGTATTAAGAAAACAGAATGGTCTCGTGAAGAAGAGGAAAAGCTGTTGCATTTGGCCAAGCTGATGCCTACCCAATGGAGAACAATAGCACCCATAATTGGCAGAACAGCTGCCCAATGCCTGGAGCACTATGAATTTCTTCTGTAAGTGTTTGTCATAATTATGCATATGTGTTTGAAGTGTGACCAATTTTTATTAATCAATGCACTGTTTATTTTTAACACAGAGACAAAGCTGCCCAAAGAGACAATGAAGAAGACTCAACAGACGACCCTCGTAAGCTCAAGCCAGGGGAGATCGATCCTAACCCTGAGACGAAGCCAGCCAGGCCAGACCCTGTGGACATGGATGAAGGTTGATGTCTGAGAAAACTCATTCTTGTACTGAATCTCAACTCTGTGCTTTTTTATACTGGTAATAGCAAAGTATTCAAAGAGATCTTGTGCTTCTGCAGATGAACTGGAGATGTTGTCGGAGGCCAGAGCTCGTCTAGCAAACACACAGGGTAAAAAAGCAAAGCGCAAAGCCAGGGAGAAGCAACTTGAAGAGGCCAGGTGAGAAGTCTGGGATTTTCAAAGCAACATGATTTGTGGTCTTTCATCTGCTGTACAAATATGCACTAAGTGCCCACAGAGATGGCATGGTAAGTCTTGATATGAGACCTCTCCTCTTTTTTTTCCCCCTAAGGCGTTTGGCAGCCCTGCAGAAGCGCAGAGAGTTGCGTGCTGCAGGCATTGATATTCAGAAGAAGAGAAAGAAAAAGAGAGGTGTAGATTATAATGCAGAGATTCCTTTTGAGAAGAAGCCTGCTCAAGGTTTCTATGATACGTCAATGGAGCAATATGATCCACTTGAGCCTGACTTCAAAAGACTTCGCCAGCAGCATCTTGACGGCGAGCTCAGAAAGTAAGTGACAGTGGTTCAAATTTCCCTACTTACTGTTGCATAGAATTGAATCCATGTCAGTTGAATTGGCCATTCAGAGATGATCTTGCCCTTTTGCTGAGTGTTTTATTTCTACCTTCAGTGAGAAAGAGGAAAGGGAACGTAAAAAGGATCGGCAGAAGATTAAGAAGAAGAAAGAGTCCGATCTCCCTTCTGCCATTTTGCAGACCAGTGGGGTGTCTGAGTTCACTAAGAAGAGGAGTAAACTCGTGTTGCCTGCACCACAGGTAAACTGTCATGTCCTGCTGCAGTGTGGGGTTTATAAGGTGGTATATTTTCTGTATACAGGGGGTCCTCAAGTTACGTCAGTGTGATGTAAGTCGGAACTCATGCATGTAATGCAATGCTGCAGAGGATTTATTGAACAGCACTATGCTTTATTAACAGCCGGCAACATGTATGAACGTCTCATATTACAGTAAAGCAATTAGGAAACGGTGCTCCAGATAGAAATGCTCTTTTTAATGCATTCAACATCCACCACAGCAGTAAATGCATTGGAGAGGTGACTTGTGGCAAGACCACACTGACAATGCCTATTAACCCCCCATCTCACCCCCGAAACATTTCTCTCTTCCTCCCTGCCGGCAGCAGGTCTACTGGCACATTTAGTAGACATCCAGTAAATATAGGCATTAAAAAAATGCAACCCCGAATTTTCATAAGTCGAGTATGGCCCTTTGTATTTATAGTTACCTTTTTTTTTAGTGTAAGATGTGTTAGTGTGTTCTTTTCAGATATCCGATGCTGAACTGGAGGAGGTGGTCAAACTTGGCCAGGCCAGTGAGATTGCTAGGCAGACTGCGGAAGAGTCTGGAATCACTAACTCTGCCTCAAGCGCTCTACTTTCTGAATACAATGTCACCAATAATGCTATGGCCCTCCGCACACCACAGACACCTGCAGCACAGGACAAAATTCTACAGGTATCTTCAAAGGAGATTTTTTTTTAATTCATCATAAAGTTTTTATTGTCGTGCCAATCATTCCATTGTCGTAATACCTAGATTTACATGTTTTCCTTTATGTACACAATACTTTGCAATAATAAGGAATTTATTTGACTTTTTTTTCCCTTCATAGGAAGCACAGAATCTAATGGCACTCACTAATGTGGACACTCCTCTGAAGGGTGGTCTGAACACACCCCTGCATGAGAGTGACTTTTCTGGGGTCACACCACAGAGGCAGGTGGTCCAGACCCCCAATACTGTACTCTCTACACCGTTCAGGTAGTTCCCCAATCTTGGTGTATTTAAATTGCAGTAGACATTCTTTATGCTGATTTATATATATATTTTTAAAATCAGTAAACTCTTACTGATTTATACACAGATGAAAGAAATACCAACGTTAATTTCATGTTCCGAAAGTTGAAATCTGCAAAAGGTAGAGTTGAAAATGTATTGCTTTGTTTGGCAGAACCCCAAGTCATGGTGCAGAGGGTTTGACGCCTCATAGTGGCATGACCCCAAAGCCTTCGATGGGAGTGACCCCAGGTCGAACACCACTGCGCGACAAACTTAACATCAACTCTGAAGATGGTGTAGTGGACTATTCGGACCCGGCCTTTGCCAAACACCTGGTGTGTAACACAACATGCAAACAATCATCTTCACTCTCCAGACTTGCCAAATGGCCATGTAGTGGTTTTCCTCTGCAGCATGTTGATGTATGTGGTGTGTTACAGCAAAGGGAATCTCGTGAGCAGCTGAAGTTGGGTCTGATGACGTTGCCTGTGCCCAAAAATGATTTTGAGATTGTGCTGCCTGAGAATGCTGAAAGGGAACTGGAAGAGCAAGAGGTGGATGAGAGCTTTGTGGAGGATGCATCTGATGTTGAACTGCGTAAACAGGTCAGTGGTCTTATTCCTTCTTCTAAGTCCGTGATCTTTTATTTTCATAATTTAATTATTTTCTAAGCCATGATTTGGTTTGTATTACAGTCTAGCTTAAAAAAAAAACCCCATAAGTTTCTGTTTTTTTATTAAAATGCTAGTATCATTATTATTATAATTATTATTGTTATTACAGTAATTGTGGCAGTGGTTTAGTAACATTTAATAGTGTGAAATGAATAAACACAAACCAGAAAACTTTTTAATGATCTTTTCAGAAAATGATTGTTAGGATGAAATGAAAATACATGTGCAAATAATTAACTGATAAGTTGTTGCAGAACTACTGACCATAGTTGTTTGTTGTTTGTTTGTTTTTTACATCTGCCAATTTGTTCACTCTTGTATATTTCATGATCGCATTGGCTATGACGAACTATATGTTATCTCAATATTTTTAGGCCATGTTGTTCTATACCATACATGCATTTTTAAAATGCATCCTCTAAATCACATTGTAAATGCTTACGCTTACTATTTGATGCATTATAGCATTCTTGGGTAAATACATGTATGCACTATATACAGTGGTTTCTCTTGGAATATTTTTACTTGTATGCAAAAAGTTGGAAATCACGAGCTGTATTTAACAAAAACAGTTTTTACACAATTGCATATGCTCTCCCAATTTAAAATATTGTGACAATTTAAATGTAATGTTTGTGGTACTACTTTAGAGTATAACAAACCACAATACATCAAGTGTATCTAATCGTACTAATCCTAGATTAGTTTGTGGTGACTGAAGAACAATTATCTATTTCCTATGTTTCTGTCTTCTTGTGTGTTGTTTTAACACAAGCTAAAAATTCTAGCTGATCCTTTTTAATTGCAATGCTTTGTGTCTAACCCAGTTAGGAATAATCCTTTGTTAGGTGTTTTGACAATCCCAAGGGCCTAGCACTGACAGGAAGCCCTAAGAGGAATATTAGAAAAAAATGGATGGTCAAGTGATGATATATTCTTTCATATGGGTCAGAATTTGTAGCTGTGCTTTTAACTTACCAACAGGGTATGAAAAAGCAGGAGATTGATTTGCCTTTTATATTATGTTCATATCTGTATCTGTTGTTTTAATGGATATGAAATCTGTGTTATTGCAGGCAGTCCGAGAGGCTGAGCGAGAGAAGGAGCTGAGGCAGAGACACACAGCAGTGCAAAGGAGCTTACCCAGGCCTTCAGAGGTAGACTCCTCCTCCTGTGTTTCACTTAACTTATTCCTAAATTATACTTCAGATCTTAAAATTTGTATCACCATCATAATAACAATGCTCAGATTTTTATTGCCTGATTCTGGACAAGTGGGACACTTTGCATAAAATGTAATGAAAACAAGTTTACTTAAGTTAAACTTTAATGCATTTTGTAAATACAAACAAATCTAGAATTTGATACCTGCAAGACACACACAGTTGGAACTGAGGCATGTATATAATTTTAGTGTCATTTTTATTATATTGCAACTTATGTTTATTGTTTAACTTTTTTTGGTAGTTCTTGTGGCACATTCTGAATGTGGCCTGGCTTTGTCTTTCTAATATGACAATGTATTTCCTGTAATCTCACTGATTGCAGCAAATGTCTCTCTAAAATTCTAATGTTTTTCCTAAACATTAATGCTGCCTTCACATGCATGTAAGTTACTCATGCTATGGGCACTGATGCAACCCATACCAAGATAGATGTTGGCTTTTGCACTTTTTGCTCAGAACAGTTTGGACCCCCAAAAAATGCTGGATTGGACTCCTCTGACCAGCACACACACACTTATTGTCTTTTGTTCTTTTAGGTTGTGTTTCTTGAGTGAACTGTGTGAAGTGACAATGTGGATATTTTTTTTATAATTTTGATCATTTCTCATGCAGTGCCTTCTGAAGGCTCTAAGGTCATGTATATTCAACAGTGGGTTCTAGCTTCGGCCTACATAGACTGACATGTCTCTGGATTCCCAAAATCCAATATGTACTGCAGATTGTGAAACATACTTGCATTGAGGAATTTTCTTTGATCTTCTTTCATGAAGTTGCTTGCAAAGAATAGGCCTCATTCTTCTATTTATTAAGCTCTTTTTTGAAAATGTGTTTATGAGAAAGCTCTTAAAAATAGGTCAATTCTAGATTCCTAACCAGTTTTTTTTAATATTTTATTTATTTATTTTTTGAAGCGTGTGTATGTGTTGTCTTGAATATGTGTAGATTTTGTTCTTGACAACAAATCTCAAATAGGAAACTATTGGTGAGTGTCAGAATCCTTGCAAGTGGGTTTTAAGGAATGAGGCCCACTGAGAGTAATGTAAATGTTGCTTTTATACCTAATCAAGTTGTTCTTACCTGTTACCTGTGAAATGTGAAGTGTGTTGCAGGCATCAAATTCAACATGTATTTGTATTTACAAAATATCAAGTTGGTTATCCAAACCATTAAGCATGTACTTTATTATTTTTGTCATTTCATAAACTAATGACTTAGTAAATATCTGTTTATTGATTAAACGTGTCTTTTGTAATCAGGTAAATGAAACCATTCTGAGGCCTCAGAATGTGGAACCTCCTCTTACAGAGCTGCAGCAAGCAGAGGAGCTCATTAAGAAAGAAATGATCACCATTCTCCATTTTGATGGTTTGCATCACCCCTACACAGAAGCCCTGGCCAAGAAAGGCAAAGGAATGGGCTCGAGCTCTAACAATGCAGAGCACATCACCTTCCTTGATAAAACTCCATATGAAAAAGTCACTGAGGAAGACCTTAAAAAGGTTGGTGTGTTTTGCTGCATGTATGTTCTATAAACGTGTGTAATTTGCTGTATTACATAAAACAGTATTGCTTTTTTATTTGGCCTGTTTTAGATCAAATTCATATAGGAAAGTCCTTGATATTTTTACATTTCTGGTGAATACGCATCTCTGTTAATGTAAAAATCTCTAAATGCCAGGCTAAGGAGTTGCTGAGGCAGGAGATGGAGGTTGTGAAGCATGGCATGGGTCATGGTGATCTTTCCATTGACGCCTATAACCAAGTTTGGGAGGAGTGCTACAGCCAGGTCTTGTACCTGCCTGGACAGAACCGCTATACCAGAGCCAACTTGGCCAGCAAGAAAGACAGAATTGAGTCTTTGGAGAAGAAACTGGAGGTAAAGGAGAATTATTATTTTACATGCACTTCCATATCAGTCCAGCAGGTGGCACTGGGTACTAAATGTTGGCATAAAACATTGTGAGGATGGTGCTGCACACTTAGCTGTGCATGCGTATGGTTGTGAAAAATACCTTCACTGCTGCTGACCTTCTACAAGACTATTTTTAGGTATTTGTCAGTATTTAAATTCTCACATTAAAAAGGGAACTAGAACATCTAACAATAATAAGTTATTAGTGCCTAATAACGGTTTAATATATAAAACCAATGATTAGCTTGTTTAATATGCGTTATACCTCATTGCCACAAAAGCCAAAAGAAAGATTTGTCCCCCAGATCTACTTTTATTTGTAAAATAAAATATATTACAAATTACATTCCACAGACACCACTTATTTTAATTTAGACAAAAATGAAACTGAAATATTCAGTTTACTTAGGTCTGAAGGGCAACATATGTGCAACGTTTCAGTTAATCAAGGCAACCCCCATCTCACAAAGGGTGTATTTGTTTCATATTTCTTGGCTGGGAACATGGGGCGGAAACTTGGAGCCCATTCACACAGCAGCACGCTCTGAGGAGAGGAGGAGGAGGAGGAGGTGTTCCTGGAGGGGTGCAGAGAGCTGAGCGCCGCCGCACTCCTCTCATTCACACGATCAACAGGATTTATGTTTGTGGCAGCTGCATACCACATTTATTAGCAGGCTTCAGAAGCCACTTGCAGCAGTGTAGTTCAGAGGGGCTGGGGGTGTCCTCTGTGGCTGGGTCCATAAACAGCAGAACACCCTCAGCCTTCTGTTAAACCACACAGTAAACAAAGCCAGGGGGTCAGCAGCTTTAAACACCTGGAGTTGCACCACTGGGAATAATAACACACCCTGGCCTAGATTCAGTCAAGTGCCCTTAACTTGGTTTTCACTGGCACATCCTCCAGCCAAATAACTATAGATAAGGATGAGCATCATGACCATTTCTACCATATCCTACAAATATCCTAATTTTAAATGTGCAACAAATGGAGGAAATTCAAGACCATTGTTACCCTACCCAGAAGTGTTTGTAATGGTTTGTAATAGTCTGAGAGATTACAAAGGAACCCAGAGTAACTGAAAAGCAACAAAAGGCCTGTTTCACATTGATGAATGTTCATGAGTCCACCATCAGGAAGGCACTGAACAGCAGTGGTGTGTATCGCAGGGTAGCAAAGAGGAAGATTGTGTACAGTTTACTAAAAATGTTTTTTAGTCATACAGAATGAATCCAAAGCATAACTTTTTGGCATGCATTAGCATTTCATTTGGAGAAAGAAAACATTGGATTCTAGCATAAGCCTTCTTATCTGTGAGACATTGGTTTGGGCTCGTCTTGCTGCAACAATGAATTCTGAACTGTACCAGAAATGTCCAACTAAATCTTGAGCCATTGGGTGATGCAGCAAGACAACAATCTTAAACACAGTCATTCTACCAAAGAATGGTTAAGACTAAAGTAAATATGAAAATATTTATTGTTATTGTGATCAGTTGTGGCCACAATACGATTTTCTTAGCAGATTGTGGTATCTAAACTAAAGTGAATGTTGGAATGGCCAAGTCATTTGTTTAACTAGGGTTTTCCTCATGTACTTTTAAGACTTTTGTTTGAAAATCAGATGTTCTTTTAGAGTCCATAAAAGGATTCTCCAATGTTTAAAGCCCCAGTGTAGGTCACACATTGTTTAAATGGTGCTTTACTTAAAATGTAAAAACTGATACTACAAATAGAAAACATTTTAATGTTACATGGGAAAAATTACATGTATATAAGCACAGCATGTTTTTATATATATATATATTTATATATGTATGTATGTGTGATACATTTCTAAATAAATGTTTAAATTACCATGCTCTGTATATATGTGGTTTAGTTTTAGATGTTAAGTGTCAGCTGGGCTGTTTTCCTTTGCACCCATTTCTCTGACGATTGTAGCAAGAGTTCATTTCTGGTAGAAGCTTTGGATGGATTTTGCCATTGTATTTAACCCAGCTGGTCCACATGGTAGATCTGCCTAGAAATGCAAAGTCAGGCCTTTTCTACCGGCTAATTACAGCTGGTCGATTCCTGGAATAAGGACGGAAGGAAGGAAATCATTCAAAAAAAACCACCCACTATGATTATGTAACTGTTTGTTAAAGAACACATGAGTTGTTCGTGCTAATATTGCATAATTGTTTTCCTGTTGCTATTAGTTTGACATTAATTCGTATCATGCTATTGTGTAGATGAACCATCCACAAATTGCCCACATCAGCCTGCATCACAACTTTCAAATAACAGACATGGTTTGCTGTTAAACTGTATACTTCTATATCTAATTAATATTCTGTAACATTACAAATAATGTCAAAGATCACATAACTAATACTAACCAATAGAACAACTAATCACTCTTTGCTTCAGATTAACAGAGGGCACATGACCACAGAAGCCAAACGTGCAGCTAAAATGGAGAAAAAGATGAAGATCCTGCTGGGTGGATACCAGTCTCGGGCTATGGGACTGATGAAGCAGCTAAGTGACCTGTGGGATCAGGTGGAGCAGGCCCACATGGAATTGCACACCTTCCAGGAACTGAAAAAGCAGGAGGACCTGGCCATTCCACGCAGACAGGAGGTGATGTACAGACTAGTTGGATTTACCCAAATATCTCTGCAATCTATATTTTATTTGCAGCACAGAACAAAATTAGTCTATAAGACCGTTTCAATATGAATTTGTATGTAAAATTTAAAGTGTCAATATCATAAAAAGTGAGATGTTCATATTTATTAGCCTAATTTCCAATTTTTCTAAATGCAATAAAAACAAATATTTCCTATGTTAGTTCACACAAACTATTCATTACACTGACAAAATTCAAAGAGAAGATTTTCAGTAGTTTCACTGACAAAATCGGTTTTCTGTGTATAAATATGTGTGTGTGTGTGTGTATTCACAGTGGGGCAGTATTTGGCAGCCTCCGATTCTGCAATTTGTCCCACTTAAAGATGAGAGGTTCACCATGATGGGTTCACTTTAACTGTGCGAGACAGGGAAAAAAACAAACAAGGAAATCACATTGTATGATTTTTAAATAATTTATTTGTATAATGGTGCAGAAAATAAGTTTTTGATCAATAACAAAAGTACACCTCAACACTTCATGTTGTGTCATGTAACCTTGGTTGGCAATGACAGAAATGTTTTTTGTAGGTTTGCACACACTGTAGCTGGTATTTTGACTCATTCCTCCATGCAGATCTTCTCAAGAGCTTTGACGTTTTGGAGCTGTCGCTGGGCAACAATGACCAAGATCCTTCCACGGATTCTCTATTGGATTGAGGTCCGGAGACTAGCTAGGCCACTCCAGAACCTTGAAATGTTTTTTACTTTTTACATAGCTACTTCTTTGTTGCCCAGACCGTGTTTTTGGGATCATTGTCATGCTGGAAGATCCAGCTATGTTTCATCTTCTATGCTGTCACTGGTGGAAGTAGGTTTTTGCCCAAAATCTTATTATACATTGCCCCATTCATCCTTTCTTTAATACAGATCAGTCGTCCTGTCCCCTTTGCAGAAAAGCAGCCCCAAAGCATAATGTTTCCACCCCCATGCTTTACAGTGGGTATGGTGTTCTTGGGATGCAACTTGGCATTCTTCCCCATTCAAACACGGCAAGTGGCATTTATACCAGTGTTCCATTTTGGTCTCATCTGACCATATGATATTTTCCCAATCTTCGCCGGGATCATCCAGATGCTCTCTGGTAAACGTTAGCTGGGCCTGGACATGTGCTGACTTAAGCAGGATTTTAATCCATGAAGACGTAATGTTACTAAGAGTAACTTTTGTTACTGTGGTCCCAGCTGCCTTCAGGTCATTGACCTTGTTCCCCAGTGTAGTTCTGGGCTGTTTCCTCTCCATTCTCAGGATCATTTGTACCAGACGAAATAAGATCTTGCATGGAGCCCCGGATTGAGGGAGATTGTCAGTGATCTTGTATTTATTCAATTTTCTGATAATTGCTCCAACAGTTGATCTCATCAAGCCGCTTACCTGTTGTAGATTGTCTCATCCCAGTCTTGTGCAGGCGTACAATCTTGTCCCTGGTGTCGTTAAACAGTTCTCTGGTCTTGGCCATGGTGAAGGTTGGAGTCTGACAGTTTGAAGGTGTGGACAGTTTGAAGGTGTTATCTTTTATACAGATAACAAGTTACCTGGATATTTTTTACATTCTGTCTCTCACAGTTGAAGTGAACCTATAATGAACATTACAGACTCATGTTTTAAAGTGGAACAACTTGCAGAATCGGTCATGAATCATCATGAAAAAGTTCAATATTTTTGACATTCCTTTCAGAAAGTGAAATTTATATATTTATGTATTTAGTATGGACTTATTACACACAGTAAAATGTTTTCATTGATTATGGCTTACAGATAATAAAACCCAAAATGAACTGTGTCAGAAAATTTGAATATCACAAAATCAATTTAAAAAGGATATTTTAAACAGAAATTGAAGTGAAAGTCACTATTTGTCATTGTGAACACACCATCACATACAGTGCACCACAAAGAAATGTGACCTCAGCATTTAACCCATCACACGTGCACACATGGAGCAGCGGGAAGCCATCAGCAGAGCCCTGGGAGCAGTGAAGTGGGGACGGTACCTTGCTTAATTGTTACCTCAGTGATGCCCAGGCTGGGACCTGAACCTGTGCCCTTTAGATCTCAGGGGCAAAGTTCTAACCACTGCCCTGACACAGAAATGTCAGGCTTCTGAAATATATGTTCATTCCTTTGCACTCAATACTTGATTGGGCTCCTTTTGCATGAATTGCAAGCGTGGCATGGAGGTGATCAGCCTGTGACACTGCTGAAGTGTAATAGAAGCCCAGGTTGCTTAGATAGCAGTCTTCCAGTCATCTGCATTGTTGGGCCTGGTGTATCATCTTCCTCTTGACAAACACAGTAACACCCTGGTCAATGAACCAGCTTTTGGTACCTTTGGCAGTGTGGGCAGGTGCCAAATCCTGCTGGAAAATAACATCTTTATAAAGCTGGTCAGCATAAGGAAGCATGAAGTGCTCCAAGATTTCCTGGTAGATGCTGCATTGACACTGGACTTAAAAAAAAAACAAAAAAAAAACAACACAGTGACACATCAGCACATAATATGGCTCCCAAATCATCACTGACTGTGGAAATTTCATACTGGACTTCAAGCAACATGGATTCTGTGCCTCTTTACTCTTCCACCAGACCATGGGACCTTGATTTCCAAACAATATGCCAAATAAACATTCATATAAGAAAGAGGACTTTGAAGCACTGAGCCAACAGTCCAGTGCTTTTTCTCCTCAGCCCAGGCAAGACACTTCAGACGTTGTCTCTGGTTCAGGAGTAGCTTGACACGAGGAATGCAACATTTGTAGCCCATGTCTAGGATTCGTCTGTGTGTAGCGGCTTGTGATGCACGAACTCCAGCCTCAGTCCACTCCCTCAAATTCTTGAATGGATTTTGCTTGGCAGTCCTCTCAAGGCTGCGGTTGTCCCCTGTTGCTGGGACAACTAGCTTCTTTAGCGATTTTTTTTTTGAGCAATAACTTCAATTTGGAGGGTGTTAATGACCGTCTTTTGGGCATCTGTCAAGTCAGCAGCCTTCCCATGATTGTGTAGCCTCCTGGTCCAGACTGAGAAATTTAAAGGGTGGTTTTATTATCTGAAAGCCATAATCATCGAAATTCCAAGAAATAAAGGCCTATCATATTTCACTCTGTGTAATGAATGTGATTAAGATTTCTTGACACTCCTTTCAGAAAGTGAAATCCTTAACTTTTGCACAATATTCAGTTT